>LR738710.1:554921061-555023588 GCA_902687465.1 Secale cereale
AACCCTCTCACTCGAGGGCTTAGCTGCGGTCCTCCAAGCTATGCTGCAAGTACAAAGCGGCTCGGTCCTCCGAGCTCCGCCACAAGTACAACATAGCTTGGAATCGCCTAAGTTATAAACATTCTACTCTGAGTGAAGAGCGACCCTCTCACTCGGGGGCTTAGCAACGACCCCGTGACTCGCCTAAGTTACAAACATTCCACTCCGAGTGAAGAGCAACCCTCTCACTCGGGGGCTTAGCTGCGGTCCTCCAAGCTACGCTGCAAGTACAAAGCGGCTCGGTCCTCCGAGCTCCGCCACAAGTACAACGTAGCTTGGAAACGCCTAAGTTATAAACATTCTACTCCGAGTGAAGAGCAACCCTCTCACTCGGGGGCTTAGGTGCGACCCCGTGACTCGCCTAAGTTACAAACATTCCACTCCGAGTGAAGAGCAACCCTTTCACTCGGGGGCTTAGCTGCGATCCTCCAAGCTACGCTACAAATACAAAGAGGCTCGGCCTTCCGAACTCCGCCACAAGTACAACATAGATTGGAATCGCCTAAGTTATAAACATTCCACTCCGAGTGAAGAGCGATCCCCTCACTCGGGGGCTTAGCCGCGACCCCGTGACTCGCCTTTACTCCTAGTGAAGAGCAACCTCACTCGGGAACTTAGTTGAAGATGTCGACTCGAAGATTCCAACAATCAGAGGAAGAGCGACAAACCAAAGGATCAAAATCAAATAAAAGCCCCGCAAAGATCGGGCAAGAGTACTTGGGCCGCAGACCCACCAGAGTTTAACGATTACAAATCCACGCGGCATTCTGCGGCAAATGAGATTAATGTATCAAAGTCATGGCCCGGGAGGAGGCGGGCTTGCGGGCGCAACGAATTCGTCCAGATCAATCCCATCGGTGATGCGAGTGGCAGCTTCCAGGAAAGTCTCCATAAACGACTGGAATTGGAGCTCCTTCGTGTTTGCGACCTTCAGAGCAGCCAGCTTCCTCTCCTTCACCTCCCTGCAGTGCACACGGACCAAAGACAGCGCCACGTCAGCTCCTCCTCGGGCTGCCGACTTCTTCCACTCCTGCACTCGGTCGGGGATCTCGTTGAGTCGAGTCATCAAGGACTCGAGGTTGTTCTCCTGCACGATCCCCCTCCAGAGCGCGGCGTCGATTCAGGCCATCACTGCCTTCAGTCGTCCTAGGTAATCTGTGGCCGCAGTGAGGCAGGACTCCAGCCTCAGTATATTAATGGACACCTCGTCCTTCACGATGGAGTTGGTTGGGTCCAAGCCAGGCTCGACCCGTCCATTCTCCTCTTCGAAGTTACGACAGAACTCTGCACCAAGAACAGCAAGTCGAGTCAACGAATAAGATACGGGTCGACCGATCCAATTTTAACCAAGCCAAAGGAGGCATACCTTCGAGCACGAGGTACCATTTTTTGGTGATGTCGCCTAGATACGCCTCCAGATCAACCCTCTTCCGAAAGAGAGCCTCGTACTTGTCGTTCAGGACGGCCTTGGACTTCTTTAGCTGAGTCACCTCTTAGTTGGTCGCGTCGAGTGAGCCTCTCAGTCGGATGATCTCCGCCTCGAGCGCACCCACGGAAGCCAGCTTCTTCGCCACCAGTTCCGACTTCTCCTGAGCCGCCTACTGCGTCGCCGCCAGGTCGAGATCCTTTTGCTCCAAGACAGCCCTCAGTTGACCTACCAAAGCCGCCACTGGACAGATGAACATGAAGGAACACAAGGCACATCTAGCGAAAAGTCAGTCGACAGAAGACAGGAGTAAGTTACCAGCCGCATCGTCCTGCGTCTTCTTCGGGTGGTCCCGAGCCAACTGCAAGTCAAGATTAAGCTGGATTTGCTTCTGCTCAAGATGTGCAAACTTGGCCCCAAACTTGCAAGATTTCTGCATCAACACAACAAAGCAAGATTAAAGATTACAGTCAAGTCCCAAACACTCAACCGCAGTCTCGCGGACTACACCCAGTGGGTGCACTGAGCGTGCCCCCACTGGTTTCACTCGGCCAAGGTCAGTCCGGCGCGAGCAAAAAAATAACAACAACAACAACCAACAACAAGGAAGTTCTATAGTAAGACCATGGTCGACCGCCAGCAGTCGACCACGGTCTCGGGGACAACACCCAGTGGGTGCACTGAGCGTGCCCCCACTGGTTTCACTCGGCCAAGGTCAGTCCGGCGCGAGCAAAAAAAAAGGTGAAGAAGAACACCAAGTGGGTGTGGTATGGTATCTCACAAAACAAAACAAGCAGATTCTCTCGAAATCAAAAAGACTACTCCAATGAAGACAACGTACCGTGACGTTAGCCCGAAGAGCAGAGCTGGCATCGTAAGCCGCCATGCTAGCCTCGTACGCCGCCTTCGTCCTCCCCATCATCACCTCCGCCTGGCGAACGGCTTCTTGAGCTGCCCCCACAGGGTCCTCCGGGAGGCGGTAGGTAGAGAAAAGGACTGATGAAGCGGCGGGCGTCGGGTCGGCTGCAGGCGCAGGCGCTGGATCTACGGCACGAACCGGCGCTGAGTCGACGGCTGGAGTTGGCATTGGGTCGACAACTGGGGCAGGCGCTGGGTCAACGTTCGGCGCAGGCGATGGGCCGACAGCACGCACGGTCGACACATGGATGGCAAAAGAGGCCGTGGCTCGGGCCGTGTCCTCCTGCCGCTGGGCCTCTGAGCCAGAAGGCGCCTTCCGGCCCTTCTTCCCTGCGCGCCGGTGGTCTCCTCCCAACTGCTCCTCGTCTTCGTCGTCGTCCGGCAGCTCTATGACAAGGCGTGGCACTTCGGGTCAAGCGGAGAACTAAGTCAGTCGACCGTCGCCCGCGAAAGAAAAGAAGGATAAGACAAGTTTCATAGAGCCCACACCTGCGCGAGATGTCGCGGCGTCCGCGGTCTCCTCATCGTCTCGACCCCGGTCGATGTCCATCGAGGTCGTGGAAGCAGCGGCTCTGAAAGATTCAATCAAGAGATGAGTCGACCGAAATTGCAGTCGACCTCCAAGAAACAGAAAGAAAAAAGTCCAAGTGGCACTTACGTGGAGGCGATGGGTACATCCATCTTAATCCTTGGCAGGGCCTTCCGGGGCTTGGTGGTGGCGACCTTGGGCTGCTTGGGCGTCTTCTCGGCTGGCTCGGGAGTGGTCGTTCGAGTGCGTTTGGGCGTCCGAGACCCCGAGGGACCCACCTGGGGTCGTGCTGCCCCTGGGTCGTTCTTCTCCTTGGATCGGCGCTCGACACGGGGAGGTGACTCGACCTCCTCCCCGCTGCTGTAATCCTCGCTCTCCTCCTCCGACTTCCATTCGGCGGCGTCGCCCATGCCCTCCTCGCCCTCCTGGCCCAAGTCTCCGTTAGGAAGCGAGTACATCTCTGTATTGATCTGCAAAGAAAAGAAGTTTGACCAAATACCAGTCAGAACCATCAATACAAACCACAAACCAGTCGACAGATACGTCACTTGGAAGCAGAAGACTAACCTTGTCTGGCAGGTGGTCAGCGTCGAACGGGATGATCCTCCCGGACCCCCTGGGGTTGTCCTTGTTCCCGGTGATGCTCTTCAAGCACTGCACCACATACTTCGGGTCGGCCGCCTCCGGGTGGACTCGCGACGAGTCGTCAGTGCCGGAGTACAGCCGCATCGGATGGTCCCGGGCTTGAAGCGGTTGGATCCTCCGCGCGAGATACACCTCAAACAGGTCCATCCCCGTGACCCCCTCGCGGACTAGCTGGACGACTCTCTCCATCAACATGTCTACCTCGGCCCTCTCGGCCTTACTCACTACCATCGAAGGAGGTGGGCTGGCTCGACCTAGAGTAAATGAAGGAAGGCCAGTCGACTGACCCGGAGTCGGACTGTCCTTGTAATAAAACCAGGTCGCTCTGCCAGCCCCGAATCGACTCTGGAAGGTTCATGGGAGGAAAGGCGCTCCTATTCCTAAGCTGAATCCCGAGCCCGCCGCACGCCTGGAGGACGTGCGTCTTGCCGTCTCTCGGGTTCACCCTCTTGATGGTTTATGAGCGACAGGTGAAGATGTGCTTGAATAAGCCCCAGTGCGGTCGGCAACCGAGGAAGTTCTCGCACATAGAAACGAAGGCGGAGAAGAAGGCGATAGAGTTGGGCATAAAGTAATGCAGCTGGGCACCAAAGAAGATCAGGAACGCGCGGAAGAAAGGATGCGGGGGCGTAGAAAAACCTCGGTCGACGTGGGTGGCGTGGAGTACACACTCGCCCTCCTGCGGCCGGGGCTCGAGCTCTCCCCCCGGCGCCCGCCAGGATCCGCGGGCGATCAGCCCCTCCTACTCCAGCTCCTCCAGATCCTCCACCACAATGGTGGACCGGATCCAATCCCCCTGGATCCATCCAGCGGTAAGTCCGGACCTTGACGACGAACCGCTCCGGCCAGCTCGCCTCCCCTTCCCCGACGCTGCCTTCTTGGAGCGCTCCATGGCCGCAGTCTTGTCTTTGCCCATGGCTTGCGAGACGGCGGTCGCTGCGGAGAGAAGCAGGAGGGAACGGGGGCGCAGCGAAGAAACAAGAAAGCTGCAGAGAATCTGAGGAGAACGGGCGAAGATTGGGCGCACAGTGTCCCCCGCTGCGGGCTCGGCGCGCCTTTATAATGGCTCGGTCGAGTGGCTGACCGGTGGAGCAATCCTATCCGATCCCGTAACAGACGCTGACGTGATACATGGCGAAAAAGGAGGCGTGGGAATCGAGGCGTTCGAACCGCACCTCTCCGATTGATGCGGCACGTCCAGTCCCGCGCGCTTCCCCAAATTTCGAAAGCCCCGCCGAATCCGGCAGCCAGAGGGCAACCGATCCCGTCGAAAACGGCACGCGCTCGCGACGCCCGACGCCTAGCGCAAAATCTAGTCGACGCAAGGAGTCCAATCGACACAAGACATCCAGTCGACGCGAGAAGCAACTAATTCACTGATGGCTTCAGAATCGATCGAGGCGACCAAGACACAACTGAGGGAGCCTGCCCAAGTCACGAGCTCCGAAACAATATACCTCAAGGACGTCGAACCAAAACCAGAGCTTCCCTCAGCAACCCCTTGCTCAAGCCTCAATCCATTCGGGAGCTACTGACGAGGTTACAGACCTAGGGTAGGGTCATAGGCCTGACCAAGGTACCCCACCCAAGGTCACTAACCTAGAAGATCAAAAAACAAGACCCATGGCAGGGGAGACAGTTGACTGAGACAGTCCAAGGAGACATTTCACTCGACTGACTCATGTACGCAGGACGACTCAACTCCACTCGACCAGACCAGGCACTCGACCTCCGAAGGCCAAGCGCCTCTTGGAACAACAACGGTCCTATATTTACTCACTGTAGTAAATACCTTAATTATCCTTTACTGCAGGCGTTATCAGTAACGCCTGCCTTAATGTACCTTTAAACCCTTGGTAACATGGAGCATGGCCGGGGACCAGGCGCACTATATAAGCCACCCCCTCCTCCAGAACAAGGGTTCGCACCTTTGTAACACACGCATACACATATCAGTCGACCAAGCCCCCGGGCACCGAGACGTAGGGCTATTACTTCCTCCGAGAAGGGCCTGAACTCGCTAAACACCTTGTGTACAACCTCGCCATAGCTAGAACCTTTCCTCTCCATTCGTACCCCCTAACCTCACTGTCAGACTTAGAAACACGACACCTGTTGGCGCCGGATCACCAGACCGGTGAGATCGCGCTCGCCCATCGACAAGCGTGAATTGCGAGGGCGGGGAAGAGGTGTTGTGTCGCCGCGTTGGGAAATGGCCGCGCACCCGGACACTCGTGTCGCGCCGCAAGCGCTCTTGTGAGCGTCGTGGCTTTTATTAGGAATAATTTAGGGTCGTAAGGTGATCCCATTAGTTTTGGGACAGAAATAATAAATCCCGAACGTATGGAAGTTATTAGCGTACTTAATTAAGTTTAAAAACCTTTTGTATCCTCACGCATTTGTAATGCGTGCATATAGCTCAAACTTAACTATATATCGCAGTACACGTTTCTCTCTATATGTATACTATATATGCTTGTAGACTGTACTACTATTAATATGTATACACACGTGCAAATGCATGTTTTAACATTATGATGCTGTTTTGGTAAAGTTAGAAAAACAACACTACTCAACCATGTGAAACGATTCAATGCAAAAGAAATGCAGGAATGTTCATTTGATTGTTTTTTACTTTAGCTTCCTTCTGTATGTGATTTTTTTTCTATCGGACTTTGTACGGAGTATCTCACTGGTCTGGAAGGCATGCAAATTTTTTTGGCAAGTTCCCTTGCGATTGCCACATAGAAGTATGAATGCAGCAGCGAGCTAGTACGTCAAGCGAATCCTGTGGCTCGGCCATTCGATCTATGCCCTATGCACTTGTGAGGGACTAGTGGCCTTTGGAGGCACACCGTACGTACTAGCACGTACCCCTACTACTACCCTCCCTGTTCCATGACGTGTGCATATATAAGTTTTGAGAAGTCAAACTTCATTAAATTTGACCCAGTTTTTGGGGGAAAATAGTTGCATCCAAAATGTGAAACATATACCATTAGATTCATCACAACATATAGTTTCATAATTTATGTACTCCCTCTGTCCTAAAATACAATGCCTCCTTTGGTTTGGAGGATTTTTGTAGGAATTCCATGGGATATGATTTTGGTGGGAAAAAAATCATTTAGAGCCCTTTGGTTTGTAGGAATGAAATCCTATTCCTATGGAGGAATTTTTTCTATCCTCCACATTTCATAAGAAAATAAACATTAGGCTAGAATCAATGGATAAAATCTTATAAAGGGAATCAAAGAATATCTCCTTTCCTATTCCTACTCATAGAATTTGAGATGAGTGTCATCTCATGTCCTATGACTTTTCTATTACTATGATTTCCCTACCCTATGAATCAAAGGAGGCCTAAATAATGTTTTTGACACTAGAGATGCCATTTTGTGCATAGGATAGGAATATTTCCATTGAGGATAGAAATTCCGACTTGAGTACTACTACTACTACTACTACTACTACTACTACTACTACTACTACTACTAAACTAGTAGTAGTAGTAGTAGTAGCAGCAGCTAGGGATCGAGTGTGCGAGATGAAACAGACCAAATAAGTGCAGAGAGATGAAATGCTAAAAAGACAGGAGTGATGTGATGCTTGCTTGTCCGTTCATTTTCACTAGACCACTTATTACTGGGAGTGGTGTGGTTTTGTGATATGACGGCTTACTGCCCTGAGACGAGCGGGGCGAGACTCCCGCGCAGCACCGCCCTCTACTAGTGAGTTGCACGTTCTTTCCACGTGTGTTGTGAGATATCGCTACAACACAATGTTAGTAACAAACAACTGACACATAAATATTACGTCATTGAAAAAGGAAAATCTTAGCTGCATAGTGTTCCGATACATGTATATGACACATTATATGTATGGACCTCATGGATAAATTCATGAATATGAAAAGATAATGTTGCGATATTTGGTTGAAATTCTCTGAAAATAATATATGCAATGTAAGAAATGGTTTATCATAATTCGATCACCATGAGTAAAAATTTACAATTATTCTCTTAAATGGCAAGTGAGAATTCTAATGGAGCAAGAGCATACATGGAAGATTCTAGACTAAACCATAAATCGATGCACTTTAATTCAAGCGCGATACTTAATAAGAAGTGTCCACATGCTTAGACAACGGCTTACATTGAGTGAAGACCAATGATGAACAATTAACTTGGTAATGCATACGCCTAGGTGAACCTCCTTGGAGTCCCCGTGCATCATCTTGGGGTGAACAATCGCATGAACCCAACCATGTTCCATGTCCACATTGCTGCGAATGGAGCAGCTCGCCATAGTCTCATTCAGCGTGAGGGAGGCGACGAGCTCGCCCTCGTACGCCGGAGGGGCAGCAACAGTGAGCACACACCTGTACAACGACCTTTTGTCGGCGTCGGCGGCGTTGCCCCTGACGCACATGACAGAGACGGGGTGGAGACCTGTGTGGGCCTTGCGGGTGCCCAGGGCAAAGAGGAAGGCGTTGTCGTCCTCCTTAGCGCCTAGCAAGTGGCGGTGATCCTCCAGCAACTCCGGCACGGCGAATGGGTAGCATGTCTCATAATTGATGTTCACCGTGGGCCAGGAGTGATTGCTGGATGGTGTCGTGAGGTGATGCACAAGGCTCACCGGCGAGCCCTGAAACGGCAATGTGCACTCATAGCAGTAGCAGGGCTCGTGCGTATATCTAGACATATGTTCCACCACCGAGTGGTAGTCAACATACCTCTTGCAACCGAAACTCTTGTAGACGAGGGGCACCTTGCAGGCATCGACTAGGTCATCCATGAAACAGGAGTGGCTATAGGGTATGTCGAGCGCAGGAGTTGCACCCGAAGCGGAAGATCGTGTACTTACTAGTACTCACTCTGTTTCTTTTTTCTCCCTCCGCTCCTAAATATAAGTCTTTTTATACATTTCAAATGGACTACAACACACAGATGTATGTAGACATATTTTAGAGTGTAGATTCACTCATTTTTCTCCGTATGTAGGTATTTGTTAGAATCTCTAAAAAGACTTATATTTGGAAAAAGACGGAGTACTAGTTTGCATTTAATTCCGAACACCACTTAGACATGTTCGCTGACCAAAATCACGGACTACGTAGTACAATAGTACCATTTTACAACTGCTCCCTCACGTGCGCTTGAGATGCGTCGGTATTTCCCCAAAGAGGAAGGGATGATGCAGCACAGCGACGGTAAGTATTTCCCTAAGTTGTGAAACCAAGGTTATCGAACTAGTAGTAGGACCACACAACACTATGTAAATCGTACCTGCACACAAAGAACAAATACTTGCAACCCGACCGTAAAAGGGGTTGTCAATCCCTTTCGGGTAGCGGTGCTAGAAATTGACGTGTTGATAGGATAAAATTGTAGTAGAGTGATAAATGCAAGTAATGCCAAATAAAACTCAACGAATTTTTTTGGGTTTTTTATAATACAGATATGAAAATAAAAGCAAATAAAAATAGGTCTCAAAAGAAACTAGTAGATCTGAAAGAAAATTTGATAGAAAATAGACACGGGGCCGCAAATTTCACTAGTGGCTTCTCTCAATAAATAGCACAGAGTGGGTGAACAAATTACTATTGGACAATTGATAGAAAATCAAATAGTTATGATGATATCCATGCAATGATCATTATATAGTCATCACGTCCAAGATTAGTAGACCGACTCCTGCCTACGGACCCATAAGTCTATGGTGAACTACTCAGACGTCATCGGAGAGGCACCAATGAGGATGATGAACCCCTCTGTGACGGTGTCTAGATTGGATCTCGTGGTTCTGGAACTTGCGGCGACTAGAACAAAATTTCATCGACTCCCCTAGGGTTTCTAGAATATTTGTGTATTTATAGAGCGAAGAGGAAGTGCGGGAGGCCACCGAGGTGGGCAGAACCCACATGGGCGCGTCAGAGGGCCCAGGCGTGCCCTAGTGGGTTGTGCTCCCCTCGGAGCCCCGTATGGTACTTCTCTGGGCTATCTTGAGTCTTCTGGTCTAGAAAATTTCTCCAAAAAGTTTCATTGCGTTTGGATTCCCTTTGGTATTGATTTTCTATTGAAGTAAAAAGCAAGCAAAAAAGAGCAACTAGCACTGGGCACTATGTCAATAGGTTAGTCCTGAAAAATGATATCAAGTTTCTAAAAATTATTGTAAAACATCCAAGAATGATAATATAACAACATGGAACAATCAAAAGTTATGGATACATTGGAGACGTATCAGCATCTCGAAGCTTAATTAATGCTCGTCGTCGAGTAGGTAAATGATAAAAAAAATTGATGTGGACTACTTCCTAACATGTTCATCACATATTATTTTCTTTTGTAGCATGGACATTTTGACTTTTATATGATTCAAAGCAATACTCTAGTTTTGACATGAATACTTTAATACTCAAGCATATCAACAAGCAACCATGTCTTGCAAAATATCAATACTAAAGCAAGTTATCCCTAGCCCATCATGCTCAATCATTGATCCATTCATGAAACACACTCGCATATTAGCTACATCCATTGCTCAAGTACGATCATAGTGCCATTTAGTTGGTGCTTTTATAAGAGAAGATTTAGACTCAAATAAAAATAAAAATTGCATAAAGTCAATAGAAAGGCCCTTCGTAGAGGAAGTAGGGATTTGTAGAGGTGGCAGAGCTCAAAGCTTAAATTGAGAGATAATTCTTTTGAGAGGCATGCTTTTCCCGTTAACGAAAACGACTAAGAGTTTCCAATACTTTCCATGCTAGATACATCATAGGCGGTTCACAAACATAAAATAAAGTTTATTCCTTTTCCTCCATTCTTTCACAATTCATGGCTAACCATATCCACTGGTGCCCTCCATACCAATACAATCGAAGGAATTTATTATTTGAGAACATAAAATAAAGAACTCTTTTTCCTTTCGGAACTGGGCATCCCTATTATCGTCGTACTCTCGTTCAATGACATGTGAATAAACACTCATCTTGAGAATAACACGTCTAGCATGGAAAAATATCGGCCACCCTTCATTGCCTCATGAGAGGTACGGGCACACAAAAAAGAAGTTTATTTTGAAATTTAGAGACGACACATACAATTTGCCTAGAACGACATGGAAATACCACATATAGGTAGTTATGGTGGACACATATGGCAAAACTGGATTTAAGGAGTATGGATGCACAAGTAGTATTACTACTTAGTACAAGTGGAGGCTAGCAAAAAGATTGAGAAGCAACCAACCAAGAAACGAAAAATCACATAAGCGAGCATTGAGCATAACTAACACCGCATAATGCACCACAAGTAGGATGTAATTTCATTGCATAACTATTGACTTTCGTGCTTGCATAGGGAATCACAAACCTTAACACCAATATTCTTACTAAAGCATAATTATTCATCAACATAACTCACATATCACTATCATCATATCTCAAAAATATTACAATGATTAAAGATTATTTTGTCCAATGATCTACATGAAAGTTTATACTATATCCCTTTTGAATATCTATCACTTTGGGACTAGTTTCATATGTTGCTTTTGATAAGCACAAACAAATCGAAGTGAAGAACATGATCATAAAATTTTCTTCTCTCAAAATAGTCCAAGTGAAGCATGAGAGAATTTCTTCAAAAATTTACCAACTCTCAACTAAATCTAAATGAAGCATGAGAGCATTTCTTCAAAAATATTAAAGCACACCATGCTCAAAAAGATATAAGTGAAGCACTACAACAATTGCTTAGCTCTTGAAAATCTTAAATGAAGCATAAAGAGCAATGATAATAAATCATAGCGTAATTTTGGCTCTCTCAATTAGGTGTGTCCAGCAAGGATAGATGACACTAACTAAAAGGCAAAACAAGCAAAGACTCAAATCATAAAAGACACTCCATGCAAAACTCACGATATGTTATGAATAAAAATATAGCTCCAAGTAAAATACCGATGGTCGATAGAAGAAAGAGGGGGTGCCACTCAGGGCATCGCCAAGCTTAGTTGCTTGATACTTTTTGAATATTATCTTGTGGTGCCCCGGGCATCCCGAAGCTTATGCTCTTCCTACTCCTTATTCCTTCATCCATCGTGATCTCACCCAAATATTGAAAACTTCAATCACACAAAACTCAACAATACATCATGAGATCCGTTCGTATAACAAAACCAACCTTTACTTTAAGTACTGTGGCAAACCAATTCATATTTCTGAATGCATTATATCTACTATATTCTAACTTTTCCATGGCTTAAACTCTTCAAAAGATACCATAGATTCATAAAAACAAGCACATAACACAACGAAAACAGAATCTGTCAAAAATAGAGCAGTCTGTAAAGATGCGAATTTTAGTCATACTTCTATAACTCTAAAAATTCTGAAATATTACTCCAACATGGGCAATTTGAATCCTGATAATGTGTATTAAGTTCAAGAATTGATCACTTTCTAGTGGCCGTTAACAATTCTGGCACTAGATGCAAAATGTTTCTGATTTTCAATCCAATCAAATCAACTATCAAACAAACACTAATTTAAACCACAAAAACACATCTAACCACATGCATAATTGCAAAACTCACAAGAAAAGAAATAAAAGGAAAAAATGTATTTTATTCGTTGGGTTGCCTCCCAACAAGCTCTTTCTTTATAGCCATTAAGATAGGCTTGAGATTTCAATGATGCTCACATGAAATATAAGATTTGAAGCACAACGAGAGCATCATGTAGCATGAGAAAAACACATCTAAGTCAAACATACTTCCTATGCATAGGCATTTTATAAGCAAACAAATTATCAAGGCAAGCAAAAACTAGCATATGCAAGGAAGAGCGAAGAAACAAAAGCAATCTCAACGTAACGAGAGGTAATTCAGTAACGTGAAAATTTCTACAACTATATTTTCCTCTCTCATAATAATTACATGTAGGATCATACTCAAAATCAACAATATAGCTACCACATAAAATTTTCTCTTCATGATCCACATGCATAAAAGTCTTATAATCTTCCAAGATAGTGGGATTAATATCAACTAAAGTCATGACCTGTCCAAACCCAATTTTATCAAAAAATTCATAAGATTGATCATTCTCCAAAGTAGTGGGATAATTATTACCTAAAGTTGAAACTCTTCCAAACCCATTGTCAATATTATCACAAACGTATTCATCATGAGGCTTAAATAAATTTTCAAGATCGTAAGAAGAATCACCCCAATCATGATCATTGCAATAAGTAGAGGACATATCAAGATTAGCATCCCCAAACTTGGGGTTTTGCATATTATTGGCATAATTGACATTAAGAGAATTTATCATAACACCATTGCAATCATCCTTTTCATTCAAGGAGCTATCGTGAATCACTTCATAAATTTCTTCTTTTTGCACTTCATCACAATTTTCAAATTCATGGATCTCAAGCAAAACTTCATAAAGAAAATCTAGTTCACTCAACTCACTAGCAATTTTATAATCATATTTGGATCACTTAAAAATATTAGCGATTGGATGAGGATCCGTAAACGGTTTCCTTCTAATTTCCAATAAACACATAATTATACCAACAACCAAGCAAAGAAACCAAGTAAGACATAAGGGTAAACGAAAAAGGAAAATAGGAAGAAGGCAAATAAAACAACAAATTTTTGTGTAGTGGGGAAAATGAAAACAAGAGGAAAATGGAAAATAATGTAAATTGCAAGGAGATGAGACATGTGATTAGGAACTTGATAGATGTTGATGATGTCTCCCCAGCAACAGCGCCTAAAATTCCTTTGACTTGTGCTTGCGATGTGTAGGTATTTCCCCAAAGAAGAAAGGATGATGCAGCACAACGACGCTAAGTATTTCCCTAAGTTATGAAATCAAGGTTATCGAACCAATAGTAGGACCACGGAACACTCTGTAAATGTTACCCGCACACAAAGAACAAATACTTGCAACCTGACACTTAAAAGGGGCTGTTAATCCCTTTCGGGTAGCGGTGCCAGAACTTGACGTGTTGATAGGATAAAATTTTAGTACTCCATCCATTCCCTTGTACAAGGCCACAAACTCAGATTACAGGTACCAATGTAAAATTTAATGACTATTTGGCAAGGCAACATTTCTTTCGTTAATCGGGATCATTAATATGTCTGTATGCATGCAAACAGGAAATGGGAAGGAAGTAGCACACTGTCATTATGACTACATGCATGCAAGTATTAAATAAGTTGCTAGTATGAGTAAACATCATTGATTTTTTGTCTCGATTACTGCTAGTGGCCTTGTATAGCAGCAAGATGATTTTTTCATAGTGGCCTTCTATAAGGGAATGGAGGGAGTATATTGATTAATGCAAGTAACATCAAATAAAACTCAACGAGGTATTTTTGGGTTTTTGATAATATAGATACGAAAATAAAAGCAAATAAAAATAGTTCTCAAAAGCAAAGAGTAGATCAGAAAACAAATATGATAGAAAATAGACCCGGGGATCATAGAGTTCACTAGTGTCTTCTCTCAAGAAATAGCACAAGGTGGGTAAACAAATTATTGTTGTGCAATTGATAGAAAATCGAATAGTTATGAATATATCCAGGCAATGATCATTATATAGGCATCATGTCCAAGATTAGTAGACTGACTCCTGCCTGCATATACTACTATTACTCCACACATCGATGGCTATCCAGCATGCATCTAGTGTATTAAGTTCATGGAGAAACAGAGTAATGCAATAACAACGATGACATGATGTAGATGAGATCTATTCATGTAGGAATAGCCCCCATCTTATTATCCTTAATAGCAATGATACATGCATGTCTTGCTGCCCCTTCTGTCATAGGGAAAGAACACCGCATGATCGAACCCATCACAATGCACCTCTTCCCATAGCAAGAAAAATCAATCTAGTTGGCCTAACTAAACCAAAGTTTCGAAGAAGAAATATGAGGCTATAAGTGATCATGAATATAAGATATCAAAAATACTCAAATAACTTTCATGGATATAGATCTTATCATAAACTCAAAGTTCATCGGATACAAACAAACACACCGCAAAAAGAGTTACATCAAATAGATCTCCAAGAGACCAATGTATTGAGAATCATATAGAGAGAAGAAGACATCTAGCTACTGCCTACAGACCCGTAGGTCTATGGTGAACTACTCACACATAATCGGAGAGGCACCAATGAGGATGATGAACTCCTCCATGATGGTGTCTAGAATGGATCTCGTGGTTCTAGAACTTGCGATGGCTGGAACAAAATTTCGTTGACTCCCCTAGGGTTTCTGGAATATTTGGGTATTTATAGAGCGAAGAGGCGGTGCGGGAGGCCACCGAGGTGGGCAGAACCCACCTGGGCAATACCTGGTGGGTTTTGCTCCCCTCAGAGCCCCGCTCTGGTACCTCTTTGGCCCATCTTGTGTCTTCTCGTCCAAAAAAATTCTCCAAAAAGTTTCGGTGCATTTGGACTCCGTTTGGTATTGATTTTTTGCAAAGTAAAAAACTAGCCAAAAGAGCAACTCGCACTGGGCACTATGTCAATAGGTTAGTTCCAAAAAATGATATAAAGTAGCTATAAAATGATTGTAAAACATCCAAGAATGATAATATTACAGCATTTAACAATCAAAAATTATAGATATGTTGGAGACGTATCACTCCTTCCTTTCTGGTTTATAGGGCTTAAGTTTGAAATCTCATCAACCAATATTGGTGAGTGGAGGAAAATATCTCATAGTTAACAAAATTACTCAAACTTTAATGTCCATTAATTACAATGTATGCATGGATGACCACTCAATGAGTAGGAACGGTTACATGCATTGGTTGGTTTCTTTTAATCCTTGTACTACTGGTCAGCCGGTGCAAGTTCTAGCCCCTGATGTTCTGACCTTTCTTTTAGTAATGATATCTGGAAATTGTTCACCATGAACCCAATCCTCACGAATGCCCACATAACCATGAGATTTCTATCAAACGGTGTCCTTTTTTAAGCCATGGTATTTGACAAAACTGCCACCCTTACACAGGTACTATAACTGTGACGCGGGCGTTTGCAACTACCATGTCTCCCAGCGAACGTTTGTCGGGCATTAGCATTAGCACCGATGGTGCTTCGTATTCGTTCCACACTGGCGGATTTAAGTTTGTAACTATTTATAATATAATACTCTTGCGATGCTAGTAGAGTAGATAACTACTCCACTATACTACTCGGGCATGTAGTAGTAAGTACTCTAGTTTATTGTACTAGTACTATGATCGCTCAAGTTGTCTGGCATAAACATGACCCTACGCTGTTGGGATGTGTCTCATAAGTCAAGCGGTGTGCTGCTGCTACATTCTTATCATCACTTTTCCACTTCCCGCAGCACATATTGGCTTCTCCATCCTCGCCCGCACATAACCATCCAATCTTGCATCCCCGCTAGGCACCTCCCCTCTCCTCCGAAACCTAAGCACTAACAATGGCAGAACCGAGCAGTGTCCGCCAAAAGAGTGGCTGGAATTCGCTCCCCGTAGAGGTAATAAAACTCATTGTTTCGTGTGTGGCCAATATCAGTACCATGACAGTCGCCGCGTGCTCGTCGGGGCTGTACCATTTACTGAAAGCCCTCAAGCCGGAGCTTTTTAAGCCAGCTCCATGCTTGCTGATGTCGTCTGATCTTCAGAAATGAAGTTTCAAGCAGCATAACGATCATATGGTAGCTAGCACCTACCCCATGGACTGCGATCCGATCCCTTTCACCCTCAACTACATTAATGGTATGTACTGGGTCGGCATGAACATGTCTTGGATGGTTCTCATCGACGGTCACGGCAAGTGGATGCTTGTGGAGGTCTACACCCGGCGATTGATCCCCCTTTCTTCGATTAACACTGCACTGCTTTGGTACCACGGCCCAGAATACTCGGAATCTTACTGTAGCCAACATGATACCAAGTTTGATCTACTCAAGGTTATAATCTTCCAAGTTCCTACAAGATGTGTGAATTATAAAGACTTCAGGCTAATCACGTTCTTCAAGCGGTATCACCTATCTGAAAGGTCACAGTGGTAAATGGATAAATCTGCACGTCCATCATAGGATCATACATCCTCCATGGATCTCTGATGCCATTGAACAAAAGGGCTTCATTTACGCTATGGACTCCTTCTATGGTTGGACGTATTGCTGGCCTACTCGAGTTATCGCTACAAATAGTTGTTACAGCAGTATGTTACTTTCCTATGATATCATGATGGATCGATTATATTACTATCAACATTTACTAAAAAAAATATTCATGCTCATAACATGCTATTCCTAAGATTGACTACAGTACGAGCCCTTTTTTATTTGACTCCAACTTGATATGATGTTGCAGGCCGCCTAGTGTCCCTAACCTTCCTAATCCTAGAACCTTTCAAAGAAAAGCGGCATGGCAGTTGCGGGTGGTTCCTGGCTCACTCAGTTGACGGCCAATGATTGATGATCGTTTGCACATACCGGACATGTTGTTTCACGGAATACAATCAGAGTCACTGCATGGTCTTTGACCAGGATCCCAGCTTCTCCGAGGCTTAAGGAATTTTTGACGGGAGGCCGGTAAGTAGTCTCGGCACACGTGCTCTATTTCTCAGACTGAACTATCTGATTAACCAGGAAATAACCAACGGCAAGGATCATGATGGCAGCGTGGTTTTGTTCATCAGGAAAAATTGTGTGTACACAGCATACCATGCGTCTCTCCATGCACCATACCCTGATATGTGCCACCACGCTCTGCAGCCCAAAGTAGGAGAGAGGGTCACAAGTATTAGACATCGACATTCTGGCTGTAGTTTCCCTTGTCAGGCACCCATCTGGTTCAAGCCATCAGCCAATCTCCATAGCTTAATAAATAGTAACGTCTAACTAAGTCAGTTAGTTAGATGGCTACTCTTGGTGAAGTAGGATCTTTAGTTAGTTTGATGCATACACTTGTTCTTTTTATGTAGCCATTTTTTAATGTTGGCTGATGTATGATTTGGAAGAGAGAGTTGTGTCTTTCCTCTTCTGGCCTGCTTACAGGTTTTTGTCAATTTTTTTGAAGTTGGCCTGCTTACTACTTCTGTTGCACCCCCAACCCTGGTTACTGCTACTGATGTTTTCAATGTATAATCACTAATATATTCCATCTATTGGTTGAATAAATGTATTATTAGAACGATAAACACATTGTTTGGAAAGTCTTTGGATGGTCTGATCCTCTATTGCCCCTTGTCGATCACATGCAGCCCAGTGATTGGGGCCCAATAGAGGAGCCCATAATTTACTGGAAGGGAGGCTCTCAGCCACTCACATGAATCCGACCCAGGTACGTGCTCATGGTCATGGTTGATGAAATAAAGGTAAATGCTTGCGCATAGGTTCTTTAAATTCCCCCCCCCCCTAAAAAGGTTCTTTAAATTTACAATTTGAAAAGTAAAATTTGAACATGAGGATATTATTTCCTATGAGAGTGCCGTTACATTCAGTCGATATTGTTCTTAGGCAAAGACAACAACCCGTTTTTTCTCCCACTTTACGTAGCGCATAATATTTTTTGGTACAGAACACATTTTCCCCTTGTCGATCACATGCAGCCCGGTGATTGGGGCCCAATAGAGGAGCCCATAATTTACTGGAAAGGAGGAGGCTCTCAGTCTCTCACATGAATTCGGCCCAGGTACATGCTCATGGCCCACTAAATATAAATAAATAAAGTTAAATGTTTTTTATGTCCCGGTTGATGAAATAAAGGTAAATGCTTACACACAGGTTCTTTAAATTCCCCCGTAAAAAGGTTCTTTAAGTTTATGATATGAAAAGAAAATTTTTAACATGAGGAGCAACCAGTTTTTTTTCTCCCACAATTTTCTTCCTGCAACCGGCGGACTGTTATGGGGTCTCTACCAGGTTGAAGCCCATGCAAATCGTAGTCAACGTGGTCAACATCTAAGAATTTTTAGCGGTAAATTGTAGTAAAGATCATATTTTTCCGTAGCATTTGTTTGTTTTAGGGATTGTGCTACGCAGGTATCCCGTTCAAATCCCAAGTACCACAAGTTTTTTAAGAACCCAAGTTTTTTTCCTATGATAAATAGTTCCGGCCCATTATTATTTTTTAGTAAGAATGCCCAAGCCAGCCCAACACATTGGCGACACCACTTTATCCCAAGGTTTTTGAATGTGCTGGGCTTCACACCTCAATAAGAAAAAGGTTCTCCGTTTCAATTTAAAATAAGTTGTTGCCATATAAAATTAGTTCTTATAATGCAGCATAATGAGGTTTTTGGCCTAACTGATCCAGCCGCCAAAACGAAACATGCAGCGGCGAGAGCTCCTGTTCCCGCCTTCCACGGTTAGTTGCGGTGACGGCAGTCTACCCCGCACCAGAACCAGTGAACGCTCGTACTCCCCTCCGCCTACAGCCACACTGTCGCATCTTCCCTGGCTCCTTTTCATTCCCATCCGAGGCCTCGCCGTCATCATCCGCCTTGTTGCGCTCGCATCTGCACCATCACCCGTCCTTGTCAACATAGTGAATCGGTAGAGGACTGTAGTTGTGAGTATGACAGTAGGGACCCATCAGGTCTACTACCGAATGCAAGCAGTGCCTCTTTACTACTCAGATGCACCGCTCAATTTTTTACTCTAGTCCACCCTGTTGATATCTAGGACCCATATCATTGCCAACTTATACTCACTTAATGACAGAATTGCACAAGGAGCGGCTTACACCTGGGATCCAGTAGCTCTATTAGTATTTTTGTTGTTGTTCAGATGAAGCATTTTTTGATGATTTGTTCTGACGGAGCAGGGTATAAACTGGGTTGTGCGGTCTCAGTGGCCCGTCTAACAACATGGCCAGCGCAGTAGTTTTTTCTTTTGGAAAATAGGTAGCCCACCATTTATTTTTGAAGAATACCCAACCTATGCCTATTTTTTTTCTACGATTTACTGGGCTACAAATCTTTAAATAGGAGGAAGGCTGCATTCCGGCCTGGACATAATATATCAGTGAGTACGAGGGTTCATTGGTTCTGGAGCGGGATAATTAGTTTCTTTTTTGTTTTTGCTCTTCACTGAGATTTTGTATCTGACTAGATTTTACGTAATATTAATATATATTTATACGAATTTTAATGTGGTCCTAATATTTGGATGAATTATATTTTGTACCCCGGCAAAAATATGCGATTTTTTTAAATTTTCACATATTTTGTAGTTCAAATTTTTAACCCTGGTCCTGACCTGGAAATGGGGAGAAATTCTAAAAATGGAAAATGGGCTCCAATAAATTCAATTTGAATTAGCAAATGGGATGTAAATTATAAAAATAATAGCAAATGGGTTTTACACGCTAGAGATTTCGAGGCTGACTTGTTTACGCAAGGCTTTGTCAAGTAATTAGCAACAAACGATCTAGCAACAGCGACTGTCGGATGTCCATCCAACAGCGGCCATGCTTATTGAATCTTTGATCTTCCTACTCCAGCCGCCTAAACCAGTGCCGGCGGGACTGCCTCATTAGTAGAAAAAGGGTCAAACGTGAAGCACATTAGTGTCGGTTTGAATTCGAGCTGGCACTAATGTGTACATTAGTGCCGGTTCCTACGGCTAGCCGGGCCACTCTCATTAGTACCAGTACGTGGTGAACCTTTAGCACCGGTTCGTGCCACGAACCGGTACTAATGAGAGTGGTGGCAGGATGTTGTCAGTCTGGGGCCCCTCCAGCACCTTTAGTACCGGTTCTTGGCACGAACCGGTGCTAAAGGTATTCGTACATAAACCCTTCGTCCACCCGAGCTCGCTCGGTTCTTCCCCTTTCCCCTCTCCTTTTTGTTCTTCCCCTCTTCCTCTCGAGCTCATCACACATTTTGCCCAAAATTTGTCAAGATTTGAAGGCCCCCATCCATTCAAATGATCACAAAGGTTAGCAACTTTGTCCTTTCATCTCTCATTGCTAGATTAGCTCTTGCAATGCTTTATATAGTGATTAATTTGCGAGTTTAGTAATTTGGGAGGAAATATATGTGCTAGTATTTTATTTATATGCAATTTGAGGTCCAAAATAACACTTAGTTTGCATATGTAGGAGAGGTTAAATTTAGTTGAAAGAGAAAACGAGTACTTGAAAGAAAAATTGAAAAGAATTGAGGACGAGAAGATGGAATTGGAGTTGCATGTTGCCGATGTCGTCGATGATCACAAGATCAAGATGGAGAAAATGCACTTGAAGATTAGAAAGATTAGAAAATATGCCATCGATAGTGAGGCTTGGTATCATTATGCTGTTGGATCAATTGTTACCTTAGTTCCGATCTTGATCCCATTTGTTGTTGCATTTAAATGCTTTAGCTAGAGAGTTATTTGTTTGTTGCATTTGAGTGTTGTATGAACTTTATGTATGAACTTGTATTAAGTTGGTGTTTTTGGTGTTGTGCATTGAAGATGAGCCGAGAATGGATGTACGATGACCGATGCTTGATGGGCCTCGAACCCCTCGTTGGTTACCCCAAGTGGAAGGTGTAAGATGCAGTATGTAGAAGTGTTTTCCCTTAGCAAAGATGCCAAGGATCGAATCCCCAGCGACTCCTAGGTTCAACAAGTAGGTGTCAACTGCTAACGGCGCGTATTAGCAATCAACGTGGACCTGCACATAGATACAAATAACTTTTCTCCCAACGAGTACAGAGAGGTTGTCAATCCCTCCGGCCTTGTAGTTCACAAAGGGTTAAAAGCAAATGATAGTAGTGATAGATAATGTTTTGCAATAGTAAGTAAAAGCGAAAAGTAAATAGTGGATGTGATCAATGATGGTAATATGGACCGGAGTCTCATGATGTTCACTAGTGATGTCTCTCTCCCAAAAGACGATAAAACAGCTATGTGAGGTAAACAAATTACAGTTGGGCAATTGACAGGACCACGAACGCAAACCAATGCTGACTACATTGCAAGAAGGGTTGAGGTTCAAAGCATGGGCGGTACGCCAAAGTAAGTAGACCGAAATCCATCCATATCTACTACTAATCATCCACCTTGAGATATCTATCCAGAACATCTCGTTGGTATTAAGTTGCGAGTCCCACCCATAGTGTAAACTCAATGCAACAGACAACTGCATTAAAAGAACTTTGCGTAAAGTAAACAATCCTTGCACCCGTGGGCACAAGCACCGTTGTTTTCCCCCTTGTGGCAACAGCACATCCCCTAGACTCATGTTTCTGTCACTCAAGCTAGTCATCGAGGGGCATGAACCCACAATCGAGCATAACGTTCCCTCTTGGAGTCACTACGTATTACTTGGCCAAAGCAATAAATAACAACGGAGAACATGCAAGAATTACTTATGAACATAAATATAAAAGAGGTAGATCAAATATATTACTCAAGATCAATCTGAACATAATCTCATAATCCATCGGATCCCAGCAAACTTAACATAGCAACAGCATAAGGATTACATATGTGCCTCGATCATGTAGGGAAGCTCACGAGGACTAATTAGTGAAGCACAAGAACGGGAGGAGAACATCACATAGCTACTGGTCATGGAGTCATGGTCCAAGGGAGACTACTCACGAGTCATCCGGGAGGCGTCCATGGTGTTGGAGAAGCTCCGGGTGGTGATCCTCCCCTCCGGCAGGGTGCCGGGAAGAGTTCTCCTGGTGCTCCCGATCTTGGAAGCGGCAGCGGCGGCGGAACAGAGATGGGATCGCGAAAAGAGTTCCTGTTCTGAGGGTTTCGGAGGACGCTTTAAATATATGCCAAAGGGGGGCATCGAGGAAGCTTCGGGGGGCCCAGGCGCCCCCCCGGCGCGGCCCAGGGGGGCCCGCCGCCAGGGCTCCTGGAGCCCTAGTGCCCCCCCCCCCCGGCTGCCCTTCGGACGCACGGTAGTTTCCGGAACGCTGATTTTTTATATATTTTTTTTGGATTTTTCCTGGCAGTTCTCGTAACGTGAAACCTGAAATACAAAAACAGCCAAAAACAGAAACTGGCACTGGGGTGCACTGGATTAGTAAGTTAGTCCAAATATGATCAAAAGTGTATGGAAGTGTATGAATATCATGGCAATATCACCCAAAAGTGGCATGGAGCAAGAAGAAATTATAGATACGTTTTGGACGTATCACTGCTCTCCCGAGTTCATTAATGGCGTGCAAACTTTTCTGCTTGCGGCTGAGGCAAACAAGCGGGCAGATGGTTTTATGCCTTGTCCACGTGTTGTTTGTAAGAATGGTCTAAATTACTCTAAGTCAAGAACCATTCACTAAAGGGCCTTACGAACCGGTGCTATTGCCCGGTTCTGCACTAGTGCCTGCTCCCTCCTCCCATGGCCGGCTCTGATGTCGCGCAGTTTTCACTGGCCCACACTACTCCATCCGCTGGCCTGGCCATTCCTCTACCCACCCGTACCTCATGTTATTTTTCGGCGACAGTAGCCAAATCAGTCAACCGTCATAGTCCTCTCAGCGTGGACATCCACTGTTGTATCTTCGCCGGCTCTGGCTCAACCCATTCCTAGGTCTTGCCGTCGTCCACTGCGTTGGTGCTCTAGGCGCAGTGTGCTCAACATGGTCAACAAATTACAACCATCATAATAGGGATGTACGTGGAGAGGCTAACAGTAGGGACCCAATGGTCCATGGCTGCACTCAAGCAACAGCCTCTTTATTACACGAAAAAGTATGATTCCCCTGACATCTATGGCTCACCAGCTATATCTTCGCAAGGAAGGAATTGCCTCCTTATTACGCGAAAAAATGATTCCTCCCCATGATTACTAGGACTCACCGGATTTGGAGGTTGACCCGTGAGCCTACTAAGTTGACCCGTACGCAGGGATTTGTCAACTTAGTTAACAAATTATTCTAGCAGCAGTGACTGTTGGATGTTAATTGAACGGTCATGCTACTTCTTCAATATCTGATTTTCTTGCACCAGCCGCCCAAACCAGCATCGGCGGGACCGCTTGCTCCTACCTCTCGTGGCCGGTTGTGCTACCGCGTAGGCCTCACCGCTCCTCTGGCCAGGCCTTTCCTCTACGAACCCACACCCCATGTTATTCTCCGGCGTCGGCAACTTCAAACCACAACAGAACCAGACAACTCTCATACTCCCCATCGCGTGGGCATCCACTTCGCGTATTCCCCATCTATGGGTCGTTCCCTTCCTTGGTCACATCGTCAGCCACCACCTTGGTGCTCTCGGTACGGTGTTGTGAACGTGGTCAATGAAAGATAGCCATCAGAAGAGGACTTTTGGTGGAGAGGCTAACAGTTGGGTCCACGGTAGCACGCAAGGAAGTGCCTCCTTATTACGCGTAAAATAATGATTCCTCTAGCTGACAGCTAGGACCCATCGGAAGGGCATGTGTATTTCGCAAAAAAAACGTTCACCCCTGATAGCTGGGACCCGCCGGCTTCGTCTTCGCTTGCAAGGAAGTGCCTCCCTATTACGTTCAAAAAAAGTTGATGACCCCTGACAATCGAGACCCACACGGTGGAAGTGTACGTAGCGTTATCTGTGTGGCCGCGAAGGTGTACGTACATACTGGTTGATCGGTCTCTCTTCAAAGATGAACCGTGGCCGAGCAAGCAGCGGCACGTGTCGTAGTAGAGCCCCTGAGGTAGTTGTTCAGGAAATCTCATCTAAGTTGTGTTCATGTACGTACAACCATAGGGGAAAAAATACGTGCATGTACGTTTATAAAGGCAGGGTCTCGAATGCGTACTCGCGCATACATACGACCAGGGCTGGTGTACATGGAGACGGCAGCAACGGCGTAGTGTTCATCGACAGCCAACTAACGGGGTTGGAACGAAGAAACAACGTCGTGTTCATTGAGAGGCAACGGAACACGTCTTGTTCATCGGGAGCCAACCGACTTAGATGCAACAGCCGAAACGGGGTGTGGCTTAGCTCAAAAGGAGGGAAACATCCTTTTGCTCGAGCGTGTACGGTCAAAACAGGGTCCTGTTCATCGGGAAGGTTCTAGTGTACCGCAAAACGGAGGAAACGGCCTTCAGCTGGACCAGCTACGGTCTAAACGACATCCTTTTCATCGGGAGGGGTCTGGCATACCGTAAAACGGAGGGAACAGAATTGTGTTGGAGCACTATGGTCGAAATGGGGGTCCTATTCATTAGGAGGGGGTGTGGCGTACCGCGAAACGGGACTCCACGGGCTACCGCTCACCCACTCTCGACTTCTTCCAGCCTCCACCTACACTGTTCATCCACCGCATCTTTCTCCTGCCTCCACCACCTACTGTTCATCCAGCCCTCCACCGGCTACTGTTCAACCAACCTTCCACGGGGTTCTGTTCAGCCACCCCCAACTAGCTCGGCTGTGGCGTCTCCTCTCGGGATCTTGTTCATTCAGCGGCAACCGCTTACTACCACGGGGTCCTGTTCATCCAACCCCCACTGGAAATTATTCATCCAACCCTAACTACGTACGCCTTGACTCGTTCAACCAACCCCCACGGTCACTGTTCATCAAGAGGCGGCAGTAGCGATCGATCGATCGTTCAGGTTTAGTTAGAAGCAGTAGCAAAGAAATTGCTATAGTTCTGTTAACAGCCAAGGGATCAATCGCTCAGGTTCAATAATGTAGCTAGTGTAATCGCTTGGGTTCAGTAAGCGAACCCCTCGCTCGGGTTCCAACGCCTCGCACACACTCGCGTACGTATATGAGAGAAATGCACAAACCTCCGTGCATCGCTCCTCCCCGACCACCCATCATAACCGGGAACTCCCCGAAATTTTCGTTGCCCTCGCTTCTACCATGATTTCTTCCATCATGGACAACCCAAATAATTTCATGCACGTGCGTCTCCAGCCTGCCTAGGATGAAAAGCCCATTTTCTGTCATGATTTTTTTCATAGAAGTAGGAGCCCACCACATCTATGATGATACCGGGTTTTGTCACAATTATTGTCATAGAAGTGTTGGGCAACGTTGCATGGGAAACAAAAAAAATCATGTGCTCACCAAGATCTAATCTAGGAGATGACCATCTAAGAGAGGAGAGATTGGATCTACATACCCTTGTAGATTGCTAAGCGGAAGCATTAAGAAACGTGGTTGATGTAGTCGAACGTCTTCGCGATCCGTCTCGCGAACTCCAATCTAGTGTCGAACGGACGGCACCTCCGTGTTCAGCACATGTGCGGCTCGATGACGTATCCTCCTGCTTGATCCAGCAAGCAAGAGAGGAAAAGTAGATGGGATCTCAACCAGCACGACGGCGTGGTGGAGATGGTCGTGGTGCAATCTCGGCAGGGCTTCGCTAGACGCTATGGGAACTAATCTAAGGAGAAAATGTGGTTTTGGGAGAGGTAGGGCTGCCGCCGAAGCATAGGATTTGGTGTGTCTAGCCCCTACCACTCCTCTACTATTTATAGGAGGCAGGGAGGAGGGTTCGGGTGATGCCTTGGCTCCTCCTCCAAGGGAGGTGGTACGGCTAGGCCTAGGGAGGAATCCTCCCTTCCCAAGGCACCTCGGGGGGTGCCTTCCACCCTTAGGACTCTTCCTTTATCCTCTTTCTTGGCACATGGGCCCCTTAGGGATGGTGCCCTTGGCCCATATAGAACAAGGCGCACCCCCTACAACCCATGTGCCCCCCCCCCCCCGGGGCAGGTGGACCCTCGGATCCCTTTCGGCACTCCCGGTTCAATACCGATAATGCCCGAAACTTTTCCGGCAGGCAAACTATGACTTCCCATATATAAATCTTTACCTCTGGACCATTCAGAAGTTCCTCATGATGTCTGGGATCTCATCCGAAACTGTGAACAACATTCGGCACGAACATAAATATCCCAATACTACTCTAGTAGTCACCGAACGTTAAGCGTGTAGAACCTACGGGTTCGAGAATAATGTAGACATGACCGAGACACCTCTTCGGTCAATAACCAATAGCAGAACTTGGATGCCCATATTGATTCCTACATATTCCACAAAGATCTTTCATGGGTTGAACGATGATGCCAAGGATTCAGCTAATCCTGTATGCAGTTCCCTTTGTCCATCGGTATGTTACTTTGTATCGACCACACCTCAAACAGTCTGATCTCTGTGCATCAGTGTCATCCCTGGATCAGTAATGCTGACACGCATAATACTAGAAGGATTTATAACAGAGTAGCAGTCACACACTTATTACATCGAAAGTTCCAATGATGAACTTATTACAATAAAAATGGCTTAAGGCCATCTAACAACGATAACAATGGAAGGCTTGGAAGATAAGTGAGTCCATCAACTCCAACGGCATCACTGAGTATAGAACCACAACCTAAAAGCACCTTACTCGTCGTCTGAAAAGTCTGCAACATGAACGTTGCAGCCCGAAAACGGGTCAGCAGATGGAATATGCTGGCAAAGTAACACATAGAGAGTAACAAAGAGTAAAGCTACACTACATGCATATATGGCTGGTGGAAAGCTCTATGGTTACAGTTTTGCATAAAGCCAAATTTTCCCTACTGCAAAGGAATATATTTTATTTAACTATCATGGTAGTTGAAACATCATTGAGAAGGTTCACCCAACTCAATCCCAATTAAAGTAATCATTAGTCCAACAAATTAGTTTTTTTAGAGTGATGAGATACACATGATAATCCTAGTACTAGATACTCAAGACGTCCATAACCGGGGACACGGCTAATCATGATTAGTTTGTACACTCTGCAGAGGTTTGTGCACTTTTCCCCACAAGACTCGATCTCCTCCGTTGAGATTCTCGCACTACATGATGTTTGAGAAACGGATGACCGAGACATAGTCTTTCAGAAGCGCTGGCACCTTACGATCGGGTAGACGGTACCAACCTACATCTCCTACATCTGCTAGTCTACCACTGTAAGAGTTCACACGACTTAGTCAACTATGCTAGACCCATAATAGCTTGTGGCTGCACACGGAAGTTTCTAGTATGAAGTACCTCATGATCCCTTTGAGCCTGGGTGGCGGTCCATAAAGAAAACATGCAATCGCTGGAATACCCAGGTGCCTCAATCCACCCAGATGTGTGTTCAAGTTGCCACCTTAAGTAAAACCATTAATTAACAACTCACATCTGTCATGGCTTTCACTCAAACCCAATCCACGTCTACGAGCATAGCATGACAACCTAAGCATAACGTAGAAGTAACTCCCGGGGTTTGAAAATAATGCAGGTAATAGGTTCTACCTCAGTCTACTTCTCAGTCCCACAAGTTAAAGATCCTACTCATGCAAATGTTTGAGGATTGTTCTAATGCAATGAAAACTGGGTATTGGAAAGTATGATCAAAGTGTTACTTGCCTTGCTGATGATCCGCAAAACCTAGAGATTCAAAGTAGCAAGCGGCGCACTCTGGGTACTCTATCGCAAAAAAACAAGCATACAATAAGTACTCATCTAATGCATGGGTAAAGGTCAAATAAGAGATCTAACCAGAAAGTTCAACTTAAGAACTCCGGTTGGCAAAATAAACAACTCAAACGAAGCAACGAAAGTCAAACGACGAAAAGAAAACAACTTCCTTTACCAATCTGGACCTAAGTCCAAATTTTCAGAAGCAAAAACTTGGTTGACTAGGTTAAACGGAAAGAGGGTTTCGAGAGGAAACTCCAGGCGCTTGAATCGCCTGATTCCGATAAACGAGCGAAAATTTAAACTAGAACAAAGATCGGATCAGAAATCACGATCAGATAATAACCACGAAAATCCGAGAAAAGAAAAACTGACAAACAACTTAACAAACGGACGTTCGTTAACTGGAACTAAACGACGAAAGTGTTTGTTAACATGAACGAACGGGCGAACGCTTGCTAAACAGCTAAACCAAAAAAAAAACGATCTAATAAAAAAACGAACTAGGTTTTTTTTTTAAATGGATCGGTTTTCTTAAGAAAACCGGTGGGTGGCGGGGCAACCTCGTCGGACTCCGGCGGGCTTCCGGTGCGGTGGCGGGGCGACGGTACACGGCGGCGGCTGCGGGAGGCGAGGCGGGGCGAGGTGGCGGGGTGGCAGCGGTATTTATTGAGGGGGGGCTGTGACTTGGAGGAGGGGCAAGGCGGCGGCACTGGAGGAGTCCAGCTCGGACTGGAGTCCGGCGCAGCACGGGGAAAGCGGCGGGCAACGTGGGCCGGCTTGGCTCGGCTGGGCCTTCGGCCGAACTTTTAAAAAAACCGTCGGTTCTAAGAAAAATTCTAGAAAATAAAATAAAATTCTAAAAATGCCAAAACAAATTTTCACCGTCTAAATGAAATATTTAGAACAAGATGAACATTTTTCTTGGCCCTAAATGCATTTTTGAAAATGTGCAATTTTTCCTATATTCAAATAAAATAGCAAAAACTCCAAAATAAAACTTATTTGATTTTTTTATTAAATCCTCAGTATTTCTTTATTTTGAAAGAGTCATTTTACTCCCTCTCTCATATTTTCATTTTAGAAATACTTGAAGATAAAATAAATAAAATCAATGATCCTATTGTCAAAATTTGAGAAACCTCAATTATGAAAATAACAAAATCCCCAACTCTCTCCGAGGGTACTTGAGTTGCGTAGAATTTCTAGGATCTACCAAAAGCAAGAAAATATGATATGCATTTTATTGATCTAGTGTATAACATTCCAAATTGAAAATTTGGGATGTTACAAACCTACCCCCCTTAAGATGAATCTCGCCCTCGAGATTCGGGTTGGCTAGAAAATAGGTGAGGGTGGTCCTTCTGCAGGTCTTCCTCTCGCTCCCATGTTGCTTCATCCTCGGTGTGGTGGCTCCACTGAACTTTGCAAAACTTGATAACCTTGTTGCGGGTGACCCGGCTGGCATACTCAAGAATCTTGACTGGTTTTATCACATAGGTCAAATCACTGTCCAGCTGAATCGCTTCCAATGGCACCGTATCCCTCAGCGGTATCTCAGCCATATCAGCGTGGCACTTCTTCAACTGGGAAACGTGGAATACATCGTGAACTCCTGACAATCCTTTGGGCAATTCCAACTTGTAGGCTACTTCTCCCATACGCTCAAAAACTTTCTATGGTCCTACAAAACGTGGCGCTAACTTTCCCTTAACTCCAAAATGCTTAACTCCTCGAAGTGGCGATACTCGAAGATAAACTCGGTCCCCGACTTTGTAAACTGTCTCTTTGCGTGTTGAATCTGCGTAGCTCTTCTGCCTGGACTGAGCTACCTTGAGCCTATCGCGAATCAATTTTACCTTCTGCTCAGACTCCTTAATCAAATCTAGTCCAAACAATTGGTGGTCTCCAACTTCATCCCAAGACAATGGAGTCCTGCACCTCCTTCCGTACAAGGCTTTGAAAGGGGCCATCTTCAGACTAGACTGATAACTGTTGTTGTAAGAGAACTCTGCATAAGGCAAATTGTCGTCCCAACTAGATCCATAATCTAGCGCACAAGCTCTCAGCATATCCTCCAAAATCTGATTGACTCTCTCGGTCTGTCCATCTGTCTGTGGATGAAAAGTTGTACTGAACTCTAGCCTGGTACCCAAAGTTTCGTGTAACTGATTCCAGAACTTTGAGGTAAACTGGGTTCCTCTATCTGATAAGATGCTCCTCGGAACTCATGCAGGCATACAATCCTGGTCATGTATATCTTTGCCAACTTTGCACTGGTGTAAGTAGTCTTTACTGGGATGAAATGAGCTACCTTCGTCAAACGATAGACTACAACCCAAATCAAATCATAACCTGAATGAGTTCTAGGTAATCCCGTAATAAAATCCATGCCTAGCTTATCCCACTTCCATTCGGGTATTGGCAATGGTTGTAACAATCCTGCCGGCTTCTGATGTTCTGCCTTCACTCTCTGACATACATCGCAAACTGCTACATACTCCGCAATATCCTTCTTCATACCAGTCCACCAGAAAGTATCCTTCAAGTACAAGTACATCTTGGTATTTCCTAGGTGAATCGAGTATGGGGAATCATGGGCCTCTTGGAGAATCAACTTCCTGATCTCCCGGTCGTTAGGCATATATACGCGGTCTTCAAACCATAGGGTGTCATGCTCATCCTCACGAAATCCTTTAACTTTCCCTTTTCTCATCTTCTCCTTTATAGAGGGAACCTCATCGTCAGTCTTCTGAGCTTCTCTGATCTTATCCATCAAAGTAGAGTGAATCTCTAGTGTTGCTACATAGCCTCTCGGAACTATATCCAAACATAGCTCATGAAGGTCCTCGGCTCACTCTTTCGGTAAATCCTCCGTCATTAGTGTGTTGACATGGCTCTTACGGCTTAATGCATCGGCTACCACGTTAGCCTTTCCGGGATGATAATGCAATCTCATATCATAATCCTTGATGAGTTCCAACCATCTCCTTTGCCTGAGATTTAGCTCCTTCTGAGTGAATATATACTTCAAACTCTTGTGATCGGTGTATACTTCACAATGGTTTCCAATGAGGAAATGTCTCCAAGTCTTCAATGCATGCACTACGGCTGCTAACTCCAAATCATGCGTGGCATAATTCAACTCATGAGGTTTCAGCTGTCGTGAAGCATACAAAACAACTCTTCCTTCCTGCATAAGCACTGCTCCAAGTCCTCGACATGAAGCGTCGCAATACACCTCATAGTCCTTATGCTGATCTGGCAGAATCAACACAGGTGATGAGACCAAACGTTTCTTTAATTCCTGGAAACTGGCCTCACATTCCTCAGTCCATTTGAACTTGGTATCCTTCTTCAACAACTCCGTCATAGGCTTTGCAATTTCTGAGAAATTCTCGATGAATCTCCGGTAGTATCCTGCAAGTCAAAGAAAACTTCGGATCTCCCCAACTGTTGTTGGTGCTTCCCAATTTGTCACCATGTCAACCTTGGTGGGATCTACTGCTATTCCTTCTCCGGATATAACGTGTCCGAGGAATCCAACTTCCTTCAACCAAAACTCACATTTGCTGAACTTGGCGTATAACTGATGTTCTGTGAGCTTCTCAAGTAACAAACGCAAATGCTCCTTATGTTACTCTTCATCCTTTGAGAAGACCAATATATCATCTATGAACACCACTACGAACTTATCCAAGAACTCCATAAACACCTTTTTCATCAAGTTCATGAAGTATGCCGGTGCATTAGTCAGACCAAAAGACATACGGTTTACTCGTACAACCCGTACCTGGTGGTAAAGGTCATCTTAGGTATATCCTGCTCTCGAATCTTCAACTGATGATATCCTGATCGCAGGTCAATCTTGGAAAATACCTTAGCTCCTTGCAATCTATCAAACGGGTCATTGATCATCGGCAGGGGGTACTTGTTCTTGATTGTTACTTCATTCAATCCTCGATAATCAACAACCATTCTTAAAGATCCATCCTTCTTCTCCACTAGAAGTACTAGCGATCCCGAAGGCGAAGAACTTGGGCGAATATAACCTTTATCCAGTAACTCTTTAATCTGTTTCTTAATCTCCTCCAAATACTTTGCGGGCATCCTGTATGGTCTCTTAGATATTGGCCCTGTGCCTGGCAAAAGCTCGATCGAAAACTCAATATCTCTATCTGGTGGCATGCCTGGCAACTCCTCTGGAAATACATCAGGGAAATCTTTCACCACTGGTACTTCCTCCTGCACAACTCCTGATAAGGAATTTACTCGGTTCCGCTTCGGCACATGCCGGGATACATACTTGATCCTTCTTCCTTCTGAAGTTGTAAGCAAAATGGACTTACTAGCGCATTCAATGTTCCCTCCATACTTCGATAACCAATCCATGCCTAATATCACATCCAATCCTTGAGATTCCAATACTATTAGGTCCGAGGGAAATACATAGTTACCAATCCTTAATGGTAACTGATCACACCATAGTCTGGCCATATACTCTGCTCCAGGCGAGGTTACTAACATGGGTGACCTAAGGGCTTGGGTTGGCAGTTTATACTTATCCACAAATCCCCTTGAGATGTATGAATGAGATGCACCAGTATCAAAAAGAACGAGTGAAGTAAATGACTTAACTAAAAACTTACCAATTACTACATCTGGCTGAGCTTCAACCTCCTCCACGCAAACATGGTTCACATGTCCCCTATTGAAAGGGTTCGGCTTCTTCCCAGAGCGTACATTGCCATTTCTATTCTGGGCTTCAGGACATTCATTGGCGTAATGTCCCGTCTTCTGGCACTTATAGCAAGTGACTTGGCTCAGGTCTCGCTTGGCTGGTGTTGATGGGTTGGTACGATTTTGGCAGTTGCTTCCTCCATTCCCATTACCATTCTTGTGGCCACTATGATTGTGCGAACTACCACCTCCATGGCTATGTTGAAATTGTCCTACCGGGTTAGGGGTAAAACGTGGCTTCTGCTGAGCTCCAGAATTGTACTTTCCTTGTCCATACTTCCTCTTGCGGTTTTCAATCTGCTGTTGCTTCCCTTCAATCATTAGAGCTCGATCTACCAATTCCTCGTAGTTGTTGAAGCTTGCTACCATCAACTGCACGCTCATCTCATCATTTAGCCCTTCCATAAATCTCTCCTTCTTAGCGGCATCTGTGGCCACATTATCCGGGGCATAACGAGATAGAGTCCTAAACTCATCTACGTACTGGGCCATAGTACGATTTCCTTGGCGCAGGTTGCGAAATTCCCGCTTCTTCATGCTCATAGCTCCGGTGGAGACATGGGAAGTACGGAAAGCTTGCTGAAACTGATCCCAAGTGACATTGGCTATGGGGAAAGTGGTTGTGTAATTTTTCCACCATGCTGCGCCAGGTCCAGACAACTGATGTGCGGCAAATCGCACCTTCTCAGCATCCGAGCAATTAGAAGTGGTCAAATCCCTTCCAATCTTGCGCAGCCAGTCATCAGCGACTATTGGTTCAATGCTGCTAGCAAACACCGGTGGATGTAACCTTAGGAAACGGGTCAGGTTATCCACGGGTGGTGGTGGTGGAGGGTTGTTGTTGTTCTGGATGTTCTGAGTGTTCTGGACAAGAAGTTGCATCAAAGTTTTCTGCTGCTGGATCAACTGAGTGAGCTCAAGGGGAAACTCGAATTCTGGCTCACGTCTCGGAGGCATCTGATGGGTGTAGAGGGAAGAGATTAGAATAGAAATGAGGTCTAAGGGAAAAACACTACCCAAATGCACATGAGGCAAACACAATCATATCACACCAAAATCAATTTCAAACAAGGGCTTACACAGATCTAACGTTACAAAAGTGCTCTAATTCTACTATATGGAGGAAACTACTAATCATAGGGTGGTCATCTAGAAATTTTGATCGGCAGAACATTCCATGATGTCTGCTCCAGCTTCATCATCATAGTCTTCGTCATCACTATCATCGGGGTCTGAGTCCGTGTCGTTCATGATGATGTAGTCTTCAGGACAAATCTCATTGGGTTCCTCTTCATCTTCTCCCCCTCCTGGTGCTGGATCTCCCATGAATACTCCTAGCTTCCGTGTCAACTCATCATTCTTCTCCACAAGTATCAACATCTCCTACTCGTATCCGTCACATGTAGACTTGAGTTCCTCCTCCAACTCCAGGTTTCGGGTTAGTGCTTTCTTCAAGTCTATCATCCCAGCACACATCTGGTGCTCCTGTCGACGAATGTGCTGGTTTAACTCTTGAATGAATGGTGCAATGGACCTGTCCTTCCGGGTGCTGATCATGTCCCACCGCTCATCTCGGCGTCCACAAATCTGGTAGATAGTGTCCTTCAGCTCATGCTTGCTGTAACATCCCAAATTTTCAATTTGGAATGTTATACAAAGATCATAATTGCATTTCATGTTTTTGCATTTTTGTTTGTGGTGTCCCTCGAAATTCTAAGCAACTCAAGGACCTACGGAGAGAGTTGGGAATATTACCGTTTTCGTATTTGAGTTCGCTCGAATATCGGTACGAGGACAGTGTGATTCTAATTATTTTTCTCTCCTAAAAATATTTCTAAATAAAATATATGAGCGGAGATAATATGACTTCTCCAAAATAACAGAAATATTGGAGGAAAATGTTAAAATCACTTTTGGTATTTTTCTGGATTTATTTGAGGATTTATTTGCATAGGAAAAATACGCGTTTTTCAAAATTGCGTTTAGGTCCGGTAAAAATGTTCACTTTGTCCTAAATATTATTAGAGGACGGTGAAAATTTATTTCGGGAATTTTGGAGTCCGTTTGGTATTTCTTTCGTTAGTTTTTCTGCGTCAGGACACTTTTAGAAAGAAAAAAAAAAAGAAACCGACTAGGAGTCTTATTAGCCCAGGACTCCTGGGCTTTATAAGCGCCCGAATCTGGCCCGTCGCCCCAGCCAGCCCGCCTCGCGCCGCGCCTCCCCAAACCCTAGCCGCCGCGCCTTGCCAGTCGCCGCCGCCGCGGCGACCGCCGCCGGTTGCCGCCGCCGCCGCCGATGGTGCCCCGCCCCGCCGCCGCGACCGCCGCTGCACCACCCGCCGCCCCGCCACCGCGACCGCCGCCGCACGACCCGCCGCCCCGGCGCCGGACCGCCGCCCCGCCGCTGCCGTCTCGCCGGAGTTCGCGAGGTAGATGCCGTTTTTTTCTAGAAACCACTCGGTTTTAAAAAAACCGTAGATCTGTTTTTTTAGAATAGATCGGTTCGGTTTTTTCGGTTTAGTTAATTAGCGGACATTCGTCCGTACGTTCGTTTTAACGAACAATTTTCGTTAGTTAACCGCAGACAGCGAATGTTCGTTCGTTAGCCTAGTCGTCGTTTTTATTTTTCGGGGTATTTATCCGCGGTTATTTCGATCCTAATTTCTGCCCTGATCTTGTTTTTCGTTTTTCTTTTCGCTCGAGAGTCGGAATCAGGTGACTCAAAATCCCAGATCTTCGTCTCGATGCCCTCTTTACGTTAGATCAACTTGAACAAGATTTTGGCTACTGTTAAATTTGACTTTAGGCCAACTAGTAAATCGGAGCTCGTTTCTTTTGCAGTTTGAGTTCGTTGCTTCTTTCGAGTTGATTCTTTTTGCAAACCAGAGTTCTTAAGTTGAACTATCTGGTTAGATCTCTTATTTGAGTTTTACCCGTGCATTAGTTAAGTATTTATTGTATGCTTGTTTGATTGCGATAGAGTACCCGGAGTGCGCCGCTTGCTACTTTGAGTCTCTAGGTTTTGCGGATCATCAGCAAGGAAAGTAACACTTTGATCATGCTTTCCAATTACCCAGTTTTCATTGCATTAGTCAAACCCTCACACATTGCATGAGTAGGATCAATTAACTTTTGGGATTGGGAAGTAGCTGAGGTAGTACCTATTACCTGCATTACATTCAAACCCTTGGGAGTTACTTCTACGTTTGTTGTTAGGACATGCTATGCTCGTAGACGTGGTTTGGGTTTGAGTGAAATCCATGATAGATGTGAGTTGTTAATTAATGGTTCAACTTAAGGTGGCAACATTAACACACATCTGGGTGGATTGAGGCATCTGGGTATTCCAGTGATTGCCTGTTTTTCTTTTGGACTGCCACCCAGGCTCAAAGGGATCATGAGATTTTCCATACTAGAAACTTCCGTGTGCAGCCACATGCCAATATGGGCTCTAGCATAGTTGAGTAAGTTGTGGGAAACCTTTCCATGATGGGCTAGCAGATGTAGTGGGTTTTGTAGGTGTACCGGCCTATCTATCTGGTTAAGGGGACCTCTTCGGAAAGACTGTGTCTCGGTCATCCGTTTCTCAAACACCATGCAGTGCGAGAAACCAAACGAAGGTGATCGAGTCTTGTGGGGAAAAGTGCACAAACCTCTGTAGAATGTACAAACTGATCATGAATAGCCGTGTCCCCGGTTATGGACGTCTTGAGTATCTAGTACTTGGATTATCATGTGAATCTCATCATGTTACTTTAATTAATTTTGTTGGGTTTAATGATTACCTTTAATTGGGGTTGAGAGGATGTCTATCTTCTGAACGATGTTTCAACTACCATGATAGTTAATTAAAATCTATTCCTTTGAAGTAGGGAAAAATTGGCTTTACGCAAAAACATAACCATAGAGCTTTCCACCAGCCAAATATTGCATATAGTATAGCCTTACTTTCATTGCATTCTCTTGTGTTACCTTACCAGCATATTCCATGTGCTGACCCGTTTTCGGGCTGCAACGTTTCATGTTGCAGACTTTTCAGATGACGAGTAAGATGCCCTTTTAGGTCGTGGTTCTATACTCAGTGATGCCGCTGGAGTTGATGGACTCACTTATCTTCCAAGCCTTCCGCTGTTATCGTGTTAGATGGTCTTCAGCCATATTATTTCTAATAAATTCATCGTTGGACTATCGATGTAATAAGTGTGTGATTGCTACTCTGTTATAAATCCTTCAAGTACTGTGCGTGTCAGCATTACTGATCCAGGGATGACACTGATGCACAGAGATCAAACTGTTTGAGGTCTGGTCGCTACAAGATGGTACCAGAGCACACGCTGACTGTAGGACACGACCACTAAGACAAGCCCTAGAACACAATCCACTCTTCTCTTTTCTGACTTCTCATCTTTTCTACTCTTTAGGATGGTGGAAGCAAAGCACAAGTTCATGCAACCGGATGATGACACGCCATTTGGACGACACCTGAAGGAAGTCACAAGATATCTCAATATTGGATTACCAAGTTTCACCGGAACCTACAATGCCACTCTACCTGAGGAGGAGCGTTGGTTGATTCAAACTCAAGTTCCAGGAAGGACGTTCGCACCCGTCACCTCACTCATAGCATTTTCCTTTAATGCGCCCACACGGAGCCTAGGAAGGAGCAAGGCAGCCCACATTGCTATGGGAAGGATTGGAGAAGTTTACCAGCAGGAGCTAAAGGACACTATCTACCAGATTTGTGGACGCCGAGATGAGAATTGGGATATGATCAGCACCCGGAAGGGTATATCCATTGCAGCATTCATTCAGGAGCTGAACCACCACATTCGTCGCCAGGAGCACCAGATGTGTGCTGGGATGATAGATTTGAAGAAAGCCCTAAATAGGAATTTGGAGCTAGAAGAAGAACTCAAGTCTACACGCGACGGATATGAGGAGGAGATGAAGATACTTGTGGAGAAGAATGATGATTTGACCAGGAAGTTAGGGATACTCATGGGAGAAGAAGACGAGGAAGAAGAACCCAAGGAGATTCCACCGGAAGACTATATCATCATAGATGACACAGATTCGGAAGCTGAGGATAGATAGGATGAAGACTATGAAGATGAAGCTGGGGCAGATATTATGGAATCCTCTGCCGAGCAATATTTTTAGATGACCACCCTGTGACTAGCAGTTACTCCCATATATTAGATTTAGAACACCTTTGTAACGATCGTTAGATTTGTAAGACCTTGTTTGAAATTGATTGGTGTGATATGATTGTGTGTTTGTCTCATGTGCATATGGGTAGTGATTTTCCCTTAGACCTCTTTATATTCTACTCTCTTCCCTCTACACCAATCAGATGCCTCCAAGACGTGAATTCGAGTTTCCCCCTGAGCTCACCTAGTTGATCCAGCAGCAGAACACCATGATGCAACTTCTTGTCCAGAACACTCAGAACAACCACAACAACAACAACAACTCTCCACCACCACCACCTGTGGACAACCTGACACGCTTCTTAAGGTTGCAACCACCCGTGTTTGCTAGCAGCATCGAACCAATTGTGGCTGATGACTGGCTACGCAAGATTGGAAGGGATTTGACCACCACTAATTGCTCGGATGCTGAGAAGGTGCGATTTGCCGCACACCAGTTGTCTGGACCAGCCGCAGCATGGTGGGAGAATTACACAGCCACTTACCCCGTAGCCAATGTGACTTGGGATCAGTTTCAGCAAGCCTTTCGTACCGCCCATGTTTCAACTGGAGCCATGAGTATGAAGAAGCAGGAGTTTCGCAATTTGCGCCAAGGGAATCGTACTGTGGCCCAGTACGTGGATGGGTTTAGTACCCTATCTCGTTATGCCCCAGATGATGTGGCTACAGATGCCAAGAAGCAGGAGAGATTCATGGAAGGGCTAAATGATGAGATGAGTGTACAGTTGATGGTGGCAACTTTCAACAATTACCAGGAGTTGGTTGATCGCGCCCTCATGATTGCAAGGAAGCATCAACAGATTGAGAGTCGCAAAAGGAAGTATGGGCAATGAAAGTATAATTCTGGAGCTCAGCAGAAGCCCCGCTTTACCCCTAAAGCGGTAGGACAGTTTCAGCATACCCATGGAGGAAGTAGCTCACACAACCACAATGGCACAAAGAATGGCAATGGCAATGGGAATGGGAATGGAGCCAATGGAAACCAGAACCGCCCTACACCGTCCACACCCACCAAGAGGAATTTTAGCCATGTCATTTGTTACAAGTGTGGGAAGACTGGACATTATGCCAATGAATGCCCAGAAGTTAAGAATGGGAACGGCAATGGAAGCGCCGGGAAGAAGCCCAACCCGTTCAACAAAGGACAAGTGAACCACGTGACCATGGAGGAGGTAGAAGAGCAACCAGATGTTGTTGTCGGTAAGTTTTTGGTTAAGACATTTACCGCAATAGTTCTTTTCGATACTGGAGCATCGCATTCATATATTTGAAGGGGATTCGTAAATAGACATAGGATGTCCACCCGAGTTCTTAAGACCCCCATGTTAGTAAGTTCACCTGGAGCAGATTATATGGCACACCAAGGATGTTTTCAGACGCCATTGATCATAGTACGCCATACTTTCCCCTCTGACATAATAGTTCTGGAGTCACAAGGATTGGATGTGATATTAGGCATGGATTGGCTATCGAAGTATGGAGGTAACATTGATTGCCAGTAAGTCTATTTTGCTCACCACCCCGGAGGGCAAAAGGATTAAGTATGTATCAAGGCATTCGCCTACAAGGACTCAAGTGCATTCTCTCACGGGAGTTGTTCAGGAGGAAGTGCCAGTAATGAAGGATTATCCGGATGTGTTTCCAGAGGAGTTACCTGGCATGCCACCGGATAGAGAAATAGAGTTTTTGATTGAACTTTTGCCAGGCACCGGGCCAATTTCTAAGAGACCATATAGGATGCCCGCAAAGGATTTGGAGGAAATTAAGAAGCAGATTAAGGAGTTACTGGATAAAGGATTCATACGCCCAAGTTCTTCGCCTTGGGGTTCGCCAGTACTTCTAGTGGAGAAGAAGGATGGATAGTTTAATGCTCGGAGTAAAATAAATGTGTGACGGGCCGAGGACGAAGGTCTATGTCACTTAGCGAGCCGGCTCAGATAGGGAGGAATCCTTTGCCGAGATTGCGAAGCTAGCGCGGCGCGCCACGTCGGTATGTCGCCGCACCATAACCTCTTGCGAGACTGGCCAGGCGATGAGGGGATACTGACGGACGCTGATGGTGCAGCCACACCGGTGAGAGGAGACGACAGCGTCGACCCCCCACAGCGGCTCGGGAAGGCGGCCGAGACTAGGCTGTCCCGTGAGCCGGTGGCGGGAAGCCCACCGCACGGGAAGGATTCAGCGGCACCAAGGCTGGCCCTGAAGCGAGCGGTGGGACCGCCGCCGCCACGAGGCAAGACCGTCGCCAAAAAGGCTCGTCAGGCCGCCCTCGCCGCGCCGCTAAGACGATCAGGTTAGTGTCTTTTTATGTTGTCTTCGCGACTTGCGGGACACACCTTGGCTTGACGTTGGCAGTAAAGGCGGCTGCAGCAGCCTCAACTAGATACTCGATCCTATCATCGACGGATACCATCTCACTAGAGTCCTTATGGACGGAGGCAACAGCCTCAACTTAATCTATAAGGATACTATCCGTAAAATGGGTATCGACCCGTCAAGAATCAAGCCTAGCAACAGTACCTTTAAAGGAGTGATACCCAGCATGGAGGCCCGTTGCACAGGCTCATTAACACTAGAAGTAGTATTCGGCTATCCAGACAACTTTTGAAGCGAAGAATTGATCTTCGACATCGTCCCTTTTCGCAGTGGTTATCATGCACTACTCGGACAATCTGATTTTGCCTGCTTTAATGTAGTCCCACACTATGCTTATCTCAAGCTCAAAATGCATGGACCACGTGGCATCATCATTGTAAATGGGAATACGGAATGCTCCCTCTGTACTAAGGATAATACCGTGGCCCTAGCAGCCGATGTACAAGGCGGCCTCATCAAGCCGAACAACTCATTGGTCATCAAGACCCGTGACACTACTAAACGCTTCAGATCTGTGTTACAATGCGGTAGCTTGGTGGAACCTAAGCTTGAATAGCAGTTTAGCCTCCGCTGATTGCCCCATAAGGTTGCGGCATACGTACCTCATGTACATAACTACGCACTTAAAATACATTGGGCAACACCGGAGGCACACTACGGGAAAGGTCCATAGTACGGCTTGACCCTATTCGGACCTCAAATATTTTTAATCCACTTTATGTTCGTTAAAGAACCTACATGATCTACAGTCGTGCAGTGACTCCTTTCTAGGTTCCTCTTTTTGGCAGACGCCCATTGGACTCCTCCTCTCCGGGGATGTCTCACCAAGGAGAAACGGCGCACACGTGCAGCAGGGCATCATTGGGATTCTTAAAACCATTACTTTTAGGCTCTATGTAAACCTTTCCCTCGTGTAAACTTTTGGCATGTAAAATGGCCTCGATGTTCTTGGCATTATCTGTAACAACACGGCTTGACGTATTAATCAAGGTATAAAGGAAGTAGTGGATCACCACTTTGTTTGGCAATCATGTTATTTTACATTATCATATGTATTCCCTCCCTACTTCATACTGCCACATGTGATTTAGTCCGGCCTTAACACTGGGGGCTATATTTGGCCCTGCACATTTCAAGTCCGAACACATATACGGAACTATTTGGCGTCCCAGATATTGCATTATATGCATCGGCTCCAAATCTTGTCTTGGGTCTATAGTTGGGTTACCCGGCTCCTGTGCTTACCACCTTATGTTCCGCTCTAAGGTACTAAAGGGAGAACTACTGCGATTGTATTTCTGGCTCGTCCGGTCAAATACCACAGTAGGGAAAGCCGAAAACTGACTGTCATGAGCTGGTCGGCGATTCGGCGAGTTAGTACTATACAAGAAATCACCCCGTGTTACACGAGGAACTGGTCTTTGTTCAGATGCGTGGAAAAGGCACCGTAGTCCGGATAGCTACACATGCACAAGGGGCTAGTACTTAGATCCACAGTCAAGCTCCTACGGCTAAGTGAAAGTAATAAAGACGCATAGTCCAATTGCCTGGTTCACCTCGCGGACACCTCCTTTACGGACCAAGTCGTTGGATAAAGTGTGGTCACGCGTTATGCCGAACACCCCTATAGAATGTACATGGGGGCTGAAGCTGATGACTGGCAACTTTCAGAATATAACAATAAACGGCCACACAGGAGAAAAAGGCACTCGAATATAAGGCGCAAACATAGATATATAACAGCATGGGTTCATAACATAGTTTGTACAACCCAAAAAAATTTAATCAAATATTACGTCCTTGGAACATTGACCCTCTATCTCTCGGGCTCCTTCTAGGACGTCATCGAAGTACCTCTCCGGCTTTCGATGTACTTTGCCTTCGGGCGGGCCTGCGTTTGCCACTTCGATGGCCTTTATCTACGCCCATTGCATTTTTGACGTGGGCGAAGGCCATCCGAGCACCCTATATTGAGGCCGAGCGCTTTATAGCATCAATCCGCGACCGCGCATCGACAAGTTGCTGCTCCAAACCGAAGTAGCTGTTAGGGATCGGCTCGGTCGGCCAAAGTTGGACAATTAGTTCCTTCATGGCCAAACCTGCCACCCTATGCAGCTCTACTAGGTACTTCACTAGGTCGTTCAGAGGTGTCGGGTGTTCTGGCGCGAGAAATTGCGACCATAACAGCTTCTCAGAAAAGTTCCCCTCCTGGGCTCGGAAGAACTGTGCGGCATCGGCAACACTCTTTGGAAGATCCACAAACGCGCCTGGAGAACTCCACACTCGTGTGAGCAAAGCATACCTCTAACCTCCAAATATACTCTGCAAAAGAAAGGCCTTGACAGCTGTTATCTGCCTCGCCTGGTGGATCTGTTCGTGAATGCTCTGGGACTTGATCCACACCTCTTTTGCATCATGGAAAGCCTTGGCAAGCTCGGAGGACTGGGACGCTCTTGCTCCAATGTTTCGCATTTGTTGATAGCATCCTTCAGCTCCTGCTCGACTTCAGCCACCCGAGCTTCGTGTTGGCGGCGGGCAGCCTGTTCGGCCTCAAGTTCAGCAGCCGCTTTGTCAGCGGCTGTCTTATTCACATGCACCTCTTTCTTGGCCTCGGAGAGGGAGCCTTTGAGGGTCTCGACCTCGGCTGTGCCAGCTGCAATCATAATCAAACCATGCTATGTGTTAAACTCTAAATATACATATCATATCTGATATGAAAATTATTTTTTTAACATCGTGCGCATACCTTGCGTCTCGTCGAACCGATTGTTGATGCGTTCGAGTTACTCATTGGCCATCTGAAGCTTCCGATTGAGTTCGAAAACTTCTGCGGCCTGGGTGGTTGCCGCCAACATGGAGGCCTGTTATAATAAAAGCACATTATGTTACACTCCCGAATACTTTGTGGATCCTCTGTACAGCTTCTTCCAAACCGGACAGACACTCAGGGGCTACTGTCTGTACACATGTTTATTCTTCTACATCAATAATGTACAGTTTTTGAACATTACGTCGCATACCACAAAGCCTATCAGTTGGCCACCGAAGGCATCATTCAGTCCGTTTTTAGTGGACCGAACCATCTCCATAACCGCACCCATCAGGGTGCGGTGCTCCGCCATGACGGAGTCACTTTGCAGTCCATCCTCCAAAGCGTTGGGCACCTCCGGATTAGTGGAGGCTACCGATGGAGCTGGTGCTCCTCCCCCCTCTTTTGTAGGGGGTGTTTATTCAACCCCGGAGCTGTGCTAGCCGCTAGAATGGTGTCCGGCAGGAGCTTGGATTGCTTGGGCTACCTGAGGGAGTCCTAAATCGAGGGGTCCTCATGTGACCAAATAACTCGTGATGGGCCGGACTAGTGGCCCGTGAAGATCATTGCTGATGATCGTCTCTCGTATCCGGATAGGACTCCTGTATGCGTATAATGGCAGGTTTTTGGTTCGGGTGTAATCTTTCCTTCCTCTACAAATTAGTTATGTACAAACCCTAGGGCCCTCCGGTGCATATATAAACTGGAGGATTTAGTCCGTAGAGGCTAGTAGTAGAGAACAACAGAATCATAGGCTAGACTCCTAGGGTTTAGCCATTACGATCTCGAGGTAGATCAACTCTTGTAATCCTATTCATCAAGATCAATCTAGTAGGAAGTAGGGTATTACCTCGATCGAGAGGGCCTGAACCTGGGTAAACATCGTGTCCCCAGTCTCCTGTTACCATCGATCCTAAGACGCATAGTTCGGACCCCCTACCCGAGATCCGCCGGTTTTGACACCGACATTGGTGCTTTCACTGAGAGTTCCACTATGTCGTCGACTGAAGGACTAATGGATCGCTTCGTCAACAATGACGGCACCTCCAAGGCGACTTTTCCTCCCAGCTAGTTTTTTGTGTTTGGCGGCTTCACGCTCTGTGCCAACACACAAGGCCACCTCGAGCAGGTTGAGAGCTACGCCCCTAGCCGTCATGTCAGGTTTGGAAGCTTGAACTACATTGCTGATATCCGCGGAGAATTGATCTTCGACTGATTCGAGCCCACGGCGATCCCTCCCTGCCACCACGATGAACATGATCTTACTCTGTCATCGGACCACCTCCAGGGAATAGCACCTGTAACTGTTCTAGGCCTAGATCCGGAACAGATCGCGTCACCCAAGGACGGGAAGCTCAACCCCGTCGCAGAAGCCGCAGACTCAGCGGTATATGTGTTACCGGAACTCCTGGCTCATCACCCGATGTAGGTTTTGATCCATGTGCATCTACGCCCTTCAAGCTTGATCAGGCGTCTATCATCGAATTCAGCGCTGCAGATATCTTCTGGCACCCACCTTTTGGCGATGTGCTAAACTCATTAAAAGCTCTCTTCTTAGTTGGGGACTCACATCCGCATTATATCCGATTCAAACTGGAGGCTGATGATGGAGGATTTCGCTTCCCACCCACCACCCACTTGGTAGCCACGGTCGAAGATTTAGCTGATCTACTTGACTACGCTTCCAAAGACTTCGAAGGGATGGACCTCAAAGCCGAAGCAGATCTAGACCAAAACCCTCCTGTAGCCGGACGATGGACGGCTACGTCCTCATACGACGTGTATATGGTGGATACACCTAAGGAGAAGGAGGGCGACGGCAAAAACGATCCCAGAAAGGACAAGCTTGTCGATGAACCTCCCAAGCGTCGTCGTCTGAAGCGCCAAACTAAATCCCGTAAACGGAAAGGTAACGACACTGTCACTAACGACGATGACAGTCCGAAGAAAGCCGAAGACCCCTCAGATCCAGCGATGGAGCAGGTCGAGCGAGAGGACGACGAACATAGTCCGAGATTGTTGTCTGATGACAGCGATGCCGAAGACATTAATTATGAACATGTCTCCGAAGAGGATGTTAGCCTGGGCGACGACGAATACATCATCCCAGAAGAACCCTTAGAACAAAAGCGCTTCCACCGGAGGCTTATTGCCACCGCAAGGAGCCTGAAAAAGCAACGGCGGCGGCTTCGACCCGCACAGGATATGCTCAATGATAGATGGAACAAAGTGCTAGACACTGAGCAAAAAATGGCTGCAATCGCCGAACAAAAGGCTGTCCTAAGCGTAAACTGCTGCCCGAATTCTACGATGAGGCTATTGCTCCTATACCGCCGAAGAATAACACCGCCGACAAGCCGGACCGACCACCTCGTGGACGGGACAGAGTGCTAGCAACGGCGTACACAAGCCTGCACCCCGCACCGTAAAGGAAAGGAGGATGCCGCTCATGGCCGGAAACACGATCTGCGTGAGGACCTGAACAAAAAGGCTGGCAAGACCAGAACCATCTACGGATCCAAGGACCGTGCTCCCGCACGGGACGGGGGCTATCAAGCCAAATAGTCCGGTCATATACCAGTTCGGGGTCAATACTGAACATCACAACCGTCGGACCTACGCCATGACATAGCAAAATACAGGGGTGCGGCACAACCTCTGTGCTTCACCGATGAGGTGCTGGATCATGAATTTCCAGAAGGGTTTAAACCCATAAATATCGAGGCGTATGATGGAACGACGGATCCTGCTGTCTGGATAGAAGACTTTATTCTTCACATCCACATGGCTCGTGGAGATGATCTCCATGCCATAAAATACTTACCCCTCAAGCTGAAAGGACCAGCTCGGCACTAGCTAAACAGCCTCCCAGAGAACACCATTGGAAGTTGGGAAGAACTTGAGGATGCTTTTTGGGCCAATTTTCAAGGGACCTATGTCCGGCCCCCGGATGCTGACAATCTAAGTCACATAATCCAACAGCCCGGGGAGTCAGCCCGCAAGCTTTTGAATCGGTTTCTCACTAAGGAGAACCAAATCGTCGACTGTCCGGACGCTGAAGCCCTAGCGGCCTTCAAGCACAGTGTCCGGGACAAATGGCTAGCTAGACACCTCGGCCAGGAAAAGCCGACGACAAAGGCAGCCCTAACTACACTCATGACCCGTTTTTGCGCGGGCGAGGACAACTGGTTAGCTCATAGCAGCACCAATGACCATGGCACATCTGAAGTCAGGGACGTCAATGGAAAGCCACGACGTAATGAAAACAAATGTCGAAATAACGCTGGAAGCCCGGATGACACAACGGTAAACGCCGGATTCAGTGGCTCCAGACCCGGTCAACGGAAGAAGCCATTCAAAGGCAACAAAGACGGTCCATCTAGCCTGGACAAAATATTAGATAGGCCCTGCCAGATCCATAGCACCCCAGATAAGCTTGCAAACCATACCAATTGTAATTGTTGGGTCTTCAAGCAAGCCATCAACCTCAACGCCGAACACAAGGGAAAGGGGCCTCAGAGCGAAGACGAGGACGAACCTCGCCAGCCGACACAGGGGGGCAGAAGAAATTTCCACCGGAGATCAAAACAGTGAACATGATCTATGCCACTCATATCCCAAAGAGGGAGCGCAAGCGCGCACTCCGAGATGTCTATGCCGTTGAGCTTGTTGCCCCCGAATTCAACTCAAGGTCGACCTGTCCGATCAATTTAGATTGCAGGGATCATCCGACTAGTATCCGTCATGGGGGTTCGGCTGCCCTAGTGCTCGACCCAATAATCGATGGATACCATGTCACTCGAGTCCTTATGGACGGTGGCAGCAGTCTCAATCTGATATATTAGGACATTGTCCACAAGATAGGGATAGACCCGTCAAGAATCAAGCCAAGCAGCTTGGCCTTTAAAGGAGTGATACCGGGCGTAGAAGCCCGCTGCACGGGCTCTTTAACATTGGAGGTCGTGGTCGGCTCTCCTTATAGCTTCTGAAGCGAAGAGCTGATCCTCGACAAAGCTCCGTTCCGAAGTGGCTATCATGCACTACTGGGAAGAACGGCCTTCACCCGCTTTAATGCAGTCCCGCATTATGCATATTTAAAACTCAAAATGCCTGAACCATGTGGCGTCATCACGGTCAATGGAAATATGGAGCGCTCTCTCCGTACGGAGGAGGATACTGCGGCCCTAGCAGCCGAAGTCCAAAACGGCGTATTCAAGCCGAACAGCTCATCGATCGTCAAGACCGCGGACACACCTAAACGTGTCCGACATACGCCTGAGTGTGGCAGCTTAGATGAACCTGAGCTCGATTAGCAGTTACGCCCCCATCGACTGCCCCATAAGGTGGTAGCATATGTGCCTCGTGTACATAATTATGCCCTTAAAATTCCTTGGCCGGCGCTGGGGGCACACTGCATACAAACAGTCCATAGTTCGTTTTGACCCTATTCGGACTTTAATATTATCGTTCAAAGTTCATTAAACGAACCAGTTTTGTTTATGGCCACACTGGATTTCTTTTCTTTTCCAGGTTTTTTTCTTTTTGCTTCTTATTTTGCAGATGGCCATCACACTCCCCCCTTCAAGGACACATTACAAAGGAGAAAATGGCATAGACGCACAACAGGGACCCGCGCTAAGGTTTCTTTTTAGACTAAGACCATGTGTAAACCTTTTTTTCTTTTTTGTTTTATACTTCTCTGGCATGTAAAACGAAGTATCTCAGGCTACTTACGAGTCGGCTTGGGGCTTGGTTTGGCGACGATGCTTTCGGATGGCCTCGGCATCTGACTCTGACTCATCGGGGAGGATAATTTTGTCCGTCTTGGAGGCTTCTACCTCCAGGTCCTCGGAGGCCGCCCTCTTCTTGCCCTTGCGGGGAGGATCTTCTTCTTCCTCCTCCTCGTCATCGTTGTCATCACCCTCGTGAGAGGACTGGGCATCAGCATCTCAAGACATTGCACCCAAAGTGCCCTCCTCCTTTTTCTTCTTCTTCTTGTCCTTCTTAACCAGCGCCTAGTATGGCACCGGGACTAGCATCCTCATTAATAGAGGACTGGCTGGGTCTTCGGGAAGCGGAGGCGGACACCGGATCTGCTCCGCCTTCTTGATCCAAACTTGTTTTAGGGATGGATTCCTCAATACTTCTCCTTCAGAGCGATGAAACCATTGGTATTCGGAGGTTCAAAAGAATTTACCTCGGTGGCCGGGTGGTTGAAGTCAAGGCCGGTGTTGTCTGATGACGTCGGCCAGGTTTTCTGCTTCTTAAAAAGTAGCTTCCAGATCCCCTTATGCGTCGTGCCATAGAGCCGTTGCAGGGTCCGTGGCCCTTCCGCATTGAACTCCCACATCTTGAGAGGCCGCCGCTGGCAGGGAAGTGCGCGGCGGATCAGCATCACTTGGATAACATCATCAAGGGTTGTGTCCTTTTCTATCATGCTCTGGACGCATTCCTGCAGCAGCAACACCTGAGGGACCGATCCCCAGTCCGGACCCTTGTCGGTCCAGGATGGGAGCCTCAGCGGGGGGCTGGATCTAAAGGCTGGAGCGCTACCCACTTGGAGCCGCGGGGTTCTATGATATAAAACCATTCCTGTTGCCATATTTTGACGGTATCCACAAAGACCCCCTTTGGCCAGTTTACTTTGGGGAGTTTGCTCACCATGGCACCACCACAGTCCGCGTGTTGGCCGTCGACAACCTTTGGCTTCATGTTAAAAATCGTGAGCCATAGGCCAAATGTGGAGGGACGCGGAGGAGGGCCTCACACACGACGATGAACGCCGAGATGTGAAGGAACGAGTTTGGGTCCAGATCGTGAAAATCCAGCCCATAGTAGAACATGAGACCCCTTACAAAGGGGTGAAGGGCGAATCTGAGTCCACGGAGAAAGTGGGGGATAAACACCACCCTCTTGCCGGGCTCTGGAGTAGGGATGACCTGCCCCGGATCGGGCAGCCTGTGCTTGATTTCCGTGATTAGATACCACGCCTCCCGCAGCTCCTTGATGTTCTCCTCCGTGACGGCGGAGGCCATCCACTTGCCTTGAGAGCCGGCCATAGTCGGAGGAGTTGCGGAGGAGAGAAAATCTTGGGGCTTGGGAGCTAGAGCTCGAGTATGAAGAGGTGGAGAGAGAATGAGGGGTAGGGCGAAGAGTTGGATTCTATCCGCTTATATGGACTGCGAATATTAAGTGTCCCCCTCCCTCGAGCCTTAAAACTCGCCTGATCCCAAGGAGTCGAGCGAACGGCATGATCAGATTACCGAAGCTCGTATTGATGAGAATCCCGCAATAAGGGGACACAATCTCTGCTTGGACAAGACGTGTCAATGCGAGTTGAGTATTGAAACGCGAGTCGGGAGGTCCAAAAAACGGTTCGAAATAATATCAGAGCCAAACGTGACTTTCGCCGAAAAAAATGTCGTTGAATATATTTTAAGGGTTGAGCTTTTATGGTTGGAAGGTTGACCTATTATACAGAGCCGGATATAGATTTCTTGTCTGGAGGACTACTTTGGAGTATTCGGAGAAGGAACCTGCCTTGCGATGCCGAAGACACCTTGCGAGCCGAACTCATCGTCATCAGAAGACTGGTTCAGGGGCTACTGAGGGAGTCCTAGATTACGGGGTGCTCGGGCGTCCGGGCTACGTAACATGGGCCGGACTAATGGGCCATGAAGATACAAGACCGAAGACTTTCCCCCGTGTCCGGATGGGACTCTCCTTGGCGTGGAAGTTAAGCTTGGTGTGAGGATGTGAAGATTCCTTTCTATGTAAACCGACTATGTACAACCCTAGCCCCCTCCGGTGTCTATATAAACTGGAGGGTTTAGTCCGTAGAGGCAATCATACCATTCAGGCTAGATATCTAGGGTTTAGTCATTACGATCTCGAGGTAGATCAACTCTTGTAACCCCTATATTCATCAAAGTCAATCAAGCAGGAAGTAGGGTATTACTTCCATTAAGAGGGCCCGAACCTGGGTAAACATCGTGTCCCCCGCCTCCTGTTACCTTCGATCCTTAGACGCATAGTTCGGGACCCCCTACCTGAGATCTGCCTGTTTTGACACCGACAAGGGTGTCCTTGGTAATCATGCCTGATATGTGACTTTGGAGCGCCAGCACCTCCGCCTGAGACCCCCAATCCAGACTCTTGTCGGTCCAAGAGGTTAGCCTCTCCGGGGGTCCAGATCTAAATGCGGGCGCCACCGCCCACTTGGTGCCGCAGGGCATGGTGATGTAGAACCACTCCTGCTGCCAGACCTTGTTCGTCTCCACAAAGGCCCCCTTGGGCCAAGTGGTGTTGGGGAGCTCGCTCACCATGGTGCCTCGGCACTCCGCGTGCTGCCCGTCGACCACCTCCGTCTTCAAATTGAAGGTTTTGAGCAATAGGCCGAAGTGTGGGGGGGACACGGAGGAACACCTCACATACCACTATAAAAGCGGATATGTGGAGAATTGAGTTCGGGGCTAGATCATGGAAATCTAGCACATAGAAAAATAAGAGGCCCCGTACAAAGGGGTGGAGAAGAAATCCCAACCTCCGAATAAGTGCAAGAGGAAGACAACCCTCTCACCCGCCTTAGGGACGGGAATCACTTGGTCCTTCTCGGGGACCCGGTCCACTACATCGTCAGCGAGATAGCCCACGCTCCGGAGGCTCTTCATGGTCTTCTCCGTCACTGTGGAAGCCTCCCACTTGCCTTTAGAACCGGATCCGGCCATTGTTGGGAAGGGAGGCGGTGGTGGAGGAGTTGAGAATTGAGGGCGCAAGAGATGTGGGCGCGTGGGCTGGGGAGATTGGAGAGCTAGGGCTTGAGGAGAGCGTGAGATTAAAGGGAGAGATTTGAGTCTTCTATAAGCGGTGAATGCTAAACGCACCCCCACTCCAACCGTAAACCTTGTCGGTTCCCAACGAGGTCGTGCGTAAGGCGAGGTTAAGATGCACGCGTCACATTGATAAGGATCCCGTAACAAGCGGGCACGATCTCTGTTTTAATAAGACGTGCCAATCGGGCTATACCTCGAAATGCGAAACTGGGGTCAACAAAACAGTTCGATATATTAAAGGAACAGGCATGATGCTTCACAGAAAAGTTGTCAGTAAAGATACAGTATCCGTTTTTTGATACCTTGCCTTCGAGGCTAAGGGTTGTACAAACCATGCAGAGCCGGACATAGTACCTCTTTGTAGGGAATATTGCTTCAATATGTTCCGGAGGAGGAACCCTCCTTGCAATGCCGAAGACAGTACTCGAGTCGAACTCAACGTCATCGAAGACTGGTTCAGGGGCTACTGAAGGAGTCCTGGATTAAGAGGTCCTTAGGTGGCCGGATCGCTCGTTATGGGCCAGACTGGTGGGACGTGAAGATTATTGATGAAGAGTATCTCCCATATCCGGATATGGCTCCCATATGTGTAAAATAGCAAGTTTAGAGTTCGGGTGTAACACTTTCCCTCCTCCGCAAGATGGTCATGTACAAACCCTAGGTCCCTCCGGTGCATATATAAACCGGAGGGTTTAGTCCGTAGAGATAGAAGAATCATAACAATCACATAGGCTAGACTTTTAGGGTTTAGCCATTACGATCTCGAGGTAGATCAACTCTTGTAACCCCATATTCATCCAGATCAATCAAGCAAAAAGTAGAGTATTACCTCGATCGAGAGGGCCCGAACCTTGGTAAACATCGTGTCCCCAATCTCTTGTTACCATCGATCCTCGGATGCATAGTTCGGGACCCTCTACCCGAGATATACCGGTTTTGACACCGACACCCGGGGTTACAATGGTAATTCTACACGGGTGATGGACCCGGACGTAAGTGTCTGGTAGCCGACAGTGGGGGTCACCAGGTCCGCCGGGCGTGTGTCTTGCTTGGTCCGTTGGGTGCGGGCCATACCGGGATCGCCGGGTGCGGGTACGGCCGTCTGCTTGGTACTGTGGCACGCCTCACCAACGTCATGGGGCGGTCAGAGCCACTCTGCTACAAGGTCGTGCCCCCAGGACACCACCCGCTCCGGCGGGGGCGTGGGAGCGCCGTTACCGATCCCGCCGGGGCCGGTGTAAAGGAGGGAGCAATGTAACCATACTTGCTTGTCGCCGAGGTTTGACTTCTTGTGGACGGCCGGTATGCGCTAGCCGGCTGGCCGCGTCGCGCTGGGAGCTGGCTAGGGGCGGGCCGGGTTGTGGGGCTTAGCCTACCCTGATGTTTTTGAAAGAGATTCGGGTTCCGTTGCCTGCCCGAGGCCCATCCCCCCGACAATTTTTGAATTTGATGAACATCCATTGGGGATGTTCCTGAGTAGGACAGACTCGGCACATGACCTACTGCGGGCAGTCATCGCACTTATGAGCGGCAACGGTGAGGCGGCAAGCCTCTGGGCCAGCACCGAGCCAGGGCGAAGGTCGGCCATGGCTTTGTCAGCGAACCGACGACGGGGTAGATCCGAGCGGCTAAAGGAGGCTTCAAACACCTGCATGCGGCGCGGAGGCAGTGCCGAGGCTGTGTGGTCATGTACCCTGCCAATCCATGGCAAGGCGCACTCGCCAGTGGCAGGGATCGACAAATCCGGTAGGCAGGATGTGCTAAATCCTGTCGTTGCAGATATACCGCTTTGCTCACCCGCACTGGCCGTAGGGAGGCACAAAGTCGATGGATGTACTGGGAGGAGGAGGAGGGGAGGGGGCTGGAAGCAAGGTGGCAGGGGAAGATGGGTGGCGGACGAGGGTAGGGTTTGTGCACATGTAGAGGGCGTGCGGGGGAAGGGGATAAAAAAGGACGGGCTGTGTCGCCGACTGGCGGGCCAGGGGAGAGGAGTAGGCATACAAGCCACGTGTCTGCTTTGTGTCCGCACCGACGCAAATATGCCCAAATTTGGGCCAGAATGGGTCGACAAACGGACGAAAAATGGACACGCGTCAGTTTGGGTCGGCACGTTGTGCCGACTTTTCTGTTCGCGACGACCCAAACGGAGGCGTGCGGACGAAATGGTCGGCGCGTTAGAGTTGCTCTAATTGTAGCACATCTAGATGAGCTAAAAAAACAAATATGTTCGATTGTTTTTTATGGGAACAAATATGTTCAATTAGTACGGAAGGAAGCACGAGGTTTGTCAGGGCGCTTGTCTGCTGGTCTCCTGCGGCATGCTGCCATGCAAATGCATGCAGCAGGGTCGTCGGTCGATGCATGCAAAGAAAGCGATCGAGGGGAAAAGCTAGACCATCAAAGGCAGGCAGGCTCTCCTTTGCTGGCCGTGACTGTATCTGCTGGTACGTACGTGATCGTCGACGCCCAATAAAAAGGAGAAAACTAAAGCAGCTCTGCTAGCGTGCACGCTCCTGCTGTGCCTGCCGGCCGTTAGTGTTGGGCTCAAGAGGTACTCCATGGGGTGGGGATGGTCGCTTTGCTTTGCTTAGTTTGTGTTGTGCCGGTGGAGATGGTGTGCCGTGGTGGTGGTGGTGGCGGGCACGCATGCATGGTCGAACGCGGCGTCCCGAGGCTGACGCGATGCTCCTTGACCGCATGCAGCCATGCATGCTGACTTGCTTCGGTCACTGGTCCACGCACCTCAGGGTCTTCGCTTTGGTCGACACGATCTGTTCTTTCCTTTGTTATGTATAAAGAAGATGATAAGTATACGTACATGCGTGTAACTAAATACTCCCTCTGTCCCATAATATAAGATGTTTTTTAACATTACTCTAATATCAAAAAACGTCTTACATTATGAGACGGAGAGAGTATATTGTAAATGAGTATTGTCTACTGGTAAACCGAGATTGAGAGATGGTATAGTACTTGCTGGGTCGGCCGAGGCTGGTGAAGAAGAAATATGAAACATGCATGCTGGACATTGGTTAATCAAACACGCTAAATATATAGTCACCACTCTATTTGAGATGTCGCGAATACCACTGTTGAATATATTTGTATAGGCAATATATCGCATGTATATGTAGGATCATTTTCTACCTAGTCCCGCCTCTAGTTTCCTTGTATAGCCGAGGCCGTGGACCACTCCTTGTATATATATACGTGCGTGTATGCACCCAAATCAATTGAGAATTGCATTGCCAAACAATATGGTATCAGTTTTCTTTCCACGATCCTATTCCTAAAGCTTCCGCTCCTGCCGCCGCCGCGCCCCTAGGCCGCCGCCGCCGCACCACCGCCGCCGCGCCTCTAGTCGCGCCGCCGCCACACTCCTCCCGCCGCCGCTGCCTCCATACAGCCGCCGTACCTCCTCCCCGCTGCCGCTGCTTTCTTTCAGCCGCCGCACCACCACCTCCCTTCATCGCCATGGCCTCACCAAGATCATCCGCCTCCGGCTCCAACCCATTCGCCGGCCCCGATCCCGTCATCATCCGCGACATTGACATCCACCGCCGCGTCCCCGTGTGCCTTGATCACTCCACCTCCGCCTACTATGCCTGGAAGACATACTTCAATCTAGTGTTCCGCGAGTATCATCTCCATGATCACGTCGACGGTTCCGTTGATTCCAGCCGCATGCATGATGATGCTGAGTGGATGACCATCGATGCTACACTCATTCGTTGGTTCTACCTCACCATCTCCCGCGATCTCTTCCACACGGTGGTCACCGACGGGGATGACGCCCTCGCCGTTTGGACCAAACTCAACGGGCTCTTCACCGACAACCAACTCCAACGCCGGGTTTTTCTTCAGCAAGAATTTTTTGGGTCTCATCAACTTGATTCGTCTATCGATGATTTTTGCATGCGTCTCAAGAAACTTGCAGATGAGTTCCGTGACCTTGGCGAGATCATCTCCGACGAACTCCTCCTCAGCACTCTCACCGCCGGGCTCAATGAGGAATTCGGCAACGCCGCTTCAAACCTCACCTTGATCCCGGAGCCGACTTTTCCGAAGGTCGTGGCTTATTTGCGGTTGGAAGAGCGTCGCATGAAGATGGCCAAAGCCAGGGCCACCCACACCGCCCTCCACGCTGGGACGTCCCGCGGCGGTCCGCCACCGCCGTCCTCCCAGGCGCCTCCGGCACCGCGGTTCCCTCCACCGGCGGCCACCTATGGCCAGTACCCGCACCCCGCGGCGGGCTTTCCCCAGCCACCGGCGCCCCAGCCTGCCCCCTCTGATCGCCGCCGTGGTGGGCGTCGCGGTCGGAAGGGCAACGGCCAGGGCGGTCTGCCCCGTCAGCAGCAGGCCGCCGCGCCCTGGGCCGCGGCCCAAAACCCATGGACGGGGCTGGTCCATGCGTACAGCATGCCTGTACCCCGCCCGCCCGCTCCTGGCCTTCTGGGCCCGCGCCCGGCCTCTCATCAGGCGATGTTCGCCGCTCCCCAGGCGCCGTACGCAGCGCTCCCGCCAGCGCCGTACGTCGCGCCCCCCGCACTGCTTGCGGCTCTTCACTCCGCCCCCTCGCCGGCCAACTATACGGGTGGCGGCGACTGGTATATGGACACCGGCGCCACCGCTCATATGGCTGCCAACCCTGGTACTCTTCATACCTCCTATCCAGTTGCCACTTCCAACCGTATTACTCTCGGTGATGGATCATCACTTCCCATTACGCATATAGGCCATGCTTATTTTCCATCTACATCCACACCGATATCTTTGTCTAACATACTTGTGTCTCCCCATCTCATTAAAAATCTTGTTTCCGTTCGTTCTCTTACTCGTGACAATCCCGTTACCGTTGAATTTGACATGTGTGTTTTTTCTGTCAAGGATGCCCGTACCCGGATGGTGCTTCACCGATGTGATAGCCCCGACGAGCTCTACCCGGTCCACCCACCCACCTCCACCAACACCTCTCCGGTCGCCCTCTCCGTCGGTGTGGACCTCTGGCACGCTCGGTTGGGCCATCCCAACGACACCACTCTTCGTCATATTCTTCGGAGTTTTTCCTTCACTTGTAATAAGACCGACGGTCACACTTGTCATGCATGTCGTCTAGGCAAACATACTCGTCTTCCTTTTGGCACGTCATCCTCGGTTGCATCGTATCCGTTTGAACTACTTCATAGTGATGTGTGGACTTCTCCAGTTGCGAGTAATACAGGCTATATTTACTATCTCGTCATTTTGGATGATTTTTCGCACTATGTGTGGACCTTCCCGTTACGGCGGAAATCCGACATTCTTTCCACTCTCACCGCATTTTATTCATATGTCATCACACAGTTTGGTCGCCCCATCCATGCCATCCAAACCGATAATGGGAAGGAATTCGACAACCTTGCGGTTCGCAATCTCCTCGCCACACATGGGACGATTTTTTGTCTCACTTGCCCCTATACCTCGCAACAAAACGGGCGGGCCGAACGGGTCCTACGCACTCTTAACGATTGCGTTCGCACCCTACTATTCCATGCTAATGTGCCACCCCGTTTCTGGCCCGACGCCCTCGCCACCGCATCACTTCTTATCAACATTCGGCCATGTCGTGTTCGCGGCAACTTTGCACCGCACCACCTGCTTTTTGGGAGCCCACCATCTTACGACGATCTTCGCATCTTTGGGTGCCTCTGCTACCCTAGCATCGCCTCCTCCACCCCTCATAAGCTAGCTCCACGCTCTCTCGCATGCATCTTCTTGGGTTACCCTCCCAACACCAAGGGCTACCGATGCTACGACCCGATCTCCCATCGTGTTTTCACATCTAGACACGTTTACTTTGATGAAAGGGTTTTTCCGTTTCAGCAGGTGCCACCGTCTGACTCCTCGACGACTACACCACCGGCTCCTGGACCATCGACATCGGGCTCTCTTGGTGTGCATGCGCGCCCTCGAGCCCACCTTGGGCCGCCTCCCGGCTTTGGCCCGCTGCCCCGCTCGACGGCTACGAGCTCGAGGCCCAGCCCCGCGGCTTCGGTCGACACTCCGGCGTCCCCGACGTCCGCCTCCGCAGCGACGGCTGCGTCGGCGCCTGCATCACCCTCCGTTGGCTCTCCCGCGCCGGCTTCTCCAGCGGCCTCAGCCGCAACGACCGCGCCGGCCTCTCCGGCGGCCTCGGCCGCGCCGACCACGCCGGCCTTCCCTACGCCCGGGTCGGCCTCCTCAGCACCCGGGTCATCCGGGTCCGCGCCGGTCTCTTCGACGCCCTCGGACAGTTCGGCCGCAGCGGGCTCTTCATCGGCCTCGCCCGCTGCCGCCCCGGACTCTCCACCTCACCGCATGGTGACTCGCGCCCGGACTGGAGCGCTCCGCCCGAGTCAGTGGTACTCCGCCGACGACTACCTTCTCGCGGCCTCCACCTCGACGCCCTCACCTCTCCCATCGTCGGCTCGAGCGGCTCTTCGTGACCCTCATTGGCTCGCCGCGATATAGGAGGAGTTTGATGCGCTTCAGCGCAACCGCACCTGGCAGCTGGTGCCTCGGCCGCCGCATGCTAATGTGATCAGCGGCAAGTGGGTCTTTCGGCACAAGACTCGACCTGACGGGACCCTCGAGCGATACAAGGCTCGTTGGGTCGTTCGCGGTTTCCGCCAGCGTGCGGGTGTGGACTTCACCGACACTTTCGCCCCGGTTGTCAAACCGGGCACCATCCGCACCGTCCTGCAGCTGGCGGTCTCTCGCGCCTGGCCCGTCCACCAGATGGATGTCTCCAACGCGTTTCTTCATGGCCATCTTACCGAGCAGGTCTACTGCCAGCAGCCTATCGGCTTCGTCGACGCCACCCAGCCGGATCACGTGTGCCTGCTCTCGCGCTCGCTCTATGGGCTCAAGCAGGCCCCTCGTGCATGGTACCAGCGTATTGCCGCCTTCCTTCAGCAGCTTGGTTTCCAAGCTACTCGCTCGGATGCTTCTCTGTTCGTGTACCAGCACACCAGTGGGACGGCCTATCTACTGCTCTACGTCGACGACATCATCCTGACCGCTTCCTCGGCCGAGCTTCTTCGCCAGCTCACAGCTCGCCTCGGCACCGAGTTTGCCATGAAGGACCTTGGTCCTTTGCACTACTTCCTCGGGATCGAGGTGGTACGGCGTGCCGATGGGTTCTTTCTTCATCAGCAGCAGTACGCCCACGAGTTGCTCGAGCGCGCCGGCATGCTTAATTGCAAGCCTGCACCTACGCCTATCGACACGAAGGCCAAGGTCTCCGCTCTTGAGGGTACTCCGGCACCGGATGCCGCCTTCTACAGGTCCATCGTTGGTGCTCTTCAGTACTTGACGCTCACTTGGCCCGACTTGCAGTATGCCGTCCAGCAGGTGTGCCTCCATATGCACGCTCCGCGTGACTCTCACTGGTCCCTGGTGAAGAGGATCCTTCGTTACATCTGCGTCACCATGGCTCTGGGCCTCACGCTGACAGCGTCAACCTCCACCGACCTGGTGGCCTACTCAGACGCCGACTGGGCTGGCTGCCCCGACACTCGCCGCTCCACCTCCGGCTATTGCGTCTACCTCGGGCCCTCTCTCATATCGTGGTCGTCTAAACGACAACCCACGGTGTCCAGATCGAGCGCCGAGGCTGAGTATCGCGCTGTGGCCAATGCTGTGGCCGAGTGCTCCTGGTTGCGGCAGCTTCTCCAGGAGTTGCATCTCGGTGTGGCCAAGGCCACCGTTGTCTACTGCGACAACGTTTCTGCAGTCTACCTCTCCGCCAACCCCGTTCATCATCGTCGCACGAAGCACATCGAGCTCGACATCCACTTCGTGCGTGAGCAGGTGGCTCTCGGACACATACGAGTCTTGCATGTTCCCACTGCTCAGCAATTCGCCGATGTTATGACCAAGGGTTTACCGACGACTCAGTTCGAGGAGTTTCGGTCCAGTCTATGCGTCACAGATGCCGTATCGACTGCGGGGGGGTGTTGAATATATTTGTATAGGCAATATATCGCATGTATATGTAGGATCATTTCCTACCAAGTCCCGCCTCTAGTTTCCTTGTATAGCCGAGGCCGTGGACCACTCCTTGTATATATATACGTGCGTGTATGCACCCAAATCAATTGAGAGTTGCATTGCCAAACAATAACCACTGCAAATTATGTAAGTACAAACGTCAAAATCAAGTCCGGTAGGTTACCACTTCATATAACCTATAGAGTTTAATGTTGGACGCTCAGATGCTTTCCTCCTGTACAAAGTCTAACGCAAAAGTAAAAACATAGTACTACCTTCCTCGAGGTGCATAGGGCATGCGCGCAATTCTAGATTGACGATTTAGCTATCTAAATATGAACGAAAATGCGACGGCATGGCAAAAGAAATGTTTTTATGGGTGTGAGGATGGCAAATTTAGTTTGCAATCATGACAATTTTTTTGTAAAAAAATGAACTGAGTCGGATTTGCTATGCTCGTGAACTATACATACCATCCTAAAACATTCAATTTGCCATGTGTAAAAATCAGATGTTCACTAGATATTCAGGTTATCTAAACTAATTTTCCAACAGAGATCCTTTAGATATGCGAGCAAGGCCACAAAATTTCAAATGGATCGCATTCGCACCATGCAAATTCAACTGAATTTAACTTACCTGACCTTTGGAAAATTTCTTCAGTCTATGTAAATCCCATGTCCTTGCACGGCAGCCTAACCACTAATAAAAGTCTTTACGTTGCTAACCAAACCACCCATATTAGCAACAGAAAAATAGCAATTTTCTGACATTGTACTTTACAGGAGTTGGCATCCAATTTGGGGCCGTCAGTGACCTGAGCTTGAGAATATTCTGTTGGGCTCGGCTCGAGCTTTAGCGGGCTAAATTTAGTTTTCGAGTTAGATGTTAGGCTCGAGCTTAGTTCGGAAATAGCTCGTGAAGAGACACAAACAAAAAAAAAATCAATGTTTTTTTTTTCCAAGAACATGCAGGAGCGTTGCATGTCTCCTCAATTAAGGAGAGAGGGAGTCCCACTACAGAGTAAGTTACACTGTGAAAGCCGTCATCTAGGCCTAGCGATCAGGCCTGCTCTAGTCTCTAGTGAACCTGGAACGGATGGCCGCCCTCTACCCTAGCATGCGTCCACAGACGGAGCTCGGCCCTAATAAGATTTACGGTGGAGATCGGCGGGGACATCTTGCACTCGAAAACACGATTATTATGCTCGAGCCAGATGAACCGCAGCGTGGCTATGACGGTGGTATTCGTTTGTCTCCTCTGCCTAACCGTCGTCTCCGCCATATGTGGCCACCAGTCCGCTAGGCCCTTCGTGCTATCATGAATCGATGTAGTCCTAGGGGGAGTAGCATGTTGTACCAGACCTCGCGCGCGTAGGGGCAGCCCAGAAGCATGTGCGTAGTGTCCTCGTCTTGCTGACGGCATAGTTGGCAAACCCGTGTATGTGGCAGGTTCCGCCGAGCAAGCCTGTTGGCCGTCCATAACCTAGCCCGCACCGCGAGCCTGGCAAAGATTTTTACCTCAAGGGGGGCCCATGATCGCCAGACCTCATCGTCACAAGGTGCACACTCCCTACCGAGGAAGAAGGCTGCGTATGTACCATGGGAGGAGTATAGACCAACCGCGCCAAGGCGCCAGGAGAAATCGCCAGGTGAGTCGGAGAGGGTGACTGCGTGCACCCCTTCCCATATCTGAAGAAACTCAGCGATGGCTGGCACCATCGGCGAGCCGCGAATCGCGTCCACCCATGCGTGGCCATGCAATGCCTCGGCCACAGTCAGCCTATTACCCGCTGGCCTAACATATGCGAGCAGGTTGGGTGCCCGCTGCGCCAGGGAGCGCCATCCAGCCATGGGTCTAGCGAGAAGCTGATTCTACGCCTGTCCCCTGTGACGCACCGCGGCGCTGCGCTGCCCAGTCCTGCAGCCTCATCCGAGACAACTATGTTCAGGCCATTCCAAGGTTTATCCAGCACGGACTTCTACAGTCAGAACCAGCGCAAGAATAGGACCCGGTCAGCAACTGCAGGTTGAGCACCCCCAGCCCACAGCATGGCTTGGGCGAGCAGACGATCTGCCATGCCACCAGGCAACAACCCCCGTTGGCATCCTCCACCCCACGCTAGAAAAAGCCCCTCCTTAGCTTGTCAATGCACTTGAAGAACCATGGTGGTAGATCAAGGGCCACCATGTGGAGGATTGGCATAGCTGAGATTCTGCAGTTCACCAAAGTAAGCATGCCAGCCCGGCGAAGTAGAGCAGATTTCCAGGTTGACAATTGCGCCGTGATCCGATCCATGAGTGGATGGAGTTCAGCTCGAGTAAGGGCCTGCGGGGATAGGGGGGGCTAAGGTAGGTGATCGGCGGTGCTTTGACACTGCAGCCAGCTACCGCGACGATCTCAATGTTTCGATTGGAAGTAAAATCAAATTTTGCTCATATAGAAATATAGTAATCGAGCTTGAGGAAACTCGAGTGAGCTGGAGCTTCGCTCGACCGAGTCTAAATTGTAAGAAACTTTCACTAATATGAAAATAGAGTGATTTTGGTAAATCTATTCCCCGATGTTAATGCCAAATGAGATAAAGGGAGATTTGAAAAATCAAGTTGAGAGATCCATGGAGAGGAAGGGAGACGGCAACATTCTTGCTAGCATTGCATCACAAGAAATTAACTATCTACGGATTCTTTTCTATAATGAGTCACATGCATCATTCATATATTATCAAACCGATGGCATTGGTCTAACCTTGATGATTCTAAAAGTTTTGGGTCCCAACTAAGGGGATGAAGATTTGGAGGTCAAAATATGACCCAACCGCAGCTGTGACTGCAGCATGGACTCTGCCGGCTCATCCTCGTCGGCAGCTCGCGCCTCGCGCACGCTCATAATCGGCAACGTCCCCGTCATCCTCTCGGAGCCCTTCACCGCGCTCTGCGTCCCCTCGCCCTTCATCCTCAACGGCACCCCAGTCAATGCCAACGGAGCTCCTACTCCTCCCTCGCCGCCCGCACCTCTGCACCTCCACTCACGCCCACCTCACCCTCACCAGCCTACCTGCACTCGCACACCTCTCCGTTCGACACACACGAGCCGCGAGAGCGTCTCACTGACGATTTTGTCGCCTCTCAATACACCAGATCTCCCTCCCATGTTTCTGACACCGACACTAATGACGAGCCACCACGGCCATTCCACGAGGCTGGAATGCTACCACCTTTAGGGGACATGCCCCTGGTCGCTGGCCCTCCATGCCTAGTCCACTGTCCTCGTCGCTTTACCTTCGTGCACCTCCAGAACCCTGACCCTAACCCCACACCTCTCATCCGTCGAGCCATTCAACACACTTGTGGCAACCCCGCATTCATCATGGGCGGCTCATGGCGGGGGATAGCATGCATCACCTTTCACACCCCCGCTGCATGCAATGATGTCATCAATCACAGCCCTATTGAGTTCGAAGGAAACGTAGTCACCATTGAGCCGGTCGAACACGTCGACCGGTCCATTGCCATCTTCACTGACCTCGCTGAGGTCGAGGTCTCTGAATTCCCGCACGAGCTCTGGCATGAAGATGGCATACGTTTCGCCCTGGCTTTCCTGGGTGACGTATGTGCTGTCGATGACTTTTGTCTCCATGGCATAGACTATACATCGGTCCAAGCCCTTGTGCTCCTCCAATCTGGTAAACCAGCCCCCTGACATCATCATCCAACTCCCGCCCGTCAACGAGATCAAAATCGCCAAAGTTGTCGAGGTCTCTCGCTGGCATCACGGTGATGGAGCCACCCCCTTTGGTAGCGACTCCTCTGACGGGGATTCTGCGCCACTCTCACAGCGAGCCTCACCACGTCCTCTCTCCCCTGCTCACCTAGTACCTGTCGTTGCCACGGTACGTGAAGGGTGGCAGGCTGATCCTACCTACGGAGGCTCTAGGCCGATCGGCCCACGTGCTCCTGTCGCTTCACCTGGCTCTGTATCCGGGGGATCAGCCATGGTTTCCCCTTTCCCCCACCCTGGAACCATGCGGCAGCCTCTCAGCATTTCTGACGACAGTTCTGCTACCTCAGAGGACATGCACGCCCCGCTGCTACATGCCATTCACTCCGACTCGCTAGACGTGGACCATGCACCCCACCTGGTTGAGCCTGTCCCACCTGTCATCCGTCCGGAGTCTCAGGTGGGCCCTGTCGAGCCACCCTCCCCATGCACTGGGTTGACTGATGCCCCACTGCTCATGGGCCCTCTGATGCCCTCCAGCTCCTCCGCCTTTGCTGCGGTTCTCCCACCTATAGCCGATTCCACTGCCCCCCCCCAACTTTAAGTTCTTGGCTGGAGAATCTTCACATGATGATGGTAATCAATCTACCCTGCCCTCGCTCAATCACAACAAGCTTCTACCCCCTGCTCATCTGCCACTGGCCGAGACCGCCATGGATGCAGCTCTCCCCCTGCAGGACCTGGACACTCATGAGTGCACCATTCGCAGAGAGCGCCGCAAAACGACACGCGCCCAGTCCGTCTCCAAGGACCAGTTGCGGCGGAGTGCGCGGCTGGCTGGCAAAGAGGCCAAGTACTCCCCCATGCTGGCCAAGGCCGTCAAGGCCAAGGCGGCACGCCTCTCCACATCGGATGCTGCAACGACCATTGATCGTGCTATCCAGGAGGCCCGGCTTCACGAATATGACGCCCCTCCTGCCTCCGCTGAAGACCTGGCGGCCATTGCGCTTCTCTGTGGTGCTGATGATGGCCAGGTCGATGCCATCCTTGGATCCGAGGTCTCTACCTCTGGTGATGATGCATCTCCATGATCGGCGGCCTATGTGTCCTGGCAAAGGTGGCGCGTTGCTGCCCGTCAGTGTAGTCTTCATGTACTTTTGGTTACTGAATCCATCGTTGCCTGTACTCCGGAATCTATGGATCCCACGTGTAAATTTTGTGCCTGTAAGTCTGATGTACCCCGCCCTTGCTACCTGGTGTCTTAACAATCCTTATGAGTAACGACACCTTTCTAATTTGCTCATGGAATGTACGTGGTCTTGGCAATGATCATAAGTGTAATGACATCCTCTCCGAACTAATGACAACTAAACCACATGTAACCCTCATGCAAGAATCAAAACTCGAAATCCTCTCAGCCACACAACAAAAAACCTTTCTTCCACGAACGTTGGATCAAACCTTCTCGATGCCCGCTGTCGGATCCGCCGGTGGCACTATCTCAGCCATCAACTCCAATCTCTTCCAAGTCGTTTCTTACACGCATCTAACCTTCTCTTCTACCCTAATTCTACGCACAACTGCATGCGCCCGAACCATTGCTATCACCAACATCTACGCTCCATCGTCACGATCTCTCAAGCAAGCTTTCTTAAGCGAACTCTCGTCCATCTCGCAACCCGATGACACCCCCTAGATTATTGCTGGTGACTTTAACCTCATTCGATTTCCGTCTAACAAAAACAACCTCATGTTGCATCACGCTGAAGCTGCTGCTTTCAACCAAACCTTGGATGACCTAGCCCTCATCGAACTGCCCTTACTTGATCGGAGGTTCACCTGGTCGAACAATCGAACTACTCCTACCTTAGAACGTCTAGATCGAGTTTTCTTTAACCTTGCTTGGGCGGATGCCTTCCCTAACACCTCCCTGTCCTCTCGCACATGTTTCACGTCTGATCACATCCCACTCCTCATCCATGTCACCACTACCATCCCACGCTCCAATTTCTTCAAATTTGAACCGGGTTGGGCCAGTTCACGGCCCTACGGCGACATTATCAACCGAACTTGGGCCTCGCTACCTCAACCTCTCTCAACGCTACTGCTTCCCTCATCGCTGCGCTAAAAAAACACGTACCCATCTCAAGAAATGGGCGCGCTCGTGCATTCCCGCTCCCCTACGTGAAGCCCGCTGCCACGCTGCCATCTCTGCCCTAGATCTCTTGGAAGAAAACAGGCCTCTATCCCCATCTGAAACTCTCACGCGAAAAATCATCGTCTCTATACTCAAATGTACCATCCAGGAAAAAGTGTCATACTGGCGTTGGCGTGCCAAGGTCTCCCGAGCCATAAACGGCGGTGAGAACACTAAGTTTTTTCACATGTCTACCTCTCAACGTCTACGAAAAAACAAAATCTTCACACTCTCTCGAGATGGAGCTGACTTTTCTGCTCACCAACAGAAAGTTGACATTCTTCGTGACTTCTTCGTGTCACTAATTGGCACCGCCGCCACCACATCTTGGGCCTTTGATCTCAACTCTACCTACCCACAGACGACAGCCAGGTTACACACTTTAGATGAGCCTTTTTCAGAAGAGGAAATCAAGCTAGCTTTCTTCACAATGAATCCCCATGCCATCCCTGGTCCGGATGGCTTTGGTCCCTCATTCTATCGATCCTTCTAGCCTTTAGTGAAAAATTCAATCCTGTCTTTCTTCTCTTTGTTCCATCAAGGCTTAGTAGACACTGATCCCCTAAATCATGCTCACATTATTCTCCTTCCCAAAAAGGAGGAACCAACCACACCAGACGCCTTCAGGCCCATCTCACTCCAAAACTGCCCGATCAAAGCTATAGCCAAAGTTATCACCTCTCGTCTAAAGCCGCTCATCCCTCTGTTGGTTCATGGTAACCAGACTGGATTCATCTGCGCGAGAAACATCGCAAAAAATTATGTGTTTGCAGCGGATCTTATTAGCTCATGCCACGCTCGAAAAAACAAAACGATGGTCTTTAATCTAGACTTCAAAAAAGCTTTTGATTCAGTAGCGTGGCCGGTCCTCGACAAAATCCTGACAGTTCGCGGCCTCTCACCTCTCTTCTGCAGCTGGATACAAAACCTCCTCCATACTGGGAAAACAGATGTACTTTTGAATGGGATCCCAGGCAACTGGATTCAATGCAAAAATGGCCTGAGACAGGGAGACCCGATCTCTCCCTACCTATTCCTAATCGTAGCCGTTCTTCTTCAGCAGCTCATCATTTAGAACTCGGACCCGTCCCTCCGTCACCCCATCTTCTCCCACCTACCTCCCACTGTCCTCCAATACGCCGATGACACTCTCATCGTAGCAGCCGCCTCTCCCACTGCTGCCTCAACCCAAACAATCATCCTAAATAAGTTTGCACAAGCCACGAGCCTCGCCATAAACTTTTCCAAGACTACCCTAGCCACTCTTCACACAGACGATGACACAACCACCTCCATCGCCCTTGCCATGGGGTGTTCATGCTCCTCCTTCCCGCAAATATATCTTGGTCTACCCCTCGCTCCGACCAAGCCTCTCACCAATATCTTCAACCCTCTGATTGAACGCACTAGGAAACTTCTCACCGGATAGCGAGCCAAACTTCTCGATAAAGGTGATCGACTTATACTCATCTCCGCGGTTCTGGACTCAATCCTCACATACTACATGTCTGTCTTTCGTATCCCAAAGAAGATGCTAAAAACTTTGGATTCTCTAAGGATGGGTTTTTTCTGGGCAAGAGAAGATGCATGTTCAGGTGCTCAATGCCTTATTGCTTGGAAAAATGTTTGTCTACCCAAAAAATTCGATGGTTTAGGGCTTAAAAACTTGCATGTTCAAAACAACTGCCTTCTGATGAAATTTGCTGTAAAAGCTCTCTCCAACGCCCAAACTCCTTGGCCGGAGTGGCTTGACCTTCAACACCCGAATGCCTTAGTATCCCCTCCACCACAAACCTCCTTTCTATGTAGCACAATTTCACAGCAAATCACCTCTCTCCAAAACATTTCCTTCGTGCTCATAAATAGCGGCTCACATACTTATTTTTGGCTAGACACCTGGCTAACCTCTCAGCCACTTGCAACCACCTTCCCCCACCTATTTTCACACTCCACTTTACAGCTGGTTAAAGTGGCTAACATTTTGCGTTTCGCTATTGAAGCTAACCTCCATAATCGCCTCTCTCTCACGGCTGAACAAGAGCTTGTGTCGCTTTTGGCTATTTTGCAGGATTTTGTGCCCTCGGTGGGGGAAGATCTTCTGGCCCCTCTCATTTGGGGTACCAAAGTTCCTCGGAAGCTCAAAGTATTCGCCTGGTTACTCTTCAAAGATCGTCTCAACACTAGAGTTAATCTTGCACGCATACATATCATTGACTCCGACATTTGCCCTCACTGTGCTACAACAACCGAAGACACCAATCACCTCTTCATCACTTGCCCTCATGCAAACAGGATTTGGCAACGGATGGGTCTCCTCCCTCCCTCCAGCAACACCAATGACCTGTGGGATGTACACACTCCTCCTAACCTCCCCAATTCAGCATGGCCGTCGGTCCTCCTGGCCTTGCTTTGGATGACTTGGACTGCACGTAATGACATGGTTTTTAGGTCAATTGACCAAAGCTCTGTAATAACCTTGAGGAACCTTATTTCTGCTCTAGACCTATGGTCACATCGTCTTGTGAATGCACAAGAAAAGGAGGAAGTCTTCTCGTGGTGGTCCTACGTCTCTGCACGTTGCACCGTGCCTATGTAACTCTGTACTCACTGCTATGGCAGTCTCTTGAGCAATAGATTCAGGTGGGGGAACTCCTCCCGGTGATTCTAAAAAAAATGACCCAGACAAGAGGTCAAGGTATTGTTCAAGATTAAGGGTATCTTTGGAATAGCGTAGTTCTCAAAACAAGAGAATAGAAAAAAAAATAATTTAGATGTCCTAACTTCATACATTGAATTAAAACACATGAATTTGCAGACATGCGTGGTTACTTTGATGCACTGGACGAGTTCTGAAGGAATTTAAAGAGGCGGGAGGTGAATGCATGGCACGAATTAAGGAACTGTTTCACTTGGTAGGAATCATATGTAATATGTGTATGGAAATTCAGTCTAAGAATTTTGCTGGTCTTATCCTGGATCCAAAGGGCCGGTGTTCACAGAAAAATATTCTACATATTATTGAAATCCTCGGAAATCCTCGGAACTCCTATGAAATCTTTCAATCCAACAAGAGGCTATTAAAATGGTCTTTCTCTGTTACCTATGATTATTAAAATGTCATGTATGTTACCAGAAGACTTGCTAACGCCAATGCATTTCTTTTTACCATCCAGAGATCAAATTAAAAATAGAATTTGTACATAGTTGTTTCTTTTGACATGATGTTTCCTCTCTGTCGGGGATAATCTGTAGATAGTCGTTTCTTTTTAACACCATCCTTGATCTATGCTGGGGACAAAGAGTCTTGATGCAAACAAAATCAAACAGTGTAAACTATAAAGCCCTACAACGGCTGCATGCACTCCCAAAATCATATGTGCATGATGGGTGTTTCGGCGAGCGGACCAAATCAACACACAGTGCCCAAGGCGACACAGGCAGTTGCTGTGCCTGCCTATGACATCGCTTATGGTCGGGCTCCACCATCATGGTGTTCCCTACTACCAGCTCCCTACTATCGCGCGCCATGTTTGGCACTCTTTTTTTTGACGAGCAAGACAGGACTCTACTGCTTTCATTAAGAGGGGGAAAATACAACAGAAAAAGAAACAGAGAAAAAATGCCAATTATCATTGAACAACAGAAAAAGAAAGAGAGAAAACACAACTGTCGAAGCCAATCCAAACACACCACACAGTCCATGGCACACGGTTAAAATCGAGTTTACCGAAAAAGTCTTTCGCCCCGCTTTAGAAACAAAGCAAACCACCAGAGCCACAAAGTAACACATAAGTCCACACACACAGAGTCTCACAACACATAGTACAGGAGGGTACCGCTGAGGGTACAGCTCAACAAGCCCTAAAAGGAAAACAAAGGCGGATCAACCACAACAGCCGCATAGTCTAGTCCGACTCAGGTGGAGGAGGAGGAAGCGGCGGCGCCAAGCGGAAAGCCATCGAGCAGAGGTCAGCGTTGATGGTGTTGATGGCATCCCAGTCCTGGTGACGGCTAAGCGGCCGCCAAAGCTGCAAGTAACCACACAATTTGCAGATCGCGTCAGTGCCACGTCGAAGATGAACTCGCTAGATGACAAGCTTGTTGCGCACGGTCCAAAGCGTCCAAGCAAGGACCGCAATGAGCGGCCACCTAATGTGGCGGCCTGATGGGGCAGATGCCTGGAACTCAGTGAGGAGGTCAGGCAGATGCAAAACCATCACCTTACAATAGTGTGATAGAGGGGTACGGGGTGCATGATGAGACCATTTTTGTATGAGTCCTTTTACGGTGCTTTCGGTTGATATGGACCATTCGTTGGAGTGGATTCGACGGTTCAGATCCAATGCAATACACTGATGCCACATGTATTATAACAGAGCCCGAGGGCATTTTTGGAAGATTTTTTAACTCATCAGGTATTCCCTCTAAAATTATTTCGAGGGTATTCTTGGTAGAAATTTCATGGATATTGATATTTTTGGTACAATTTTTATCCAGTTCATTCCCGTCACTACGTCACCGCTAGGGTTTGACTCCTCGTCGGCGATAGGGTTCCATCCGTCGCCGGCGGGATCGAGCCGTGCATCGCGCCCCCTTCCTTCCCCACCCCAATTCACTCATGCTCTCACATCTCATCTTCACAGAAGAATAGGAGAAGAGGTTGATTGCAATCACCGAGGCGACTGCTGGTGAAGATTCGAAAAAATCCAACCTCCCAGTCCTCTATATGGGTGCCTGTAGCCATGGGGTGAGTCGATACCTCTTTCCCACTCCCCACGTGGTTGTTTGTGTCCTCTAGCTCACCTCTCCGCCATGGTCGCGGCTTGATCTGGCCATGCATCTCCCCCGGAGCAAGGTGGTTGGGCATCTAGATGGATCATGTTCTCACTGCTAGCAGGGTACTGCGGGACTGGATGAAGCCGGCCGGCCTCGATGGTGAGCCCCATTCATGCAACCTCATCCACATCACAGCAAAATCTATGAATATTCGATTGTTGCATATGTACACTTATACATTTAATTCAAGCTTTACTCTTTGAATTTGGCCGATAGGTGATACCTTGGATTTAGATAGGGAGAGATGATAATCTATTAATTTTGGAATGTACTATAAACAATTCATAGCTTAAAAAATTTCTCAATATTTATGATGCTCGCATTTTCATGTGCAATTGCTAGACTGGGATCAATAGACTTGGCATGTGGTTTATTTAATTTTTAGATTTACAGGGGATATCCACCATTTGAGGATTAGTGTAAATTCTTATTATGATGTTTTAGCCTTGTTAAAGAGAGAGGAATGAGCATTGGATTCTTAAAAATGTTGCATTTGATTCTTCCATGTTTAGTTATGTGCAACGTTTGTTATCTAGATACATGTGACAAGGTGAGTACAAGTAGTAATTTTTCCTCTGTTTTCTAGGGCTATGACACATCATGCTATGTGATTCACTGAGGCGTGATGGGTGTACCATGGCCACCCCGCTGTGCTCCTGAAGGTGCCAACTACCCCAGCGATCCATGCAGTTCAACACACGCCCTTCCATTCCACAACATGGTCATTGCAGCACCGGCAGAGCCCCCCTTTCGTACGTGATGTAGTCTTGTTTTCCTATACGCTCTTTTTATCGGCTTTGCGGCCTGCCTATGAGACATTGGTTGTGCCATTTCCTGGGATAGTTGGGATTGAGTGTTCACTCATGCAGTATATTACCTTCTGGTGTGAGGCTATGCTCGTGCTCATACCTTTTTCCTCTCATATGTCAAAGCAAATTTTGTTGAAACATGTTTGGTCCTACTCAATCCAGCACGTCACTAGCAATTAGAGACCAAATTTTTAAAATTAACAATTCATAATCCATTATTCTTCTTGGGTTGCTCATGCACTGTAATTGGTCTGAATCTTGTCCAGACACTCTAACTGTCACATGGTTGTAAAAGGCAAATATAGATTTCTAGGTGCTCCCATATAGACCAAATTTATTTCAAGCAAAGTATTTGAACCAATATTATTGAAGTTTTACAACTTGAGTCATTCGCAATGTACAAAGAACATGGCTAGGAAACCTTCTCCGGGACTAAAACCCAACCACACCCTACTCTATCACTTTATAGCCAAGTGTACACTCCACATGTAAGAATGAACCACTGTTGGACTAACTGCTTGCATCTTCATCCGGAGCTGCATCCGATAGGCTAGCATGGTGCGTCTTGAACCTTTTCCTATATTTCAATTTGGTGTAGGGTGAATCGACAAGCACAACAAGTAGCTCTCCGCTGAATTTGTCGATGCAGGCATGCATGGGAGGATATGTTAGTATTGTTCCATAGGTTTTAAAAATTGACAGAATTTTACGTGTTGCTCTATGTACTTGGTCATATTGCAGCGTCAGTTCTTCTCCCGTAAATAATTTTATGTTCTTTAGCATGTAGAGTGCACAACAAAAACTAGAAAATTTTATTTTCTTAGCAGCATTTCACGTATTAACAATGAAAAACAAAAGATAATATTTTTGAGTAATGTGTCATCGGCTTTTGGCACGGTAACAAGCACTATTGGCCATTGGGTCACGTGAATGTCTTCACGTGCATTGTTTTCTATTCCATTGATTTGCATTGCTGATCTTAGATGTGCTTCCATCGCATGTATCTACAAGTACATGGCATGAGAAGTTGCTTACGATTAATACTTAGTTAGGATGTTAAATTCATTATTTTAACGGAAGTTGGTAAAATTATCATCATGGAAAGGTGAATCAAGAACCTGGATCTCCTTCCTTCTGGGTTTACAACCACAAGGAACTAGTGGACGCTTAAAGTGTTTGTAGGTAGGAAAACCTGGAGTGCACAGATCATTAGATCAATGTGTATAGTAATTAAAAAACTAGATGATACCCCGCGCGTTGCCGTGGAAATTGTAGCAAGAAATAACATGATATATTAGAGAAATGAACTACAGATAATTTGAATATACTTGTTAACCAGTCATCTCCCAAAAGAAATATTTTCATAAAATTGAACAATGCACAATTGGGAAGAAAATACAAAGATTGTATGTTTTTTATATCATATCAATGTTTGCCGGTATTTCCGCTCCCAGTGACTACTCAATCATCCGCTCAAGGCTCAATCGAAATAACTGAAACACAAAGTGCAGATAAAGAAACACAAAACAAATGGACATTGTGGATTTCCTTGGGAGGTGGTAATGCTTCTTCTGTGTCACTTGCATCAAATCTCAATTCATCATCTTCATTTGGCCACAAAAGCAAGCAGCCATCTCCATTAACAGGGAGGACAAAACAGAACAATGTGCAAGAAGATTTGCATGATGGCGAGATCAGAAGATTACCAGTTCAGGTTGTGTCATAGTTCTGCAAATTTATTCAATCTACTACATTCAGTGAATGAAATTATTATACAACAATTAGCAGGAAAAGTAAGTTTTAAAATGAAATAAGGTAGTGAGCCAATTTGTCTTCGTAAGACAGTGCCAGGTAAGGGAGAAAGCTCTTAAACTTAGCATAGTGGAACTTTGGTTCCTAACAGAACATAGCATTACATAAGCATATTATGCATTCCGTACATTCCATATGGCTTGGGAAGTTAGGATTATGACAATAGGAAAGATTAGAAGTGAATCTTACGACACAAGCCGGACATAATTAAACTGTAGGTGTAGCACTGAAGCAATAAAAGAATAACAACCTGTTGCCACCATTAAAGCAACAGATGTTCTTACGCTTATATGTTGGAAAATATCACTCGATTCTAGATAGCACAACCTCCAGGAACTGCTAGATGATTCCATTATATGCTATTTTTTATCATCCTCCATTTATGGTTCACATGCCTCATATATGTTCAAGTAACTCACAACAGTAAAACATCAGAACGTTTGAGACTCAGTCGCCGAATGTAGAAAAAAGTAACCTGCAATTAGCAATATATTTTGATTATCTAGAGATACATTCAACAGACATCAGATATTACAAATATAAGGTTTGTAGAATGACAGAGAAGATTATTGTTGGCATACCATTAGAGAAGATTTGAGCACTTTAGCAATGCTTGCAAAAATAATGCATCCGGCTAACAAAGCAGAGTAGGAGTTACCTTCACTGGATGTTAGGCATTGCCAATATCAAAGGGGTACAATAATAAGATTAACACCACCTACTAGAGAAAATTGGTTAGCCAACAACAAATCTACAAGTTGAAACTATTTGTTGGGATCTGGGTGTCTCTCTTGATGGCAGCAGATCATGGTGTACTTCATGTATGACACAACAGCTCTCCTAGCCTGACCAAGCAAACACTTTTGCTGGCTGAATATCTACCTGACCATGATGCGTTATACAAAGGTGATATCTCCACTTCTCCTCTTCCTTTATCTAGTCTCCGCCATCCTTTCCTCCCGTTCTAAGTGCAGGTTGAGGCACGCGCAAGCGGCACCGATACTGAAAGTGAGGGAAGTTTTTTAATATTAAACATTTATACGAAGTACATGCATGATAACTTGAAAAATTAAATCTGAAAGTGAATGAAGTTTTGCAATATTAAGATCAGTTGGATTCAAGAGTGCAGAAAATCTTCACTAGTCATTCATATGTGAGATGCTGATTCAAGAGTAGAGAAGGTTGTCGGTCGTTAGTGAGGTCATATTGGTATGGGTAAAATATAAGGGAATGCTAGAATGCACTCTATAGTCTATACCTACAGGAATAAAACGAACAAAATATTTATTGCCAGAACATACACATTGTGGTATAGAGATAATCACAAAGTGAAAACATTAACTATAAGTAATCTTGGGCAGATGATCTCATCATAAAGTGCATAATGTTAATTTGAGTGGACGAATAAAAATGCAGCAAGAAGCTACCATAGCATAACTGCCTAACTCTATGGTGTAGGATTACCAGCGGTCAGAACGTTGAATAGAAATTAAGAGGCAGCTATATGGGACCATCCTAATGCACAAAAGTAAGGGAAGGGGAAGGAATTGGAATGCAGTAATAAGTGCTTGAAAGATCAAACGCATGGAAAACATTAGTGTGTACCTTCATGCAGTAGTAGAAGTAGGAATTGAAGGATTCCTGACGGTGTGCGGCCTGCTGCAAAATCAAGATATATAGGTGCACGGAGCAATCCCCCAAAATAAATGAAAATAAGGATGATGGACCCAGACGCTATGGTGAACAGGAATAGAGAGATTACAGGAATCAAAAGGGAAATTGCGTTATTAATGAACCAATCTTGATTACTCACAAAGAACTCTGTGCAACACTTAATTATCTGGAAATAGTCAAAAGAGAAGAAGTATTTTATCAACTTAGCTGGAGTGTGTAGTAGAAACATCTCTGCACGGTGTGCGGATGAGTGCGGTGGCCTGCTGTTGCAATGAGGTAGCCGCGGTGGCATCCATGGGAGCAGCGACTCTTATGATGTGGGTCGTAGGTTTTTGTGCGACCAGCTTAGTCGGCACATGTGTTGGCGGTGGACGCAAGAAGAGGTTGCGGCTGGTTTGGGTGGCGCAGACGGCCGGTGGAGAAGCAGCACCAGAGCTACCTTGGATAGAACGAAGACATGGACGGGGGGGTGGGGGACCGGGGCACCACCGTCTTGACGATGCTGGCACCACACCAGCAAAACATAACCCCAGAGAATCCTTGAGTGCTACAGAGGAAAGCCAAATCGGCGGTCGTGCACCTGGCCTGGAGATGGGATCCAGCCGCCCCGCCCTGTACTGTAGACGGGATAAGATTTCTGAAGGGGGCTCGATGGGTCGCCTCTTGCGAGGAAGATGTGAGTGGACAAAAGAAAATATGGGATGGTAAGGCGAGAAGATTGCGCTGAACCCACGTAACAGAGCAATGGTCAATTGGGCATTTAATTGTAGCGCACACATTAGAGGGTCAGTGGAGATAATCACGGATGTGGGCATGAGGTAGCTAATACAATGGCTAACGCAATTGAGATGGCATGTTTGATGACGTGGATAGCTTGCATGGTTTGATAAATAGGTTAGTGGGGATTAACTATTTAGGTATTATAGATATGTTCTACGTCATGGTTATAGTACCAGATCATGTTTTAGGTAGTTGGTGCCTTTTTTTGTTCCATGAATGCCCGTCAAAGCGTCCTTGTGGCACTCCTCGATCATACAATCTCTTTCGAGCATAGCGACGCCGTCCACCCACTCAATGTAAAGTAGTTTCCCATCCCTTGTGTCAATTGGTTCATCATGACGCGTTAGCTGAATCGCAGCATCAACCACCTAAAACAAAAACTAAGTTAATTGTATTGTACAAATGAAAATTGATAAGCTAATTTGGGAAATATCTTACTTCGTGAACCCACCATATGCCTTCTTCGGCTACATATTTATGGGTGAGGCATTGCAAATGCTTCGATAGCACAACAATTTCATCAACTAACATCATTAGTTTATCATGATTTGTAGTGTTGATCAATTCAGCCACGAAATCATGTCGAACCTTGTCTAGCTTGTCCCTCTTCCATAAAGGATCTCCTGCCCTCTTTTTTAAATTTAAAGAGCCGGTTTTCCTCTTTTTATTGTTTGTGTCCTTGGAATCGTTTGTAGACTCTGATGGAGTCTTGTTTTTCATTTTTTTCGTACTATACAAAACATATTTGTCATTCTTAAATAATGCCGATAGCACCCTTTTCCTTTCGCTCCCATGATTTGGTGGCGTCTATGCAACCACACTTATTTCTTGCTTCTTTTCGAAGGGTTCATCATGGCTGTCATCATTTGTGAAGGAACGGGGTTCTTCAGGCTCCCGCAATCCTGTAGCCTTCACAGCGTGGTGCACTACAAAAAAAAAGACACATCCGTGACATTTTGGGCCGAACAATTTTTTTTTTCTGTCATACTTATGACACTTCTGTGACGATAATTGTGACAAAACCCGTTATCATCATAGATGTGGTGGGGTCCTACTTCTATGACAAAAAATCATGACAGAAAATGGGCTTTTTGTCCTGGGTGGGCCGGAGATGTAGCTGCATGACATTCTTTGGGCCGTCTATGATGGGAAAAACCATGGTAGAAGCAAGTGCGAGGAAAATATCGGGGTGTTCCCGGTTACGGTGGGTGGTCGGGGCCGAGCGATGCGCGTTTCTCTCGTACACGCACGCGTGTGGGTGCGAGGCGTTGGGCTCTAACTAAACCCGAGCGAGGCATTGGGCTCTAAGTGAACCCGAGCGATTGCACTGCAGACTACGCGTTACTGAATCCGAGCGATCGATCGATGGCTGTTAATTGAACCCGATCGAGCGATTCCTTCGCTACTGCTGCTAACTGAAGCCGATCGATGCTGCCTGTGGATGAACAGTGAGCGTTGCTGGGTGGGTTTGGATGAACAGTTTCCAGTGGGGGTGGATGAATAGGACCCCATGGTGTTGCCTCTGGATGAACAGGACCCTAATCGATCGAGCCGGTTGGGGCTGGATGAACAGGACCCGTGGAGGGCTGGATGAACAGGACCACCCCGGGGAGGGCAGGATGAACAGTAGACGGTGGAGGGCTGGATGAACAGTAGCCCGTGGAGGGGTGGTTGAACAGGAGCCCGTGGAGAGGGCTGGTTGAATAGTAGCCGGTGGAGTAGCGCGGTGGATGCTGGATGAACAGGAGCCCATGGATGAACAGTCGCAGGTGGAGGCTGGAGGAGGTCGACGGTGGATGAACAGTAGCTCGTGGAGGCTGGAGGGGTCGATGGTGGAGATGAACAGTATCCCGTGGAGTCCCGTTTTGTGGTACGTCACACCCCTCCCAATGAACAGGACCCCCGTTTGGACCGTAGTGCTCCAACACAAGTCGGTTTCCTCCGTTTTGCGGTACGCCACACCCCTCTCGATCAACATGACCCCCGTTTCGACCGTAGGAGGTCCGTTTCCTCCATTTTGCGGTACGCCAGCCCCTCACGATGAATAGGATCCCGTTTCGACCGTGGCCGGTCGAACACAAGGACGTTTCCTCCGTTCTGCGGTACGCCAGGCCTCGTTTCCATCGGTTGTTCCGTCCAAGCCCTCCCGATGAACACGACGACACATTCCTTTCCGACCCAGTCGGTTGGTTCCCCATGAACCCGACGACGACGCTGTTTCTCCGTTCCGACCAGCCATGTACACGAGCCCTGGCCGTACGTATGCGCGAGTAGGCATTCAAGACCCTGCCCGTATGTACGTACGTGGCCGTATTTTCTTGCTTGCACACTGGCCGCTGTACGTACGTGTACATGCTACGCGCGCCTCTCTACTACGACACGTGTGCGCCTCTACATCGACCAGTATGTACGTACACGTTCACGACCAGAATGACAACGCTACATACGCTTCGACCAGGTGGGTCCCGACTGTCAGTCACTTCCTTGCGTGCGAAGGTGTAGCTGGTGGGAGTCAGCGGGGTGAATCATTTTTTTGCCCGGACGCACTTCCTTGATTACGAAGATGTAGCTGGTGGGTCCCAGCAGTCAGGAGGAAATGTTTTTTTCGCGAAATATGGTGGCCCATATGGTAGGTCCCTGCTGTCAGGTGGATGAATCATTATTTTCCGCGTAATATGGAGGCACTTCCTTGCTGCCGTCGTGGACCCAGCTGTCAGCCTCTCCACGTATAGTCCACGTCCGATGGAAGCCGTTCCTTGACCACATTGACCATGCCGCGCCGAGAGCACCAGGGCGGTGGACGGCGGCGAGGCCTAGGAAGGGGACGATGCGAAGCCGGGGAAGACACGATAGTGTATGCCCACGCGTAGAGGAGTACGAGGGTTCACTAGTTCGCTGCGGTGTGAGGCTGCCGTCGCTGCAGAATAACAGGGGGTGTGGGTGAGTAGAGGGATGGCTTGGCCAACGGTGGGAATAGTAGGGGGCAGTGAGGCCTTTGCGGCAGCACATGCGGCCACGGGAGGCAGGAGCATGCGACACGAGCGGCGCTACGTTGGGTGGCTGGAGCAACAAGACCAGTGGTTGAAGAAGCACTACGGCCGTTGGATGGACATAGTACGATCACTGGAGCTAGAATCGTTCATATTGACTAAGTTGACAAAGCACTCTGTCCCCGTCAACTTAGTAGGCCCACAAAGTCAGCCTGCCACCAAGGTGGGTCCTAACCACCAGGGCGTATTCATTTTTTTGTGCGTGATAAGGAGGCACTATCGGTGGGTCCGAGCTGACAGTGGGGGGGGGGGCGTTTTTTTCGCGCAATACGGTGGCCCATCCGGTGGGTCCTAGCAGTCAGGGGGGAAACGTTTTTTGCGGAGAAATACGGTGGCCCGTCCGGTGGGTCCCTGCTATTAGGTGGAGGAATCATTATTTTCCATGTAATAAGGAGGCACTTCCTTGCTGCCGTCTTGGACCCAACTGTCAGCCTCTCCATGTATAGTCTATGTCCGATGAAAGCCATTCCTTGACCATGTTGACCACGCCGCGCTGAGAGCACCAGGGCGGTGGACGACGACGAGGCCTAGGAGGGGGACGACGCGGAGCCCGAGAAGACACGGCAGTGGATGCCCACGCGTAGACGAGTACGATGGTTCACTAGTTCACTGCGCACTACTAGGAAAAGGGCTATAGATGATATGGCTACTAATGGCGCACCAAACATGTGGTGCGCCACTACTATATACTAATGGTGCACCATTTGTCGGTGCGCCAGTAGTGTCCAAATACTAATGGCGCACCACATCCACGGTGCGCCATTAGTAACATTTTTTTTCCAAAACTAGTAATGGCGCACCAGTGGATAGTGTGCCATTACTAGTTAAACTAGTAACTGCGCACCACATCCACGGTGCGCCACTAGTAAGTTTTTTTAAAATTTTGTTTGATTTTTTTTCAAAACTAGTAATGGCGCACCGTGTGTGTGGTGCGCCCTTACTAGTTGAACTAGTAATGGCGCACGACGCACCACTCCCATGGTGCTCCATTACTAACTTGGCCCAAAAATTCCACCCAATGCACCCCCCCCCCCCCGTGGACCGCCTTTTCAGTTAAAAAAAAATGATGGAAATGACAAAAAAATAAAAGAAAATAAGTTTCCCATGTGATATGTGGTCTACTTGTTGGGAAATTTTACAAATATGAATTTCGACTCTATTTGCAAAATATCTCTGGAATTTGTAAAATGGGCATAACTTTTGCATACGAACTCGGATTAAAAAGTTTTTTATATGAAAAATCATCTACTCGAAAAGTTACATCCGAATTTAACAGGGGGTGTGGGTGAGTAGAGGGATGGCCTAGCTAGTGGTGGGAATAGTAGGGGGCAGTGAGGCCTCCGCGACAGCACAACCGGCAACGGGAGGCAGGAGCATGCGGCACGACCGGCGCTGTTTTGGGCGGCTGGAGCAACAAGATCAGAGGTTGAAGAAACACCACGGTAGTTGGATGGACATCGTACGGTCCCTAGAGCTAGAATCGTTCATATTGACTAAATTGACAAAGCACTCCGTCCCCGTCAACTTAGTAGGCCCACAAGTTAGCCTCCCACCAAGGTGGGTCCCAACCAGCAGGGGGAGTATTCATTTTTTTGTGCATAATAAGGAGGCACTTCCGGTGGGTCTGAGCTGACAGCAGGAGGAACATTTTTTTCGCGCATTACGGTGGCCCATCTGGTGGGCCCCAGCAGTCAGGGGGGAAACATTTTTTTTGCGAAATACGGTGGCCCGTCCGGTGGGTCCGTGCTGTCAGGTGGAGAAATCACTATTTTCCGTGTAATAAAGAGGCACTTCCTTGCCGCCGTCGTGGACCCAGCTGTCAGCCTCTCCACGTACAGTCTATGTTTGATGGAAGCCGTTCCTTGACCATGTTGACCTCGCTGCGCTGAGACCACCAGGGCGGTGGACGATGGCGAGGCCTAGGAAGGGGACGACGCGTAGCCGGGGAAGACGCGGAAGTGGAAGCCCGCGCGGATAGGAGTATGAGGGTTCACTGGTTCGGTTGCGGTGTGATGCTGCCATCACTGCGGAATAACAGGGGGTGTGGGTGAGTAGAGGGATGGCCTGGTCAGTAGTGGGAGTAGTAGGGGGCGGTGAGGCCTGCGTGGCACCACACCCGGCCACGAGATGCAGGAGCAGGCGGCACGACCGGCACTGCTTTGGGCGGCTGGAGCAAGAAGACCAGAGGTTGAAGAAGCATGACAGCCGTTGGATGGACCTCGTACGGTCACTTCAGCTAGAATTGTTTATATTGACTAAGTTGACAAAGCCCTTGGTACGTGTCAACTTAGTAGGCCCATAGGTCAGCTTCTGAAATGGTGTGCCCCAGATGTCAGGGGGAGGAATCATTTTTTGGGCGGGTGAAGCTAGAATATCCGAGATTGAAGAAGAAACACGACATCCGTTGGATGGACATCGAACGGCCACTGCTGCTAGAACCGTGTGTTGACTATAACTTGACAAAGCCTTGCATACACGTCAACTCTTTTTTTAGGGGACGCGTCAACTCAGTAAGGCCACAAGTGTGTGGCAGAGAACTTATAGCCCATTTGAGATTTGTAAGAATGTGCAGCCAATTTTTGAAATCTAATGGACTTTACTACATCCCATTTACAGTTTGTTAAAAGTACAGCCCATTTCAACCAACCGTTCAAACAGAATTCAATAAAATTTCTCACATTTTGATGAGATCCGAAATATTTTTATCCTGAAATTTCTAGTCAGATTAAATACAATTTCAATATAAATTTATATTACATAAAAATCCAATGAAACATTGCGCTCGCAACAATTAATGAAACTAAAATTTTCAATATCCCAAAATAATATTTTATAAAGTAATTATGTGTTTGCTGCATTTTTTATAGTTACTGCCCAGTTTTTATAATTACATCCTATTTATTATTTCTTAAAGCCCATTTTCTTGTTAAGCCTAATGCATCCCTCCTAGGAAAGATTTGCAACCCAACGGGGTGGAGAATAACAACTTGACCTTCCCTGGGTATTCCTAAAAAAAGTATAGCTGGGCTAGCCATTTTCATCTTGAAAAAAATTAATATTTGGGCTGGATATCTGGCCTGAGCTAGACGAGCCACAGCCTGCCCAATTAATAGCTGCAGCGATGTTTTCGTTGTTGTTCAGAGGAGAAAAATTAATATCTGGGCTAAACATCGCTAAAGAAAAACTATGCAGTGCTCATACCTCAAAAACACAAATACTGCTCGAGCTGCTTGGTCCCAGCTGTCAGCCGCTTCTTGTGCAATTCTCTCGTTTATTGACTACATAGGTTGACAATGGTGTGGGACCGTGATGTCAGGAAACCAGGAGGAATAATTTTTTTTATAGTTTTATATACTAATAAGGAGGCACTTGCGTACGTGCCGCTATGGCCCTGGTGGGTCCCCACTGTCATCCTCTCCAAGTAAAGTCATCTCCTCATCCTCATGTCCGTTGACCATGTTGACAGCGCGAGACGACGGCGCCACGGCGAGCACAACAACTCGAAGGACGACGGAGAGGGCCTCGCGGGCCCTACGAATGGTCTGATACATGCCTCGCTACTCATTCGGGAAGCCAGGATCATAGGGCCACATGTCCGCGACGACATTGTCGTTCGCTTGTTCACCGGTGCTCGTTGAGGAGACCGAGATTGCAACACAGGTCCTCCTGCGCTGGTAGCTCTTCCGCCATTAGGGCGTCAAAGTGCGGCCGCACCTGTTCTATGGTGAACACGGCATGAACCGGCTTGGACAGTGGCGCAGGCTCCTGGTCGGAAGCTACGTCTATCGTATGATTGTCGTCGCTTAGCTCTGTGAGGTAGCTGGCGAGCCAGCATGTCCGGCTGCTGGACCGACCCGCTGCCAAGCATGAGTCTGACTGCCCTGGCCCACCCAGACCGCCTCCCTCGCCCACGCGCGCTTTCCTCCCGAAACGGTCAGCGTCGCCCGCCCTGCTTCCCGGTGCATGCGATTGCTCCGCATTTAAATGACACAAGTGTCGTCCGTCCGTCCTTCTACCGCCCACATTAATGATACGCGATTGCCAAGGAAGCTACTCCGGCGCCACACGTCCATCCCTCCGCCGCCCACCATTGCTATATAAATTGTTGCGCCGGCCATAGCCGCGGTCATCCGCATCTGTTCCTATTCTCCTGTCCACACCACTACTGCCCACCATGGCTTTCACGCGCTCCAGCGCTTTTCTTGATGGGCGGATGACGGACATCAAGGATATGGCAGCCATTGCTACCGACTGGCTGGCCGGCAGGCAGCCGGAGGACGATGACGTCCCAATGGAGAACATGGTAGTCGACGTCCCAATGGAGAACATGATCAGTTTGCACCATGACCATCGGCGAGGCCCATGCCCAATATATGGACACGGTGAGGCAGAAGCGCGAGGAGCAGTTCCGGGAGGCGCAGACCGACGCCGCGTACAACCACCATCTTCTCCAGGAGCACCTGCAGGCGGAGGAGCAGATCGCCGTGGAGTGGGCGGAGCAGGAGGCGCTGCTCGACTCGTACCGCTCCGCCCGCGAGGGCCGCCTCGAGCACTGGCGGTAGCTCATGCGGGTGGCAGAGGCTACGGCCGCCTACAAAGAGGGCGATGAAGCGGGCGAGGCGCTGTTTAGCGATACCGAGGACGAGGCAGAGGACACCAGTGGCTCCGCCAAGGCCCCACCCTGCCGGCAACGAGGTGGAGGATTTCCCCCGTTTCGCCGAGGCGCCGCCCGCCGGCAACGAGACAAAGGACATCGCCGGCTCCGTCGAGGCCCCACCCCGCAGCCAACGACGCCGCGCCACACAGAAAACGAGGAAGAGTAGAACACGGTAGGTCACCGCCGCTCGGGTCCAAGTAAGGCCACCGTTGTTACCCTCTGGCTGGTTAGCTTCTGTAACACCCAAAATTCTAATTTTTGGAATGTTATAATAAATAGATAGATTTGATTGTTTATTGATGTGATGTGTGACATTGAGTGAAATTTGAAACTTTTGAAAGTTAAATGAGAGGGAATAAAATGACTTTCCCAAAACTTTCACTTTGCTTTTTGATCTCCGAGGGAATTCAAAATTCTTTTCAACATAAAACCCTAGAGTGAAGATAATATGACTTCTTCCATTTATTTTAAATGATAAAGGGCTTTGAAACGATTTTTGAATTTCATCCTCAAAATATTTTCAATTCAATAACTTTATGCAACTCAATGATTTTCCCGAGAGAAGATAAAATGACTTCTTGAAATTATAGGAAATATGAGTTGGAAGTCTATCTGAAATTTTCTCAAACTCAATTTCAAATATTGAGTTATTTGGTTTTTATTCAAATTATTTTTCTACAAAAATAAAAATATATGGAAAATAGGGTAACATGATTCCCTACAGCATAAAATTGGAGATAAATAAAATTGAAGTCTTTTTGGTATTGTTAAAATGATTTTTATTGGTTTTTATTGCAACAGTAGCACCTTTTTATTTATCAGAATTTGTGAGGATTTTATTTTGCAGTAGAAAAATGTTCATATTGTAGGGTTCTTTTTCTGAAAATTTTGATATATAATATGCCTATAGGATATTTTTATTTATTTTGTTTTTATTCGTTTTCTATGTCTGTTTCAAAAAATGTTTAAAGAGAAAAAAAAATTTCTCACCCGAACTGGGCCGGCCCAGCACCCGAGCCAGGCCCAGCCTAGCTCGCCCGTCGTCCCCAACGGCGTTCGTGCACGCCATGCCACCGCCTCCCTTGCCCCTCCCTCAAGCTGCTCCTCCGCCCCGCCTATAAATGCGCCGCCCTACCGCCCTCTCGCCTCCCCTCCTCCCGCATCTCGCGCCGCCGCCGCTGTAGACCGTTGCCGCCGCCGATTCGCTCGCCGTCGCCGCTGGTTGCAGCCTCGTCCCGTGCTGCCCCTCGCCTGCTCTTGCCCGCGCGCCACCCGAGCCACGCCGTGCCGCAGCAGCCTCGCCTCGCCGGAGTTGCCGGACTCGCCGGAGCTCACCGCCGGTCCGATCCGATCCGCCGCCGCGGTTCCCCACCGCCGAATTGCCGGTTTCCGCGCCCAAACCGCCAAGGTAATAAAAACCGCTTCTATTTTTCTGTTTAGTTAGGTTTTCGTTTTAGATAGGTTTTATTTTTTTAGATCTAACTATCTAGTGAACGCCCACTAGTTAGGGTTAGAAAACGAACGTTCGTTCGTTAATTTTGTTGTTCTGTTTTAGTTTTCGGCCAGGGACTTATCTGTGAAGTTATTTTACAGTTTAGTCCCTAAACTTCAAACGGCCATAACTTTTTTCTCATTGGGCCAAATCCAACGAAACCAACGCCCACGTCTTCGTTACGATCCCCTCTTTCCAGTAAAACAACTTAAACATGTTTTTGAAAGTTTTAAAATTGGAATTCAACAAGATTTGAATTTGAACTTGTTTTGATCATAACTTGAGTTTTATAACTCCGTTATAGCTGATTATTTTTGCAAATCGAAGCTCTTGACCTAAACTTTCTGATAAGGACAAATTCACATAATTTTGGTACTGTTGGAAATTGTTTTATGTTTCAAGAGTCATTCGTTTGTCTTGGAAGTTTTCCGAAGTGTTTTATTCGCTCTGTCCTTTCTTTTGAGTGATTGCTTATGTGTGGTTACTATTGCGTGCTTACGGTAGATTGACCAGAGTGTGACGAGTAGATCTATCACGAGTTCTGAGTGCGAATCTTCTACATCGTCAGTACAAGGCAAGTTCACACTTTGATCATATTTTCCAATACCCATTTTTCATTGCAATAGTTATATCCTCAAACACATTGCATGAGTAGGAACTCTTAACTTGTGGGACCGGGAAGTAGTTTGAGGTAGAACCTATTACCTGTATTATTTTCAAACCCTTGGGAGTTACTTCTACGTTATGCTTAGGTTGCCATTCTATGCTCGTAGACGTGGTTTGGGTTTGAGAGTATCCATGACGGAAGTGAGATTGTTAATTAGTGGTTCAACTTAAGGTGGCTACTTTAATACACATCTGGGTGGATTGGTTGTGGCACCCTGGAGCACCCAGTGGTTGCCGGGCACCTGGAGAAACCAGTGTTTTCCTAGGGGATCCCGGAGGAACCGTGTGATCACCCTATTGGAATGCCACCCAGGCTCAAAGGGATCATATAATATTTTTCATGCCTAGAAACTTCCATGTGCAGCCACAAGCCATTATGGGTTCTGGCATAGTATGAGTAAGTTGTGTGAGCTCTTTCAGTGGTGGACTAGTAGATGTAGGGGGAATGTTGGTATACCGGTCCACCCGGGGTAAAGAGTGAATGCTTCTGAAAGACTGTGTCTCGGTCATCCGTTTCTCAAACACCATGCAGTGCGAGAAACCAAACGGAGGCGATCGAGTCTTGTGGGAAAAGTGCACAAACCTCTGCAGAGTGTACAAACTGATCATGATTAGCCGTGTCCCCAGTTATGGACATCTTTGAGTATCTAGAAGTGGATTATTTGTTGATCTCAACACTCTATTTAATTAATTTGTTGGGTTAATAATGACTTTGGTTTGGGATTGAGATGGAGGAACCATTCTCAATTCTTCATGATTTAAATTTAACAAAGTAGTTAAATAAAATGCATTCTTATTTGGTAGGGAAAAATCAGCTTTTTGCAAAAACAGCCTTACAGCCTCCACCAGCCAAAAATGCATGTAGTTGTAGTACTTGTTCATCATTACTCATTACAATGTGAATTTGCCAGTACATTCAATGTACTAACCTACATGGCTGCAACGTCTCATGTTGCAGGAATTATTCGACGAGTAAGTGTTACGTTAGGGTTGCACTCTCTACACTCAACTTTGCTGTTGGTGTTGATGGGAATCCACAACCTTTGTTGCTTCCGCTATGATGGATTGAGGTAATGGTATTTACGTTAGTTTATACATGTGATTTACCTCTGTTATAAATCCTCGAGTACTGTGTGTGTCAGCATACTGATCCAGGGATGACACTTAAGCACAGAGACTTGATCCATCCGGGTCGGGTCGCTACAAGATGGTATCAGATCACATGTTGACTGTAGGATGTGACCCTAGAAACTGACCAGCCCATAGGAAAGGATTTCCCTAAAACTATCTTTTTCAAAAAGATTCTTAATCTCTCTTCTTTTCTGAGCTTTGTCAAAACTCGCCTTTTTCCAAAATAATTAGACAATACCCTTTTTCCATTGGATCACTACGGAGTAAAGAAGATTTCACTAGGCATTGGAAGTGTTGAAGCTACAACAATGGATACTCCGAAGGTTTGAGGAGTTGACAATTTTGAGGAGATGATGACCTTTAGAAGACCAACCCCCTGTTATGTACTTACGTTAGATGCGACGATTGTGAGCCGTCATTTGTTTGATGTTTTCTGACGGCCACAAACTAAAACCGTCTTTTCAAAACTATTGTTTGTATTGAGTGTCCCTCTCTATCTCTTCTGAATCTCATCCCAAAACCCTTGGACCCAATAGAGGATGACTGAAGATAGACTTGAAGTCTCTGGACCAATGACCCAGCCAGAGGCAGAACTATGGATACAAAACATGGAGGGTCACTTTAGCAAAAATTTGGTTGCAAGGAAGTATGAGGTTTAATATGCTCTTCGGTACTTTACAAAATGTGCTGGAACATGGTGGAAGACGCATCAAGCCATACAAGGATGTAATGGAGCGGAAGTTGGGAGGAATTCAAGAAAACTCTATTGAGATCCCGTCTCATCCGAGAGCGTGGTGACAACCCGAAGATGAAACGTTGTGCCTGCATGATTTGTGGAGAAATAGGACACACCCAGGAGGAGCACAAGGATGAATGCCCAAATTGTGAAGAAAGTCACCTAGCTGAAGAATGCCCAACTAGACAGATTACTTGTTATCTTGTGTGAGGGGACTACCCATTACCCTACTCAGTGTCACATTTACCCCATGGTGCAACGAACTATCCAGCAGAAGAAAGAAGCAATGAAAGAAGTCCTCAAGGAAACCTTAAGGTAATCCACGATGGAGGAAGATTTTGACGACCCTGATGGAGAAGGACTAGACAGATATTACTCACGTGCTTGCTACTCATGTGGAAAAGAAGGACACCTTTCACAGTATTGCACAAAGGAAATCCATGAGTATCTGGGAGACTTCCTGACAGAAGAAGTGGAGTTTGATCCACAGAAGATAGAAGAATTGATAGGAACAAAGAAGTCGAGGAAGAGAAAGAGCATGTGTCCACAGAAGAACCCAATTTCGGTGAAAAAGGACCTGAGCCACCTCACATGTTTTAGGTGCAAGGATTTAGGTCATTACGCTAGCCACTGCCCAACAAAGAAACCCCGGGACTTGTAGGAAATATTATGTTTTCGTTGTGATGAAGCAGGGCACCTTGCCAGAGATTGTCCCAAGGCGAAGGAGACGTGTGCTAGTTAGTGGTGTTTGTGAGAATTATAGTAGTAGTAGTGGGAACCTTTCTTTCATTTAGAGGTGTTGATTGAGAGTTATTATAAACGACATTGTAATAACTTGTGAAGCAATAGAAGTTGATACTTTTGGAATCCAAGAAGGATATGCTATTAGTTGTTGGACTATTTTGGATGCCTCTCTTGCTATCTCACCCAGACCAAAACCTAGAACCCATGGACCAGTTGACCCCAAACCTTTCTTGGACAAAAGACCCCATTTTACCCAAGGATGTCCGTATGTTGTCCTAAGAACCCCTTTTGTCTTATACCCACAGATGACAACCCTATACGAGTCCTTTTCTCAAAGGCCCGGAAACGATCATGACCTAACTAGCAGTCAGGATTATCCAAAAATTCTGAAGGACATGATGGAGCATATTCACCTGGAAGGAGACGCAGTTTACAAGGGTTATCCCTTCATGGAGAACGGATTTGAACTTTGGTACGTGGAGGTCCACCTCCATCGCGTGAAAGGAGTTTGCCCAAAGACTATGGGACAATACTTTTTCATCTCCTGAGTACCGCAAACAACATACTTCGATTCTGTTCGTGAAGCTACTATGGAGGCCATACGTCAGATTGGAGAAATACTCGAAGCAAGACTTCGTTATACCCGGGAAAGCTTGAGTAAGGTGCAAGCAGAGATGATGGAGATGAAGCACACAACCAATAGGACGAAGCAAAAGAGGGAGGATTTTAAGAATCACATTGCACAATTCTAGTGGGACTGAAGCGTCCTTAGCTAGGACAAAGGAATAAAGATGGGAGGAATGTTTGACCATACCCAACTATGTGGATGACAACATTCGTAGTGAAGCACCTTTGTAATTGGAGTGTTGAATAATGGTTCAGGAAGTAATAAAAGATGTGATATGAGGAGAATATGGATTACGGATGAACCAGTGCATTTTGTTTAGGACGATACTTTTTTTGATTGAACCCTGGACCAATAGAAAGGAAAGTCTTGCTCCAAATAGTGGAGATTGCTCAAATAAATTGGAGTTTATTCTTGATATGAAGCCTACCCCAAGGTTATGAAGGAAAGAAGTACATTTGGATTTAAAGAGGGTGTAATGCTAGAGATGTGGAGCAATATTGACTCCAAGGACGAGTTAAGGATATACAAGTTCTGAAGTGGACCCACAAGCCGAGGACCTAAAGGAGGCTACGTAATTATAAGGGAACCACGAGACTTGTCAGAAGTAATATGTTTCTGCTGTAGTGAAGCAGGGCACTTTGCTAAAGAATGTTCCAAGGAGAAGGAGATTGGTGCTAAGTAGTTGAGTTGAAGCATACAATGGAAGAGCAGTAGATCGGAGTTAGTTGAGAATCAATACAGTTGGTATCATGGTATTGATTTTGGATTTTATGAGTTGTTACTATATAAGTGATGAGTGAAGACATGATACATGGATCAAGATTTTGAAGAAACTAGTGTTATTCATTTTAAGTGTGGTTGAACCCAACACCACTACCCGAATACACTAGCTAGTTGTTAGATACGTCAGACTTGGAATGGATTACCGAAGGATGAGTGTGAGTAATTACACTCAGTTTTGTACCCAAAGAAGAAAGGGATACCAAACAAATTGGATGGATTTAAGAGAACCAAGGAAGTTGGATGTTGGAAGTATGACCAGTTGCAACCCAATGATGAGACCAAATGTTACTAGTGACAAGTATGAGATGAGCCATAACCCACAGGCCCAGGACCTGTCAAGGAAGCAAGCACATTCTTGCTGAAGGAAAACCCCTAGAAGAAGTACGACTTTGCCAACATACGATCTTATAGGTGGTTACGTTAAACCCGAGGGTTGTGAAACACGATAGATGGTTGGTTGGATTGCAGAATCAATGGATATATCCAAACTCAGTTCGTCAACAAGATGAAATTCTGCAATGCTTGTGAGGATGACCTAGTGTTAGAATGCGAGATTCACTAAACCATATACAAGGTAATGATTTGGGTGCGGGATGGATTGATCACCATAATGACTTACTCTTATTATTCGCCTCTGTTATACGGGATGGTATATCTGAAAGACTTACCTATAGTAGAGAGACGGCGATGTCAAAACCTTGTTTAAACCTTAGAATGGTATAGAAATTTTTTCTCCTATACAAGGCAACTGTTGCCATCTGTAGGATATACGGTGAGGATAAAGCCCAGAACCGTTTTCTACAGGGACACAGTTAAATTGTTTCATGACCACCATGAGAGATCGATATTTGTTTAGTATTGGCGCCAGACTTGTCAGTTAAGAAGAACTAGTCTCGAAAGAGCCTTAGCAAGATGAAAGGACTCAAGAATTGAGGACAAAGGTTATGCTACTACCGAAAGAGCCAGAGAGGGAATTATCCCAGATATTTGAGAAGACCGACACCGTCAACCCAAAGAATGGAGTACCAGAGTTTTGATGGAACCATATCCATGTTTCTAAGTGTGGTAGCCCCCTAGATCAGACCGATCAATGAAGTTGCTAGAAGACCCCCAAACCCTAACCTATTTCTTGCTAGCCTCTCCGAATCTCGAGGGCGAGATTCATTTTAAGTGTGGTAGGTTTGTAACATCCCAAAATTCTAAATTTTGGAATGTTATAATAAATAGATAGATTTGATTGTTGTTTGATGTGATGTGTGACATTGAGTGAAATTTGAAACTTTTGAAAGTTAAATGAGAGGGAATAAAATGACTTTCCCAAAACTTTCACTTTGCTTTTTGATCTCCGAGGGAATTCAAAATTCTTTTCAACACAAAACCCTAGAGTGAAGATAATATGACTTCTTCCATTTATTTTAAATGATAAAGGGATTTGAAAGGATTTTTGAATTTCATCCTCAAAATATTTTCAATTCAGAAACTTTATGCAACCCGATGATTTTCTCGAGAGAAGATAAAAATGACTTCTTCAAATTATAGGAAATATGAGTTGGAAGTCTTTCTGAAATTTTCTCAAACTCAATTTCAAATATTGAGTTATTTGGTTTTTATTCAAATTATTTTTCTCCAAAAATAAAATATATGGAAAATAGGGTAAAATGATTCCCTACAGCATAAAATTGGAGATAAATAAATTTGAAGTCTTTTTGGTATTGTTAAAATGATTTTTATTGGTTTTTATTGCAACAGTAGCACCTTTTTATTTATTAGAATTTGTGAGGATTTTATTTTGAAGTAGAAAAATGTTCATATTGTCGGGTTTCTTTTTCTAAAATTTTTGATATATAATATGCCTATAGGATATTTTTATTTATTTTGTTTTTATTCGTTTTCTATGTCTGTTTTAAAAAATGTATAAAGAGAAAAAAACATCATCTCAGCCGAACTGGGCCGACCCAGCACCCGAGCCAGGCCTAGCCCAGCTCGCCCGTCGTCCCCAACGGGGACTCCGCTTGGAGTCCCGCCGCCGACCGACCTCGACGTCCGTGCACGCAACGCCACCGCCTCCCTTGCCCCTCCCGCAAGCTGCTCCTCCTCCCCGCCTATAAATGCGCCGCCCCTGCTGCCCTCTCGCCTCCCCTCCTCCCGCATCTCGCACCGCCGCCGCCGCTGTAGACCGTCGCCACCGCCGCTTCGCTAGCCGTCGCCGCTGGCTGCAGCCTCGCCCCGCGCTGCCCCTCGCCTGCTCTTGCCCGCGCGCCGCCCGAGCCACGCCGTGCCGCAGCAGCCTCGCCTCGCCGGAGTTGCCGGACTCGCCAGAGCTCACCGCCGGTCCGATCCGATCCATCACCCCGGTTCCCCACCGCTGAACTGTCGGTTTCCACGCCCAAACCGCCTAGGTAATAAAAATCGCCTCAGTTTTTCTGTTTAGTTAGGTTTTCGTTTTAGATCGGTTTTATTTTTTTAGATCTAACTATCTAGTGAACGCCCACTAGTTAGGGTTAGAAAACGAACGTTCGTTCGTTAAGTTTCCTTTTTCTGTTTTAGTTTTCGGCCAGGGACTTATCTGTGAAGTTTTTTTACAGTTTAGCCCCTAAACTTCAAACGGCCATAACTTTTTGCTCGTTGGTCCAAATCCAAAGAAACCAACGCCCATGTCTTCGTTGCGATCCCTCTTTCCAGTAAAACAACTTAAACATGTTTTTGAAAGTTTCAAAATTTGAATTCAACTAGATTTGAATTTGAACTTGTTTTGATCATAACTTGAGTTTTATAACTCCGTTTTAGCTGATTCTTTTTGCAAATCGAAGCTCTTGACCTAAACTTTCTGATAAGGCCAAATTCACATAATTTTTGTACTGTTAGAAATTGTGTTATGTTTCAAGAGTCATTCGTTTGTCTTCGAAGTTTTCGGAAGTGTTTTATTCGCTCTGTCCGATCTTTTGAGTTATTGCTTATGTGTGGTTACTATTGCTTGCTTACGGTAGATTGATCGGAGTGTGACGAGTAGATCTATCATGAGTTCTGAGTGCGAATCTTCTACATCGTTAATACAAGGCAACTTCACACTTTGATCATATTTTCCAATACCCAGTTTTCATTGCATTAGTTATATCCTCAAACACATTGCATGAGTAGGAACTCTTAACTTGTGGGACCGGGAAGTAGTTTGAGGTAGAACCCATTACCTACATTATTTTCAAACCCTTGGGAGTTACTTCTATGTTATGCTTAGGTTGCCATGCTATGCTCGTAGACGTGGTTTGGGTTTGAGAGTATCCACGACAGATGTGAGATTGCTAATTAATGGATCAACTTATGGTGGCTACTTTAATACACATCTGGGTGGATTAGTGGTGGCACCCTGGAGCACCCAGTGGTTGCCGGGCATCTGGAGAAACCAGTGTTGTCCTAGGGGATCCCGGAGGAACCGTGTGGTCACCCTATTGGAATGCCACCCTGGCTCAAAGGGATCATATAATATTTTTCATGCCTAGAAACTTCCATGTCCAGCCACAAGCCATTATGGGCTCTGGCATAGTATGAGTAAGTTGTGTGAGCTCTTTCAGTGGTGGACTAGCAGATGTAGGGGGGATGTAGGTGTATCGGTCCACCCGGGGTAAAGAGTGAATGCTTCTGAAAGACTGTGTCTCGGTCATCCGTTTCTCAAACACCATGCAGTGCGAGAAACCAAACGGAGGCGATCGAGTCTTGTGGGAAAAGTGCACAAACCTCTGCAGAGTGTACAAACTGATCCTGATTAGCCGTGTCCCCGGTTATGGACATCTTTGAGTATCTAGAAGTGGATTATTTGTTGATCTCAGCACTCTATTTAATTAATTTGTTGGGTTAATAATGACTTTGGTTTGGGATTGAGATGGAGGAACCATTCTCAATTGTTCATGATTTAAATTTAACAAAGTAGTTAAATAAAATGCATTCTTTTGTGGTAGGGAAAAATCAGCTTTATTGAAAAACAGCCTTACAGCCTCCACCAGCCAAAAATGCATGTAGTTGTAGGACTTGTTCATCATTACTCATTACAGTGTGAATTTGCCAGTACATTCAATGTACTGACCTACATGGCTGCAGCGTCTCATGTTGCAGGAATTATTCGACGAGTAAGTGTTACGTTAGGGTTGCGCTCTCTACACTCAACTTTGCCGTTGGTGTTGATGGGCATCCACAACCTTTGTTGCTTCCGCTATGATGGATTGACGTAATGGTATTTACGCTAGTTTATACATGTGATTTACCTCTGTTATAAATCCTCGAGTACTGTGTGTCAGCATACCGATCCAGGGATTACACTTAAGCACAGAGACTTGATCCATTCGGGTCGGGTCGCTACATCATCTTGGCGGTGACGTAGAGTCGGAGAGCTATGTTAGAGAAGGACGCTGCTTCTACTTAACTGCTAGTGCAGTTGGCTATCTAACAAGTGGGCCCAATAGGCATCTCGGCCACATGTCAGTTACGCAACTACACCTGCAGTTAAGTCACTGAAGCTGCTGTTCGCCTTAGTCGGACACAGGTGGGTAGCTTCGGTTAATTAATTATACCTCCAGCGCACCCCTTTTTAGTTGAAGAATGTATGAAATGTAATGAAATCCGGCATGTTTATATGAAATCCGACCGTGTATGAATGAATTTATTTCGATTTTTTCGAATTCTTGTATCACTTGCATTGGATGAACATGCAAAACAATATGTACTAGCATTATTCCCAGGGTGATCACCTCGTTTGAAGCAGTTTCACATGTACTCCCTCCGATCCATTCTAGCCTGCATACAAGTTTTGTCTGCAGTCAAAGTATCTCTACTTTGAGCAATCTTATAAAAAAAAGTATGCACTTTCACAATGTGCGAAGTAAAAAGGAACATAAGGAGTACAAAGAGTTTGAGAAGCTTTAGCATTCCTGTACATTGCAATCAAACACACAGGCCTGGTAATTCATAGAGAACATTCGAAACAGTCGATGATTATGCATCTCAGCGATTCACATGTCAGAGCCAATATTTACTTCACAACTAAAGAATAAAGAAAAAATGGATCGACGCTGCTGACAGCATAGGGCGTCCCATTCGAAAATACCAAACGCATGTCTTCTTGCTAAAATCAATGAGCAAAATTTGACAAGGTTTTCCCATTCCAAAATATCAAATGTCTATGATTGTGGAATGGGCAGGGTTTGCCATCAGTTCAGACATTGACATGGCACCTTGTGCTTAATAAACCAGCTATTCTTTGTGTGCAGTTCCACCAAAATCAACCAAATTTGCGCGTAGCTTGTATGATTTCGCCCTTATATGTTTCAACGCCTTGAACTTATCGGCAGCTCCTTTCTTGTGGTGGAAATGAATGATTCGATGTATTCATGAACATTTTGTGCAGTTCCCATTGAAATCAAGCTGAGCACCCCAATTTGCACAAATACAAAAAAGTTATTAGTATAAAGCAAACTGTACTATGAATTGACAGTTTAAACACGTACCTACATGGTCCATGTAGAGCACACTTTTAAAAAATGGAACTCACCGAAAAGAATCCTAGAACAACATTGTACTCGCACATCACAGCAAGAAAATGGAGATTTGTCAGTCCTTCTGAGCTGAAGTTAGTTTGGTCTTGTTTGGGGTAATGTAACCATCCTTCAACTGCTCCTTCCGATGAGAAGATAGACAGGGCTTCTTCATCCTGGCATAATCGGAACTAGTCACTTCACGTGCTCCATATTCTTCTTTAGGCCTTGTTCGTTTAATCCTCCTCCCAAGGGGATTGGAGTGGATTGGAGAGGATTTTGGCTTGTAGGGGATCTAATCCCCCTCATACCCTGCCATTCCCCTTCAAAAACCACCTCAACCGAACAAGGCCTCAAAGGAGGATAATCCTGTTGTGCAAAGACAAGAGGATAATTAAATGCTAGCATCCCTGTTTGCTCGAAAAAAAGGAAAGGAAATATTTAAAACATCACAGATGAAGCACTTCTCAAGGATAATACCACTTTTTCATGACAGTATCTAAACGGTAGCACAACACCAATAGACATGACAAAGCTCAATCATATGGATGAAATCAGTGGGCGAGTACCAACCTTTTTCAGGAGGCTTATTGTGTAGAGCATACATATGAAGCACTTCCTTAGAACCATCTGTTGCTATCTACTGTGGTGGCCATGCTTACTATATACTCCTCGATTAGATTAATGTTTCCAAAATCTTCTTGTGCGGTTCCACTAAAATATATGGTATCTTCAAAGCAATCAAGCAACGTTGTCGGTGTGACATTTGGTTGAACTGCACAAAACACTCTTAAAACAAAAGTCTTTTGTGCAGTGCAACAAAAGGTCACAATGGCAACGAGGTGAAGTAGATAACCCTGTTTACACAGAGGTGCAAAGGAAACAACTAGTGGTCAATAACGGTGGTTGACACAGAAGCCAACAAAAAGAAGCATCTACGTTATCTAAATGGGAAAGAAAGCAAGACAGTAGCATTTCTCAAACGGCGGCATTGATTAATATTACCAGAGAGATTATATTAACAATAAAATTTGTTAAACATGTAATTTGCTTTTAACTGTGGCATTGCATCAATTTTCCAGCGGCATTATTAGAGGGTGCTTGTTTACAGGGACATTTTGGCGGAGGGACTAAAAAAACTCCGTGTTAGTCCCATCTAAACCAAACATGAGGGACTTTTAGGGACTAAAAGTGGGCATTTGGGGGAGAGTCTTTTTGGGAATTTTTCCAACAATTGCCCCTACCACGCATCGCACCTTGTCTCTATTAGTTCATTACTAGGGGTAACATGGTCTTTTAGCATGTCATTTAATAACCTCCAGTCCATGTTCAGTCCATGGAACCAAGCAGGTTGGGACTAGGGAGTTTTTAACCAAACAGGGCCTTAGATTAACAACAACTAAAGAGTTGCACAAGACAGTGGACGCACCAGCACCATGTGCATATACCGATGTACTGGGGTGATGCACAGTCTGTTGCAACAAAGAACAAATAACCAAGGAGCATATTTGTGTTGGTCCAAGTTTTGTTATCTTTAGACACCTTTCCCTATGAGCGCAGCAAATCTAGTCCTGCTCAAACTCTACAGCCTTGTCCCCAAAACAAAAGATCAGTTCGTTATAGATGTGCGTACTACGTTTGTCATTGTTTTCCCTTTTCGACCAACGTAGGTGCTGGATAGCCAGTCTGTACTAGTACTTTCCCCACATCCTTTCCTCTGTGAACCACGTCCTAGATTTATGCTATACAACTTTCCCCACTACTTTCCCCCATTCCCGTCCTCTTTGAACCACGTCTTAGATTCATGCGATACAACTTTCCCCCTTCCTTTCCTTTTTGAACCACGTCCTAGATTCATGCTATAAAACTTTTCCCACTACTTTCCCCCATTCCTTTCCTTTTTGAACCACATCCTAGATTCATGGTATACAACTTTCCCCACTACTTTCCTGTTTGATACAACACCTAGATTCGAGTGCAGAAGCGGAAAAATCCCATATGCAGCTAGAGCAATGCATGTGGAATAAGTAAATTATACCTTAAGGTTCTTGGGGTGCGGTTCGGTGGGCGACCGGAGGCCATTCGACCCACATTATGTACGACAGCGAAGAAGAAGGGGTCCGAGGCCCTCCCGCGTCGTTGCTGGGTGAAAGTGAACAGCTGCACTGGTAGTGGATTCCCTCCCTCGCCGACGGCGACAACATTAAGCCTCCTTCCCTTCCCGGCGGACGGATCCTACCGGCTCTTTGACCAGCAGTGAGGGAAGAGAGAGAGGCCAACGAAGTCTTGTTTAGATCTAGAAAGGGTGAGAGATTGTGAAGAAAGCAACTACAAGCAGACCAGCAGTGAGGGAAGAAAGAGAGGCCAACAAATTCTTGTTTAGATCTGGAGAGGGTGAGAGAGTGTGAAGAGAGCAATTACAAGCGCTGAGGCTCCAGCGTGTATATATATACTAGAGAGAGTGTGAAGAGTGCAAACCCTAGAAAACAAGCGCCGAGGCTGCAGCTTATACTTGATCAGGTGATTATATGGTCACTACGAGATCGTATAGCTCCGTATCCATCCATTTTGACCAGTCAAAGAATCCTCCTGGCACGAATTATGCTCAAGTGTAGTTATCGAACCCGAGACCTCAAGTTTGATGAGCAAACAGGCTAACCAGCTACACAACCCTCCCGTTATGTTCAACGAGATGAAAATAACCTTTTATACATTCCCGCATTCGTGTGACAAGCATGCCGTATTATTTTTTGTGTGTGCGTGGGAGTGATTGGGATTTAAATCATAATCGTGTCATGTGGCTTTGGTGGTAAGACTATCCACAGTGGTGTAGAAATAATGCAGCCTCAGTCACCTTACCTCTCTCCATGTAGTACGTTAGGTCCCACCAGTCAGAGGGTGAAACAAACAAATTAATAAGAAAAATTAAAAGCGCCAGCGGTGTATCTTACCTCACACATCTCGCTACTGCTCGGGAACACTCTCCAATTTATCCCTCTGTTTGCTCATGTACTATTTTAAGTTAATCCTTATTATAATATGCACACAATTTTGGGCACTTGTATTCGACCTAAGTCAGTGTGCCACCGTATCTTGTACGACTCCCTCCATCTAGGTGTAATAAGTCACGTTAGAGGGTGCAACGGGACCAAGGTGCAAGCAGATTGGAGGAGAAGGAGAAACTTGACCAGTCATTCTTCCAATCAAAGCCTTGATTTCTGTCTCTAAACGCAACTGTTTATCCAAACAACTAAGAGATTCTGTTTTAGCTACCATGCAGGGCCATGTATTAACTCGCATGCAAGCCGACTTTGATTTCTTGACTGGTCAATGCGTAGTTGCGCTCTATTCATTGGGTTTCCGGGGGAGATTACAAGGCAGAGTAAGGAGCGTATTGTTACATTGCTTAGGCTGGTCATAGTTTGTATGTACTCCATTTGTATCTCAGTTCCTGTGGCTTCGAACTCGCATGATTTCCCTATTCTATGAACCTGTGTGTGCATGTGCCTGTGCGTGTGTGTGTTTAACAACATGTGTGTGTTAAAGAGAACGACAGATCGACCTACTCCTACAGAGAGATGTGTGTAGTGTACGATTTTAGCCGCGAGAGTCGGTGCATCCTCTCATTTCCGGGCGTCCGGTAGGGATAGACGGACAGCTACCACGCCCGCTGTTGACCAGCCTGGCCCGCCCAAAGCCCCTCTATCGCCCGCGCGCGCTTCCCTGCCGAAACGGTCAGCACCGCTCCAAAGAATCGGTGCCGCATTCATGCCCGGGCAGAGCGGACGCGACCTCTCACTGGTGCCTGCGTTGAAGGGAGAAGCGGATTCAAGAGTGATGGTTGCTTCGTCCGTCCAACTTACTGCTGGGTCTATGTGATTTGACGGCTCATTGGTCATTATTACTAAGGTGGTAGGACTGCTGGATGTCTCACGCTTTCAGCGAAAGGAGGTGCTACTAGATTACAATTTTCTCCATTCTTACGGCGGAGGAGTGCAAGAGCAGTGAAAACACGCAGGCTCAATGATTACATGGCCCGCCTCACACTATCACTATATTTTTTGGACACCGTGCGACACCAAACTCTTTACATAGTACTCCCTCCGTTCCTAAATATAAGTCTTTGTAGAGATTCCACTAGGTGGACTACATACGGAACGAAATGTATGAATCTACACTTAAAAATGCATCTATATACACCTGTATGTGGTTCATGGTGAAATCTCTACAAAGACTTATATTTAGGAATGAAGGAAGTACTTGTATAGTACGTACTGTAATTTATCACTGAGATAGTACAATGCTATGAAGCTTCCAGCTTCTGTTACATGTATCTTGCGTCCAAGGTTGCCCGTTGCAACATTTCATCAAATACAAAGGAGACTAACATGCATGCTATTGCATCTCAATGATTGACAGATCATAGCAAATAGGTACTCCCTCCGTTCCAAAATAAGTGTCTCAAACTTATGCTATATACAGAGCAAAATGAGTGAATCTACACTCTAAAATACGTCTATATACATCAGTGTTTGGAGTATGTACTAGTAGTTCATATTGAAATCTACTAAAGGACATATACTTTCCAAACAATATGATAATCTCTCTAACCAAGGTAGTAGGGACGAGGAGTAAACGGAGGGAGTAGTAAAATTTTCTCCTCGTCCTGCGAGCCACCGCGCACGTGGACGAGGGAGCGGGCGTAAGGCGTAGTAAGCAAGCTTCACCTCATCCTGCGAGCCACCACGCCCGTGGGCGGGGAGACGGCATACTAAGCAAGCTTCTCCTCGTTCTGCGAGTTGACGGGACATATCAAAAGTACTCCAGTGTATAGAGCCTTGCCTCTAAGGTAGGCCCCACATGTTTTGCTTCTTTTTTAACATAACGCGTCAAGTCGCAATTTGTTTGTTCACCTGTGGTAGACGATCCTCCCTCCATCAAGTGGACAACCAGTACACGTGTCAAGTTACCATGTGGGCTGCCTTTTCGTACAGAAATGAGCTCCACCGTGTACCTGCACTGGTGTGGTTGGGAAAGAGACGGGAGTACGTGCGCCGTGCGTACACCTCTTCTCTTCATGCACGTCCCCCACCTACGTGGGTGTGTGTGAGAGATACAAACCTAGACAAATGGCTTTTGCATTCGTGAGTGTTTTTTTCTTGGGGGGGGGGAGGTTGATTTCGTGAATGTATTTGTGGGAATATGTGTCGATGGCATCTCAAACAAAATTTTGCATGCAATGTGTGTGAAATGGAGGCCTATCCATATCATATATAGAGGGTCGGGCGATCCACGAGAAGAGAGGGAGGGGTCATAGATATCGATAGATTCGAAGAGAGGATCAAGTGGGTGGGTGCGAGATCGATGAAGAGATCCATCGAAATTGTGTGTGTGTGCAAGTCAAAGATATAGGGCGACTGAGCTAGCTACCGGAACGTCAGAGGGCACATGTCAAGTTTGTGTGTGGCAGGGAGACATGACTAGAGTGCTCGATGTATCGGTGTGTGTGTGGGAGGGGGTGGGGGAGGGGTTGGAAGAGGCCTAACTATAGATGTAGAACGACTCGTATATGTGTTGGCAAGGAGAGACACAACTATGTCTTAAGGGATATCGGTCGACATCCATACATAACTGAAGGACGTGAAATAGGATGGGACAGAGAGAAAGAGAGAGGAAAGAGAGAGGGAGGGAGAGGGGTAGACTGCTGGATGGGTGATGGAGTTGCTTCTCGAAGATGGTGGGAGAGGACTACTAGACAAACTAAGGGTGGAACTGCAATATTATCAATAAGGGTGGGGATGTGTTTCTGTGTGTGCCTGTGCGTGATAGATCTGTCGGGACACATCCATGGATGATGAAGGGGAACCATGTGTTTGGTAAGCAAACCTAACTAGATCGGTAGATCAATTGTTGTTTGTCGGAGGAAGGGATAGACATAACTAATGAGGTAGATCGATCAACGTGTGGGGAAAACGAGTTATAAGGACCTAGCTAGCTATATGTATAGCGAGAGATCGGTCGGTGTACGTCCATTTGTTAGAGGCAAATAAGGCCCGGCGAGACGGATAGATAGAGATAATGGAGCTAGGAGGTGGTGCGAGAGGCCCAGCTACTAGCTAGATAGGGGGAGGAGTGTGCGGTTGTGAGATCGATGAAAAGAGGGGCGAGAGTTTACACGTGTGTGGGACCGTATGAGAGACACGAGGCAAGGACACATAAAGGAGGAGATTGAAGGTGCGTGTGTATGCTGTATGCAGACATCGCTGGAGAGGTTTATCGATCGGTGTGTGTCGGAAAGGAGTGGTGGAGACTGTGGGAGAACGACCTAAACAAGAAGAAAAATGAATGTGTGTGATGGATAGAATGCTAAGGGAGGGGGAGGGAGAGGAGGGCGTGTGCATGCACGAGAGAAAGTTAGTGGTAGCTACAAAGGTTAGAGGATTGTGTGGGTGTAAGAGACTAACAAAGATCATAATTTGATATGAAAGTGGATTCATATATTTGAATAGGAGATCATAGTGTTTTAAACATATGCATGCAAGAATATAGCGGTGATATGCTTGTTGTGGTTTTGCACATGTTATACCATAATGTGATAATGCATGGCGTTTGCAACTCACAGCTAAATGTTGAACAATCTAAACCATACTATACATCGAACAATCTCACATTTTATTTGAATTTGTGATACTGTGTGGTGTTTGCAGCTTACAACTAAATATCGAACAATCTAAACAATACTATATATCGAACATTCTCACATTTAATTTGAATTTGTGGTAATGTGTGGTGTTTCCAACTCACATCTAAATACTTGTAGGCGTAGGGGGCGGGGCACCATACATAATGTGATAAACACATTATATATATGAGATATGGTTTAGTTTGTGAAGATCTAGCTAGATCTTGAAATGTACTATGATTTGAAATCAGCATAAAGTGGATTTAAAAATCGAGTTCGATTGCATATAGTACACATAGTTCATATGTAACTCGAGACTAATCATGTGGTGTGCTGTGAAGATAATACACAAACGATGGTTTAACTTGACAATAATGACGATTGTAGATCTTATTAAAATAGAGAAACGAATTCAAATGCTTTGACTTCACAACAATCATTATTGTAGATCTTATTCAAATAGAGAAACAAATTCAAATTTAGTTCATATTGAAGTGGTAGTATATACGTTTGGAATGCACTAAAACGTTCATTTGAGTACTAGGTTGCATGCATTATACACGTAGCGAAATATTTTAATTGAACATAACATGAATTCAAAGTTTTGAATGACATTTGTAGTGCGAATTGATTTTTTACAGTACATGTTTAGGCTTGTTTGGAAATTTCAACCCGCGCCTTGTTAGCCCGAAATATTTAAGATATATCTTTGTCTCGTTGTTCTCTGACAACTCCCTCCATCTCAACCCGCGCCTTGCTATTCCAAAACTACAACGCGCGCGAAAACTCCCACCTCCTGTGAAATCCTGACACGTGAAATGCCCGTGATACCCCTGAACCGAAAGAACCCCCTCAAATTGGTGGCGGTACTTTCGTAACTTACTCCACATTTCGGACAAGCGCGTCCCTGAGCCATGGTTCCCCACTCCCATCCCATCCGCCCACCCATTCGTACACCGAGGCCGGCAAAACCCGTGAAGCCCCACACCCTCCTCCGTCTGCCAACCAGCCGGAGCCTCTTCCCTGACGACATCGTCCACAGCAACACCTTGATGTTCCGCATTCGCCATACCGGATGAGGATCTGTCGTCGATCTGGTCGTCCCGCTAGTTCAGCCACCCCATCCTCCACCTCCAAGGAGCTGCCCCGACGTTCCCCTCATCTTTCGCGCCACCTCCATTCCCACACCACCGTCTTCACCAGCACCACCGGAAGAGCATCATCATCACCATTTCCTCGGATGAAGCTGCGGCCTAATCGGCGCCACCAAAGAGGTTGTACATTAATCGCCGCATTTTCTTCTTGATTCGATCTCACGGTGCTGCCGGCGCTAGGTCCCGAGCCGACACGGCGCTAGGTCCCGAGCCGACACGGCGCGGCTCCATCCACGGCGGCGTCGCCGGCCATTTCCTCCATGGTGTCGCTCCCTCGGCGGCGACGTCCACATCAATAGGAGCTGCTGCTGCTTTAGCTCTTGCTTGCGTTGCTGCTCTGCTCTTGCTCTCGGTCCCCTGCCTGGTCTGTTCTTGCTCTTGCTCTTGCTCGCGCTGCTGCTCTCGCTCTTGCTCTCGCTTGCGATGCTGCTTCAATTTAGCTACACTTCAGTCGACTGAATCGACTTTTGGGTCAGTCGATTTTCAGGGGGTGGGGGGGCTCGCCGGAGTTAAGGAAGAACGAG
>LR738710.1:555029529-555228146 GCA_902687465.1 Secale cereale
CGCCCGGAGCTACGCCGCCGCCGCCCGCGCCACCCCCCTCCCCCGACGCCCCGGACGCCCGGAGCTATGCCGCCGCCACCCGCGCCCCCGACGCCCCGGCCTCGACGCCCGCGCCCCTGACGCCCCGGCATCCCCCAGGTGCGTGGCCATCTCCGGCCGCCTCCTCCAGATCCTCGCCGACCACGGGCCCCTCACCGTCGCCAACACCTGGAACCACGCCAAGGTACGACCCCTAGCGATTGAGCTCCATGTATCGCTGCTGCTTTGTTCGTCCATGGCCGCCCAGTATATTTGATGTAGTAGTGGTATTAAGAGGTCGATGTAGTTTTTGTAGTGCCTTGGATTCTTGCATTTGGGGAGCAAATCAAATAGATATGTTTCCCCTTCTTGGCGCCTAGCCATACTCTTGGTAGTCTGTTACAGACCAGTGTCTTAGCATGAGTATTTGGATGCTAGTATGAAATTTCTGTAATTAAGGTTAATATCGGGCATCGTTTAGGCCACCGAACAACCTGAATGTCGTCTTCCGACAGCTAGCTTGTCTAGGTACATATTTTTAATTTATAAAGTTGATGTGCAACATGTTGATTGCTGCTAGTTTGGTGGTGGTTTTGTGGTTGTTTTGTGGCGGCTTTTGACTTTTGAGCGTTGATTGCTGCTAGTTGCAGTTGATCTGTGTGTAAATATGGTTGCAGGCTGCAAGATGGGGGGTTTGGGGATGGGAGCATGCTTGCTAATTGAATTCAGATATATGCTTCCTGATTGTGTTTTTTGTTGTTAAACTATGCTTTGAGGCATCTTCAAATTCCTTGATACGGATGCCGTTTTGTCGTGCAATTGCCCAGATGCTGCTGATTGATGTTGGTGTTGCCATTTTGCCAATTATGTTGCTAATATGAAATTTGAATCCTTTTTGCTCCGATTATCACTAGTACTGATCATGCTTTGATCTAGTTCTTCCTTCAATCATGGGTTGAGTTAAATGAAATTGAGATACTTTGATATGAATTTGCATAGGTGGTACTGTTTGGTTTCTGAATGCAAAAACATGGGCATCTATCTGCAATGCTCTGCTTCAGGAGCAGGACCTAAGATTTCCCGCTGCTTGCAAACATTGGGAACACCTGCAGGTTTACTGAGATCATCTTTGTCAAGTAAAGCAGTTTTTTTTCTCTTCGTGCGATTTTCAGCAAGAGAGTACACATTGTTACTTGCGCAAGAGCTTTTTCTTCAACTCATTAGCCTGCCCAAAAGAAAAGAAAAACATCATCATAAGGGATAATGCAGGCAACAACCGCAAGATGTTGCACATCTGTTAGTATGTACCTTCGTTTAGGCTACCGAACATCCTGAGTCCCTTAGTGGTGCCACACCTAGCTTGTCTAGGTACATATTTTTAATTTATAAAGTTTAATCTCTTTGAAACATAGGAAATGTCATCTTCCGACGATGATAGGATCCCGGAGTGCTCCTGGTGCGGTGACAACCGGGGTCTGTGCGACAGGCCTCACCTGGTAGACGGTCGTTACTTCAGTATTAAGCTCGACGAGACCTTCGATGTCGAAACGGTACGCAACGACAAGTCTTGTTTCGTAATTAATTAAGCACGATTTCTAGCTACTTCAACGTGTAAGTAATTAATTTTCTTCTTTTACATGCAACTAGTTTATCCCGTGTCATGCAAGACGCTATGTCTTGGAGAGGATGGGATTTGAAGATCATGAAACTTCGGAGACAAGGCAAATTCAACTAAGGACCATGCATAATGTTGATTTAGAAGTGGATTTGTACAATTCAGATAACGTAACCACTATTGGTTGCAAGAATTGGGAATCATTTTGCAAGATATATGGTTTTTATGAGGGTATGCTTCTCACCATGCATCTTGGTAATCCGGATTCCATCGCCGAAGATGATTTGGACATTTGGGTCCTTGTTGACGATATGATTCCAATTCTACCGAGAAGTGAGTTTATCAAACATAGTTATTTAGTAATTTATATTGTTTATTTCAAAATAGTTGACAAATTATTTCCATTGATAGGTTATTTTGATTATTCAAATAATGTGAGGATGATGCTAGACAGAACCTACTACACCCCTGGCTCAGAATGTACTTATAAGGACAAAGAGCAGATCATCTTCTTTTATTCCTTTCTTCTGGATTACATTCAATATCGCAATATTGATCCACAATATAGTCAATACGTCCCACTAGTGCACGTCTTGAACTACGTTAATATCAATGGAGATACCACGGTAAGATTTTTTTACTATTACGACATTCGTGCATGTTTTGCATTAGTTCTTCTCGAACTGAACTACAATGCTAACTACGAAGTCTTACTATATGTTTTGCAACAGATTCTCCCTAGTGACTGTGTGCCTCCTGTCATGTTTCAATCTGGTCAACTACAAGTTTTAAACATTCTGCCAGGTGAACCTACAAATCACACGTGTCCATATCGGATTTCTTCTAAAAATGAAGGAATGAGAATCAAAGAATGGCGAAAAATAACGAAAACTCGTAAGGAGGTACTTGGAAGCAATAGAGTGAGAAGGGCAAGAAATGGAGACAAGATAATCTGTGTTCTCCATAATGGCCCTTTAAATCTAATTGATTTAGAGACAAACGCCATCTTGTTTTATGCCATTTTATCTTAGAAAATTGCTACGTAGTAGAAGTTGTATGGTCGATAATGATGTGTAAGACTTATTATTTAATACCAATGTTGAGTTTTTATTATTATTATGATCGATGATGCATGATGCTAAGTTGTTCTATGAGCTATTATATACTCCCTCCGTTCCGATTTACTCGTCGTGGTTTTAGTTCAAACTAAAACCACGACGAGTAAATCGGAACGGAGGGAGTAGATTCTAATAGTTTCGATGTGCGTACCATATATGTTGGCTCCACGAGAAATTTTATTTATATATATGCATAACCTGTGCAAAAAACAGAAAAAAAACCTAATATTCATACTAATGGCGCATCACAGCAGAGTGCGCCATTAGTATGCCAAAGCACCTGGCTACACATGGCCCCTGGGAGGCATACTAATGGCGCACCACTGTGCATACTAATAGCGCATCTGTGGTGCGCCATTAGTAAAGTATACTAATGGTGTGCTAGTAATGGCGCACCCCTAATGCGCCATTAATGGCCAAACTAGGTGCGCCATTAATAGGCCTTTTCCTAGTAGTGCATCGAGCAAACCGAAGCTCCAAAGCACGTCAAGGATGTACGAAGGCTTGCCAGCTGCGTGGCTGCCCTCGGCAGGTTCATTTCTAAGTCCGCAGAACGCGCCCTGCCGTTTTTTAAAATCTTGAAAAAGGTGGGTCCAATGAGATGGACTCCGGAAGCGGAAGCAGCGCTACAGGACTTGAAAGGATACCTGTCCTCCACTCCAATACTTGTCGCACCTAGGCCACAAGAGAAGTTGCTGCTGTACTTAGCAGCAACCAATCAAGTGGTTAGTGCTGCGTTGGTAGCGGAAAGGGAGGCAGATGAGGATCCCACAGCCCCGACAAGCACATCCAGCGACAAGCAGGGGGCTTCCCCGACAAGCTCTGGCCCCGACAAGGATGAGTCCGCGCAGATGCAAGAAGAAGTGCGGAAGAAGATGGTGCAACGCCCAATTTATTTTGTCAGTTCCCTCTTGCAGGGGGCTAGGTCAAGATACTCTGGGGTGCAGAAGCTGCTTTTCGTCCTCCTCATGGCCTCGAGAAAGCTGCGCCACTACTTCCAAGCACATGAGATAACAGTGGTCACTCGCTTTCCGCTGAAAAGGATATTGCAAAACCCAGAAGCAACAGGTAGGATTGTCGAGTGGGCACTGGAGCTATCAAGCTTTGGCCTTAAGTTTGAAAGTACTTCAACTATCCAGAGCAGAGCATTGGCAGAGTTCGTAGCAGAATGGACACCAATGCCAGACGAAGAGATTCCAGAGACAAACATCCCCGTCAAAGAAGCAAGCAAAGAATGGATAATGTACTTTGATGGTGCCTTCTCGCTGCAAGGCGCCGGCGTGCTGCTTGTCGCGCCCACCGGCGAGCACCTCAAGTACGTCGTCCAGATGCACTTTCCCAAGGAGCAAGCAACGAATAATACTGCGGAGTATGAAGGTTTGCTTGCCGGCCTCAGAATCGCAGCTGAACTTGGGATCAAGAAGCTGATTGTGCGGGGAGATTCGCAGTTGGTTGTCCATCAAGTGAAAAAGAGCTACCAGAGCCCATTGATGCAAGCTTACGTTGACGAAGTGAGGAAACTTGAAGAACACTTTGAAGGCTTGCAGATGGAGCACATTCCAAGAGCTCAAAATGACATCGCAGACAGCCTGTCAAAGTGTGCTGCACTAAAGCTACCTGTGGAACCAGGGATCTTTGTGCTCAAGTTAACTCAACCATCCGTTACACCATCAATTGGACAAAGTAAGAAGAGAAAGTTGGTCTCCGGTGACTACTTGCCAGCAGAACTTCCTGAAGCCGCCGCTAAGGTCCCCAAGATCAACGACAAAATTGCTGAGGAATAGTCTGCTCCTGCAGACCCAAGGGTTTGTACAGTTGAAGCAGGCGTTCTCGACAAGCTTTGCCCCGGCAAGCTTGTCGGGGAACGTCAAGCTCCGGCCGAGCCACAGGTTCTTGCCGTAGAAGCTAACGTTCCCACAGCAGCACTGATGCCTTTAGTCCTTGTTGTTGAGCCTCAGGCTCCAGCATGGGCACAGCAGATCTTCCATTTCCTCCAAACTGGAGAACTTCCCGAAGAGCCAGAAGAAGCAGAAAGGATAACCCGGCAGTCAAGTATGTATCAGTTCGTCGGCAATGAACTATACAGAAGAAGACTCAACGGTGTTAGACTGAAGTGCATTCCTCGGGAAGATGGGCAAAAGCTGTTGGCAGAGATACATGGAGGCATATGTGGCCACCACATTGGCGCGAGAGCACTTGCCGGCAAGGCGTTCCGGCAAGGTTTCTTTTGGCCAGAAGCCCTCCAAGATGCAACTGCACAAGTAACCAAGTGTGAAGCGTGCCAGTTCCATGCCAAGCAAATACATCAGCCAGCTCAAGCTCTCCAGACGATCCCTTTGTCCTGGCCATTTTCGGTCTGGGGGCTCGATATCCTCGGCCCCTTTCCCCGTGCAGTCGGGGGCTTTGAGTACTTGTACGTCGCCATCGACAAGTTCACAAAGTGGCCGGAAGTGGAGCCAGTGAGGAAGGTGACAGCACAATCAGCAGTCAAGTTCTTCAGGTCAATTGTTTGCCGTTTCGGAATCCCTAACAGGATCATCACCGACAACGGCACGCAATTCACAAGTCGCACCTTCATGCAATACGTCCAAGACCTTGGCGCCAAGGTCTGCTTCGCTTCTGTTGCTCACCCGAGGAGCAATGGTCAAGCGGAGAGGGCAAACGCTGAAGTGCTGCGCGGGCTCAAGACAAGAACTTTCGACAGGCTGCACAAATGCGGAAGAAACTGGATTGAAGAGTTGCCGGCGGCTCTTTGGTCAATCAGAACAACACCAAATCGAGCCACCGGACAGACACCCTTTGCTCTTGTCTATGGAGCAGAGGCAGTTCTCCCCACGGAACTCGTGTATGGATCGCCTCGAGTGCTCGCTTACGATGAGCTCGAGCAAGAGCAACTGCGACAAGATGACGCATTGCTCCTTGAGGAGGACCGTCTTCAGGCTGCTGTACGAGCTGCTCGATACCAGCAAGCTTTGCGCCACTACCATAGCCGCAAAGTTGGGACCAGAAGTCTCGAGGAAGGCGACCTTGTTCTTTGGCGCGTTCAGTCCGCCAAGAATTCCAACAAGTTGACGCCAAAGTGGGAAGGCCCTTATCAGGTGAGACAAGTCACAAGGCCCGGCGCTGTCCGCCTTGAGACCGAAGAGGGCTTACCGGTGAGCAACTCCTGGAACATTGAGCATCTTCGCAAGTTTCACCCATAAGGCGCGGTTGCCGTGATCCGCTCCGGCAACCACCTTTTGTGCAAGTCTTGCCGCTGTTGCATGTAAACCTTTGTACAAAGCCGGGCGCAGACCCCGTGCATCAGTAAAGCTTTTGTGCCTTGCACAACTTGTCATTTCATGCATTTTTCTCTTTTACTTGCATGTATTATATGACACCTCGTGCAGCACACACACCTCCGGTAAGCAATAACGAGCCACAAGGCTCCATATATATGTTTCCTCCCTTTCTTTTTTCTGTCAAGCAGAAGAAGGATTCCTTGCGCGCAAGTTTGCCGGGGGGGAAGGAGACAGTGGTATGGACCAAGTGCCGTTCAAGAAAGCCTCGCCTTGCCGGGAAGCAGACCATACACAAAAGCTAAGTTACCAAAGTTTGAGCATTCAAATTTTTAAATTTTAAAGTTATCTTCCTTGAACGATCACACCTTGTATGGAAAACCTGTGCGCGAAGGAACCTACTCGTAGCTAGCCGTGCCCTTACTTTGTTTTGAGCACGCTCAACGGCTTAAGTGTGCTGCGACAAGTGTAGCACCCTTACTTCATTTTTGAGTTCGCTCAATGACATAAGTGTGCTGCGACTAGCTGCGACAAGGTTTCTTGCCGGTAGCGGCATTGGCAGCAGGCTGCTGAAGTTCCGCACCCAGCGCTCGCGGCAAGGGTCCCTTTGCCGGCAAGTTCCCTAAAAGCGTAGGGTAAAAGCATACAAAGTAAAGGAGTCGAGCAAAGGAAATAACGCTGCATTAACTACCCAAAATAAAGTTATATTACAAGATGACTTGTCGCTGTTCTGATAAACTACTGTCCATAACGTGATTGGCAGAGACAAGGGAAGCAAGAAGGAAGGTAGTCTAGTCCACGCGGTCGCCGTCGACTCTCCTGATCTTGCCCACCTTGGCCACGATGGGGGCGACAAGGGCCTTCAGCGCCTCCTGGTCGGCGTCGGGCGGCAAGGTCCTGAGGACGTTCTCGAGGTTGAGCCCGGGGTTGCGATAGACTATCTTCGTCAGCACTCTCTCCACAACTCCCGCGCAAAGCCTGCGTGCCTCATTCGCCAGCTGCGTGGGGATCCTCTCCCGGAGCTGCTCAAGAGCCGGCGCCACTCCCCTGAAGAATAAGCTCAGCTTGGCGCTGTGAGGGAGGTTCGCGTCGGGGGTGTACCCAAGGTGCTCCGTCCCCAGCCCCGCCAACTCCCTGTCGATGTTAGCGGCGGCGGCGACAAGCTCCTCGGTCCACTGCTCCACCGTCTGCCTGAAGTTGTTTTGCGTGAGGGCGGCGCTGTCCAGCAGTGCCCTCTCAGCCCGGAGGTCCTCCTTTAGCTTCGTCTCCCGGTTCCTGGCGCTATCAAGTGATGCAGTGAGGGTGGACAGCTTCAATTCCAAGTCCGCGACAGAATCCTTGGCGATGGCGAGCTCCTTGCCCTTGTCGGAGAGACGGACCTGCAGCTCCGAGCGGCTGTGGGCGTCTTTCTCCCTCTCCAACGTGAGGGCCGCAACCTTCTCCTCGCTCGTCCTCAAGTCGATCTCCAACTGTGCCACCCTCGCCTCCAAGTCTCTCTTGGGGGTCTCTGCAGCTGCAGCGGCATCCCTCGCTTCCTGCAGAGCTCCGCCAATGGACTGCTCGCGCACGGCAAGGTCGTCCTCATGGCTGTCGAGGTCAACCTTCCGCTGCATTAGCTCTCCTTCCCGCCGGGACAGCTCCTCGGCGGCGAGTCGTTGCTGCTCCTCTGCTTCAGCCTTCTCGAGGATGAACGCTTGATGCGCCTCAGTGAGCTCCTCCCGCTCCTCCGCCAAGGATCAGAGGGCCGCCTGGTTGGCGGCTCGGAGCTCTTCGGCGCGCTTCTCCAAGTTGACGCCCGCCTTGGCGGCCAGAGCCTATCGGGACTCCAGCTTGGCCTGCCTGGCGCGGTACAGGGCCAGGAGCCTCCGCAGGAGTCACTCCTCCTCGGGCTCGCTGCTGCTGCCGGGCGCGTCGACAAACTTAAGCCCGGCGGAGGCGAGGACTTCCCCATCGAAGACCTCTCCCTCCACGGGCGCCCTTGGCGTAGATGCCCACGGGATCTGAATGAAGACCCCGTTCCCAGCCTCCAAGTAGGCGCCGGTTCCGACCGTGGCAGAAGCAGGGTCGGCGGTCGGCGCAGCGTCGAACGCTCCTGCGGCCTCAGGGCCGTCAGTGCGACCGCCGGTCCCCTCCTCCGCTGCCGCGTCGGCGGCCCTGGCTGCCTCTTCGACGGCAGGCTCGTCGGTACCGACCGCCTCTCCGGTGACCGCGGCGTCACCAGCGTTGCCGCGCGCGGGCTCCTCGGTGGTGGCCTCCGTCTCCATAGGCTTTGGAGCGAATGAGTCTGAACATAAGAAAAAAAGAAGAAGGAAGAAAATCATTGTCAAGCAAATATCCAAAAAGAGAAGTTCAAGAGAAGAAAACTACAAGGGCTACCTGCGCGGGCCTCTTCTTCGACGAGGTCCCTCGCCGGGGGGTCCTCCCTCGGCGGGCGTGGTAGTAGCCCCCGCCGGTGGGGGGCCGCTGGCGCCTTCCCTTGGCGGGGTACTCGCCCTTGGCGGAGTACCCGCCCTTGGCGGAGTATTCTCCCTCGCCGGGGAGCTCCTCCTCGGCGGAGAGGTCGGGGCGTGCGGCTCGTCGGGAGCAGTTTCTTGGTGCTCCTGGGGCTGCGGCTCTACTTCTGCACGAGTCAACAAATAGGCAAAAATATTAACAAGGATAGGAAGCCACACGCGCGCCCAACAAGCGAAGGAGTGAACAGACGACTCACGCTGGGGGCTGCGCTGGGGGCTGCTCTGCGAAGCAGCTGGCTGATCTGGCAAGCATGTCGCGAGCGCATCCCCTGCTGCTGCGATGGGCTCGTCCACAAGGTCGACCACCGGGATCTTGGCCCTCTTCGCCACCCTTTGGGCCAGGGTCCTGGAAGACAGACATCAAACGGAATAAGACAAAGAAGATTCAAAACAAAGAGCAACAAACGAAGGAAACAAGAGTCGCAAGTACTTACTCTTCCTCCTCCTCGTCGGAACTGATAACGGAGAAGTCGAAGTCTGCCTCGCGCGGTCCGGCGCGAGGAGCTGGAGGAGTAGGCGCCCTCGGCCGCTTGCCGGGAGCGGGGTCGGTGGTCTGCGAAGACCCCGCTCCGGTCGTCGCCGAGGCCTGAGGGGCGGAAGGAGCAGTGGAGCCGGTGCGGGAAGACCCTCTTCCGGCCGCTGTAGAGGCGTGAGGCGCTCCCTTGATGGCTTTGCTCGCCGCGGTGGCGCGCGTCGGGCGGCGCTGCGGCCGCGGGGCCGCCGGGCGCTCCGCCACGACCGCAGCTTTGCGGGGGCGCCTCCTCGCTGGAGCTGGGGGACTTGCCAGCGGCGGTGAACTTCCCGAGGATGAAGAAGAGTCAAGGTTCAGAGACCCGCCCGAGTCTTCGACAGAATCGCTCGATTCAGCGCCCTGCTCGGCGGGCTCGCTCGACTCTGTTCCTTGCCCGGTGGCCTCGCTCGTCTCGACGGGTTGCCCGGCAGGCTTCAACAGTTTGAGGATCTCTTCCTCCTCGGCCCGACTCACTGCCTCCGCTGCATCCGCCTCCTCCAAGTTATACCCAAACTCGCCCGCGGCCTCGGCTGTGGCTGCCTCCTCCAACCTGGTGGCGATATACGCCATCTCCCGGTCGGTGGTGTCGCGGGTGAGGCCCTTCTTCTCGTCGGGATCGATGGGCAGCTCCACCAAGTTATCGAAGAATGTTTGCACGACTTCGTCAGAGCGCGCCAGCCAAGTGGGGTCAATCCCATGGGAGTCGCACCACGGCATCGCCGCGCGGATAGCGCTGAGCGACGAGTTATTGTATAGCGGGACTACGCCCCGCGGCAATGCAAACCACTCCGGGTGCTTGGCGTCGTGCTTGAATAGCTCGCGGAGCATCCCTTTGAGCTCCAGGACAGTGAAATTATAGTTGAGGCCTGGGCGCAGCCTCATATAGTCTGCCGCATTACCAAATTCCCAAGCAGGCCTCTTCCTCTCCTGCAAGGGGGCGATGCGGCGGCGAAGGAAATCAGCTCCGACAGCCCCTACGGTCAGCTTGGCTTGCCGGAGGCGAAGGATCCTAGTGATGGCTATCTTCAGCTTGTCGTCCTCAGGGGCCAGATCGCTCCAGTCGTTGCCGCGCACTATTGCAGCTCGGCGCGGGGAAGTGAATTGCTCTGGGGCGTCCTCCATGATCTAGCACCAATTAGCCCTCCACTCCTCCCACTTGCCGCGGAGTTCCCCAGTCAAGTACGCCTCTTTCTTATGGAGCCTAAAGTTCCAAGAGATCCCGCCGGATAAAGGAGAACCTGACTCTACTCGGGGTGTGAAATAATGGCGGAAGAGGGCTACGCTGGGGTACACCCCGACAAAGTTTTCGCACAGATGTGCGAAAACGGCCATGGTCAAGACAGCATTTGGGGTGAAATCAAGGAGGTGAAACCCGTAGGTATTCATGATATCGCAGAAGAATTCAGAGTATGGTGGGCAGAGTCCGCAATGGAAGAACAGAGCTAAGTAGGCGTACCCTCCCGGAAACATGTCGCCGGCCTCGGCGGGGAGTACCCTGGTGCGCGGGTGCGCCTTCGTCTCCTTCGACCAGAAGAGATAGAAGGAGTCCTTCAGCTCCCTCGCGCCGAGCCTCGGCGGAAAGACCACCATCTTCTTCCGCATTGCCGCTAGCTTCAGCGCCCGGTCAGTCTTCGTGGCTTTCGCCTTGTCTCCCTTCGGGGCCATGGCGGGGCCGGCGTGGGAAGTCGACGGCGCTGGAGAGACTGGCGGCAGCGGAAGAAGGGCGGAGCGCTGCTCTCTTTCGACCTTCGGGGAGGAGGAGAGCGGCGGGGGTTTCTGGAGGTTGAAGAAGCAATGAAGCGAATGGGGGGAACTGCCCCTGTTTCCCCTGCTTTTAAGGGGGGAAGGGGGGCGTTCCGCATTTCCCCCATTAAAGAAACAGGCCACGATCTCTCCCACGACGCCGCAATCGACGCGTGCCGTTAGGGAGAGGCGCGGTGGATACGGAGTGGGATACGGAGCGCCGTGGGCCGCGTGTGCCCGTGCACTGTTTTGGGCCTGGCCCAACAGCGCTCGGCATCGTGTGTGGCCCAGGCCCGGGGGCTCCTGTCGGTGTACTAAAGTAGGGGTACCTTAGTATCCCGACTTGTGCACGGGCAGTAGCAGCGTCCCGTGTCAGGGCTTGCCACGCGCCCGCCAAGGCCCGCTCTGGATCCTTTAGAGCCATTCAAGAACAAAGTATTCAAGTTAAAGAAACAAGACCTCGGCAAGAGGAGCTTGCCGGGAAGGCCATACCAGGCTCAAGACCACCCCTGTGGCGCAAGGCCCTGGCAAGAGGAGCTTGTCAGGAAGGCCAAACATGGCATTTCAGAAGACTTGCCGCAACGCTCCGCGCGTCGTGGCAAGGCCCGGAGAGTGACAAGCTTCCGGGCGCGGCAAGGTAGCGACCGCGGCAAGGCGCTTGCCGCGGCAAGCTCCCACTACGTGCCCGCGCTCCAGCTCATCCGGCCACGCGTTGCCCTGGTGCCCTTCCAGGTGCACGTGGCGGAAGGCTGCGCAGCCTGGGGTACACCATGGCGAGCCGCGATGACGAGGCCACCTTCGTGGCGAACGGAGACGCCCTGACGGACACTTTTTGCACTATTTGGGGGCGACGGCGACGGGCATTCAATTCCCTTGTCCCCTGCCATCAGGGTTAGGTACAGACCACTGTACATACACTATTCCAACTACTACCGTTTTTACATCTCTACCCTCATCTACGTTGCCACCTGTTGGTGACCCCTTCGATCTATAAAAGGAGGCCCATGCGCAACATAGAGGGGGTTCCGATCCTTGATCACTCTCACGCTCGGTGTAGCTAGCAACCAGCTCTGTAGCTCTTCGTGCTCCCGAGCCAAGAACACAATACAACCAAGGCAGTAGTAGGGTTTTACGCATCCGTGCAGCCCGAACCTGGGTAAACTGCTCGCGTGCTCGCCTCGATCCGCTCTTCGTGCACCCTCCGCTCCCTTGCCGTACCGAAAAGGGGCTCCGGTCCCATAGGTGTTCGTGGGCGATCAGTTTCCCCGACATCCAGTGTTATTAAATTATCTGTTTTGCACGTGCATTCCTATCCTATTCCTGTCTATTTGCTATCCCTGCATTGTTAGAATCCTCAAATTCAAACAAGCCCTTACACAATTACTTCTGTTACAGATATGTGTCAAAGAAAACCTTGGGTGGTTTGTCCTGCTCCTGCGGTGCTGCGTTCCACCCCAGCTCAGCTGCTCCAACAATGGAAGAGTTCACCACAGCAGGGATCCGCTCTTCAGACTGTCTTTCGCCGGCTCAGATCTTCTTCCCCGCCGCCGGCAGCCATGACAACTGCATTACCATCATCAACTTAGCAGATGACCTTGAGGAATACACGGGTCCGCAAGAGAGGTCACACTCTTTAGTGTCTGCTTAAGTTATGCATCACTTAATATGATGACATGCTACTTTATCGTCGTGTTCACCTATGAGACTCCGTCTCAGGTCCAAACTTATGCTGAAACTTGAGTTTTTAAATTGTTGCAGGGTACATATTGGGGCAGCAATCAGTACTTTCTGTCTACTATCTGGTTAATCTCGGGTCTCTACTATGAGTTTCATGTTGGGTGCAAACAAACATTAAAGGAGCCATTATTTGTATTTTTTTAACTAAAGCTATTATCTGCCTGCAATCATTGGTTTTTGGGACTATCCACAGTTTGCTACCTTCACTCTGGATTTGTGCATGCACTCCTTACATAATCTCACTATGTTTTATTCCTATGCATGTCAGTTATTGTACACAATGGAACTGAACATGTAGAGCAAAAGAGACGAGCCTTGCGTGGCAATAAAATTTCATGCAGACGTCGCTCCATGGTGGGCGCAAGGCAGCCCCCATCCACCCATTTCGGATCGTAATCAAGAGGAAGATAATTGTTCTGAGGGGGATTCAAAAGTAGAAGACCACTCCTATTTACCCCATGAGGTCTTGCTAGTTTTAGATAGCTCCTCAGAGGAGGATTCAGAGACAGATGACCAGTCCTATCCCCCCCCGAGGTGTATGCTCTAACTTGGCAGGGTTATGTTTCTCATATCATGCGTATGGTATCTTGCATTGCTATGTCATTTGCTTAGTTTAGACATGATTTGTATGAATGCCACTTGTTTAGTGTCTAATTACCATATATGTGAATTATGCAATGCCATCTTTTTGCAAGACATTATATATGTGAATTATGCAATGCTATCTTGTTACAAGGCATTATATATGTGAATTATGCAATGCCATGCTGTTTAGCCAAGCGTCATATATGTGAATTATATCATGCCGTCCTTTTTTTGTATTTCTCATTGCTTTTGTCGACAATGTTTGTATATTCAACTGCTCTTCCTGTGCACCAGGCATTTGAATTGGTGATGGAGAAATCTGGAGTAGAACAAGGTCTTCAGAAAAGATCGTGCTACCCGTCGATGGAGATAGAACCATGGTTGTACTTTCCCAAGAACCAGCCCCACCACACTGTTGGGGAACGTAATATTTTAAAATTTTCCTACGATCATGCAAGATCTATCTACCAGATGCATAGCAACGAGAGGGAAAAGTGTGTCTACGTACCCTCGTAGACCGGAAGCAGAAGCGTCAAGTGACGCGGTTGATGTAGTCGAACTTCTTCGCGATCCAACCGATCAAGCACCGAACGTACGGCACCTCCGCGTTCAGCACACGTTCAGCTTGATGACGTCCCATGAGCTCTTGATCCAGCTGAGCTTCACGGGAGAGTTTCGTCAGCACAACGGCGTGGTGACGGATATGATGTATCTACCGGCGCAGGGCTTCGCCTAACCACTGCGACGGTATGACCGAGGTGTGTTTCTGTGGAGGGGGGCACCGCACACGGCTAGAACAATTCAACTTGTGTGGCTTTGGGTGCCCCCTGCCCCCGTATATATAGGAGCAAGGGGGGAGGCCGGCCGGCCCTCCTATGGTGCGGCTAGGGTGCAATCCTACTAGGAATAGGATTGCAATCCTATTCCTAGTAGGAACTACCAAAGAAGGAAGAAGGGGGAAGGAAAGAGAGGGAGAGGGAGAGGGAAAGAGGGGCCGCGCCCCCCTCCCCTTGTCCTATTCGGACTCCTCCTTGGGAGGGGGCGCGCCACCTCCTCGCTGCTGCCCTCTCTCTCCCCTATGGCCCACCAGGGCCCACCTTTCCCCCGGGGGGTTCCGGTAACCCCCCCCCCCGGCACTCCGGTAAATTCAGAAACTTTCCAGAACACTTCCGGTGTCTGAATATAGTCGTCCAATATATCAATCTTTATGTCTCGGACATTCCGAGACTCCTCGTCATGTCCGTGATCTCATCCGGGACTCCGAACTACCTTCGGTACATCAAAACTCATAAACTCATAATACCGATCGTCATCAAACGTTAAGCGTGCGGACCCTACGGGTTCGAGAACTATGTAGACATGACCGAGACTCATCACCGGTCAATAACCAATAGCGGAACCTGGATGCTCATATTGGCTCCTACATATTCTACGAAGATCTTTATCGGTCAAACCGCATAACAACATACGTTGTTCCTTTTATCATCGGTATGTTACTTGCCCGAGATTCGATCATCGGTATCTCAATACCTAGTTCAATCTCGTTACCGGCAAGTCTCTTTACTCGTTCCGTAACACATCATCTCGTGACTAACTCATTAGTCTTTTGCTTGCAAGGCTTATTGTGATGTGTGTTACCGAGAGGGCCTAGAGATACCTCTCCGACATTCGGAGTGACAAATCCTAATCTTGATCTATGCCGACACCACGAATACTTTCGGAGACACCTGTAGAGCATCTTTATGATCACCCAGTTACGTTGTGACGTTTGATAGCACACAAGGTGTTCCTACGGTATTCGGGAGTTGCATAATCTCATAGTCATAGGAACATGTATAATTCATGAAGAAAGCAATAGAAGTAAAACTAAACGATCATAGTGCTATGCTAACGGATGGGTCTAGTCCATCACATCATTCTCCTAATGATGTGATCCCGTTGATCAAATGACAACTCATGTCTATGGCTAGGAAACATAGCCATCTTTGATCAATGAGCTAGTCTAGTAGAGGCATACTAGGGACATACTGTTTTGTCTATGTATCCACACATGTACTAAGTTTCCGGTTAATACAATTCTAGCATGACTAAAAGATATTTATCATGATATAAGGAAATACAAATAACATCTTTATTATTGCCTCTAGGGCATATTTCCTTCAGTCTCCCACTTGAACTAGAGTCAATAATCTAGATTACAAAGTGATGATCCTCACACCCATGGAGTCCTGGTGTTGATCATGTTTTGCCCGTGGAAGAGGCTTAGTCAACGGGTCTGCAACATTCAGATCCGTATGTATTTTGCAAATCTCTATGTCTCCCTCCTTGACTAGATCACGGATGGAATTGAAGCGTCTTTTGATGTGCTTTGTTCTCTTGTGAAACCTGGATTCCTTCGCCAAGGCTATTGCTCCAGTGTTGTCACAAAAGATTTTCATTGGACCCGATGCACTAGGTATTACACCTAGATCGGATATGAACTCATTCATCCAGACTCCTTCATTTGATGCTTCCGAAGCAGCTATGTATTCCGCTTCACACGTAGATCCCGCCACGACGCTCTGCTTGGAACTGAACCAACTAACAGCTCCACCGTTCAATAAAAATACATATCCGGTTTGTGACTTAGAGTCATCCGGATCAGTGTCAAAGCTAGAATCGACGTAACCGTTTACGACGAGCTCTTTGTCACCTCCATATACGAGAAACATATCCATTGTCCTTTTTAGGTACTTCAGGATGTTCTTGACCGCTGTCCAGTGATCCACTCCTGGATTACTTTGGTACCTCCCTCCTAGACTTATAGTAAGGCACACATCAGGTCTGGTACACAACATTGCATACATGATAGATCCTATGGCTGAGGCATAGGGAATGACTTTCATTTTCTCTCTATCTTCTGCAGTGGTCGGGCATTGAGTCTTACTCAACTTCATACCTTGTAATACATGCAAGAACCCTTTCTTTGACTGATCCATTTTGAACTTCTTCAAAATCTTATCAAGGTACGTGATTTGTGAAAGTCCAATTAAGCGTCTTGATCTATCTCTATAGATCTTGATGCCTAATATATAAGCAGCTTCACCGAGGTCTTTCATTGAAAAATTCTTATTCAAGTATGCTTTTATGCTATCCAGAAATTCTATATCATTTCCAATCAATAATATGTCATCTACATATAATATTAGAAATGCTACAGAGCTCCCACTCACTTTCTTGTAAATTCAGGCTTCTCCAAAAGTCTGTGTAAAACCATATGCTTTGATCACCTCATCAAAGCGTATATTCCAACTCCGAGATGCTTGCACCAGTCCATAGATGGATCGCTGGAGCTTGCACATTTTGTTATCACCTTTTGGATCGACAAAACCTTCTGGTTGCATCATATACAACTCTTCTTTGAGATATCCATTCAGGAATGCAGTTTTGACATCCATTTGCCAGATTTCATAATCATAAAATGCGGCAATTGCTAACATGATTCGGACAGACTTAACCATCGCTACAGGTGAGAAAGTCTCATCATAGTCAACTCCTTGATCTTGTCGAAACCCTTTCACAACAAGTCGAGCTTTGTACACAGTAACAGTACCGTCTGCGTCGGTCTTCCTCTTGAAGATCCATTTATTTTCGATGGCCTGCCGATCATCGGGCAAGTCAACCAAAGTCCACAGTTTGTTCTTATACATGGATCGCATCTCAGATTTCATGGCTTCAAGCCATTTTGCGGAATCTGGGCTCATCATCGCTTCCTCATAGTTCGTAGGTTCATCATGGTCTAGTAACATGATTTCCAGAACTGTGTTGCCGTACCACCCTGGTGCAGAACGTACTCTGGTTGATCTACGACGTTCAGCAGAAACTTGATCTGAAGTTTCATGATCATCATCATTAACTTCCTCACTGATTGGTGTAGGAATCACTGGAACAATTTTCTGTGATGTACTACTTTCCAATTCGGGAGAAGGTACAATTACCTCAAGTTCTACTTTCCTCCCACTCACTTCTTTCGAGAGAAACTCCTTCTCTAGAAAGGATCCATTCTTAGCAACGAATAACTTGCCTTCGGATCTGTGATAGAAGGTGTACCCAACAGTCTCTTTTGGGTATCCTATGAAGACACAGTTCTCCGACTTGGGTTCGAGCTTATCAGGTTGAAGCTTTTTCACATAAGCATCGCAACCCCAAACTTTAAGAAACGACAACTTTGGTTTCTTGCCAAACTATAGTTCATAAGGTGTCGTATCAACGGATTTATATGGTGCCCTATTTAATGCGAATGCAGCTGTCTCTAAAGCATAACCCCAAAACGATAGCGGTAAATCGGTAAGAGACATCATAGATCGCACCATATCCAATAAAGTACGGTTACGACGTTCGGACACACCATTACACTGTGGTGTTCCGGGTGGCGTGAGCTGTGAAACTATTCCACATTGTTTTAAATGAAGACCAAACTCGTAACTCAAATATTCTCCTCCATGATCAGATCGCAGAAATTTTATTTTCTTGTTACGATGATTCTCTACTTCACTCTGAAATTCTTTGAACTTTTCAAATGTTTCAGACTTGTGCTTCATTAAGTAGATATACCCATATCTGCTTAAATCATCAGTGAAGGTCAGAAAATAACGATACCCGCCGCGAGCTTCAACACTCATTGGCCCACATACATCAGTATGTATGATTTCCAACAAATCTGTTGCTCGCTCCATAGTTCCGGAGAAAGGAGTTTTAGTCATCTTGCCCATGAGGCATGGTTCGCAAGCACCAAGTGATTCATAATCAAGTGATTCTAAAAGTCCATCACTATGGAGTTTCTTCATGCGCTTTACACCAATATGACCTAAACGGCAGTGCCACAAATAAGTTGTACTATCATTATTAACCTTGCATATTTTGGTTTCAATATTATGAATATGTGTATCACTACAATCGACATCCAATAAGAATAGACCACTCTTCAAGGGTGCATGACCATAAAAGATATTATTCATAAAAATAGAACAACCATTATTATCTGATTTAAATGAATAACTGTCTCGCAACAAACAAGATCCAGATATAATGTTCATGCTCAACGCTGGCACCAAATAACAATTATTTAGGTCTAAAACTAATCCCGAAGGTAGATGTAGAGGTAGCGTGCCGACGGCGATCACATCGACTTTGGAACCATTTCCCACACGCATCGTCACCTCGTCCTTAGCCAATCTTCGTTTAATCCGTAGTCCCTGTTTCGAGTTACAAATATTAGCAACCGAACCGGTATCAAATACCCAGGTACTACTATGAGTATTAGTAAGGTACACATCAATAACATGTATATCACATATACCTTTGTTCACCTTGCCATCCTTCTTATCCGCCAAATACTTGGGGCAGTTCCGCTTCCAGTGTCTAGTCCCCTTGCAGTAGAAGCACTCAGTTTCAGGCTTGGCTCCAGACTTGGGTTTCTTCGTGGGAGTAGCAACTGTCTTGCTATTCTTCTTGAAGTTTCCCTTCTTTCCCTTGCCCTTTTTCTTGAAACTAGTGGTCTTGTTAACCATCAACACTTGATGCTCCTTTTTGATTTCTACCTCCGCAGCTTTGAGCATAGCGAAGAGCTCGGGAATTGTCTTTTGCATCCCTTGCATATTATAGTTCATCACGAAGCCTTTATAGCTTGGTGGCAGTGATTGAAGAACTATATCAATAACACTATCCTTGTCAACTTTGCAACCAAGTTGAGTCATATGATTGTAGTACCCAGACATTCTGAGCAAGTGTTCACTGATAGAACTATTCTCCTCCATCTTGCAGCTATAGAACTTATTGGAAATCTCATATTTCTCAATCCGGGCATTTGCTTGAAATATTAACTTCAACTCCTTGAACATCTCATATGGTCCATGACGTTCAAAACGTCGTTGAAGTCCCGGTTCTAAGCTGTAAAGCATGGCACACTGAACTATCGTGTAGTCATCAAACCGCGATTGCCAGACGTTCAAAGCGTCTGCATTAGCGGGAGGGGGCTTGTCACCTAGCGGTGCTTCAAGGACATAATTCTTCTGTGCAGCAATGAGGATAATCCTCAAGTTACGGACCCAGTCCGTGTAATTGCTACCATCATCTTTCAACTTAGCTTTCTCTAGGAATGCATTAAAATTCAAAGGAATGGTAGCACGGGCCATTGATCTACAACAACGTAGATATGCAAAAACTATCAGGACTAAGTTCATGATAAATTAAACTTCAATTTAATCATATTAATCAAAGAACTCCCACTTAGATAGACATCCCTCCGGTCATCTAAATGATCACGTGATCCAAATCAACTAAACCATGTCCGATCATCACGTGAGATGGAGTAGATTCAATGGTGAACATCTGATGTTGATCATATCTACTATATGATTCACGCTCGACCTTTCGGTCTCCAGTGTTCCGAGGCCATATCTGCATATGCTAGGCTCGTCAAGTTTAACCTGAGTATTCTGCGTGTGCAAAACTGGCGTACACCCGTTGTATTTGAACGTAGAGCTTATCACACCCGATCATCACGTGGTGTCTCGGCACGACGAACTTTTGCAACGGTGCATACTCAGGGAGAACACTTATATCTTGAAATTTTAGTAAGGGATCATCTTATAATGCTACCGTCGTTCCAAGCTAAATAAGAAGCATAATAAGATAAACATCACATGCAATCAAAATATGTGACATGATATGGCCATCATCATCTTGTGCTTTTGATCTCCATCTCCAAAGCACCGTCATGATCACCTTCGTCACCGGCGCGACACCTTGATCTCCATCGTAGCATCGTTGTCGTCTCGCCAACTATTGCTTCTAGAACTATCGCTACCGCTTAGTGATAAAGTAAAGCAATTACATGGCGATTGCATTTCATACAATAAAGCGACAACCATATGGCTCCTGCCAGTTGCCGATAACATTACAAAACATGATCATCTCATACAAAACCGTATAACTCATCATGTCTTGACCATATCACATCACAACATGCCCTGCAAAAACAAGTTAGACGTCCTCTTCTTTGTTGTTGCAAGTTTTACGTGGCTGCTATGGGCTTAGCAAGAACCGTTCTTACCTACGCTTGCAAAACTACAATGATGTTTCGTCAAGTATGTGTTGTTTTAACCTTCACAAGGACCGGGCGTAGCCACACTTGATTCAGCTAAAGTGAGAGAGACAGACACCCGCCAGTCACCTTTAAGCAACGAGTGCTCGTAACGGTGAAACCAGTCTCGCGTAAGCGTATGCGTAATGTCGGTCCGGGCTGCTTCATCTCACAATACCGCCGAAGAAAAGTATGACATGATGGTAAGCAGTATGACTAGTATCGCCCACAACTCATTGTGTTCTACTCGTGCATATCATCTACGCATAGACCTGGCTCATGATGCCACTGTTGGGGAACGTAGTATTTTTAAATTTTCCTACGATCACGCAAGATCTATCTACCAGATGCATAGCAACGAGAGGGAGGAGTGTGTCCACGTACCCTCGTAGACCGGAAGCGGAAGCGTCAAGTGACGCGGTTGATGTAGTCGAACTTCTTCGCGATCCAACCGATCAAGCACCGAACGTACGGCACCTCCGCGTTCAGCACACGTTCAGCTTGATGACGTCCCACGAGCTCTTGATCCAGCTGAGCTTCACGGGAGAGTTTCGTCAGCACAACGGCGCGGTGACGGATATGATGTATCTACCGGCGCAGGGCTTCGCCTAAGCACTGCGACGGTATGACCGAGGTGTGTTTCTGTGGAGGGGGCACCGCACACGGCTAGAACAATTCAACTTGTGTGTCTTTGGGTGCCCCCCTGCCCCCGTATATAAAGGAGCAAGGGGGGAGGCCGGCCGGCCCTCCTATTGTGCGGCTAGGGTGCAATCCTACTAGGAATAGGATTGCAATCCTATTCCTAGTAGGAACTACCAAAGAAGGAAGAAGGGGGAAGGAAAGAGAGGGAGAGGGAGAGGGAAAGAGGGGCCGCGCCCCCCTTCCCTTGTCCTATTCGGACTCCTCCTAGGGAGGGGGCGCGCCACCTCCTGGCTGCTGCCCTATCTCTCCCCTATGGCCCACCAGGTCCCACCATTCCCCCGGGGGGTTCGGGTAACCCCCCCGGCACTCCGGTAAATTCCGAAACTTTCCAGAACACTTCCGGTGTCCGAATATAGTCGTCCAATATATCAATCTTTATGTCTCGGACATTCCAAGACTCCTCGTCATGTCCGTGATCTCATCCGGGACTCCGAACTACCTTCGGTACAGCAAAACTCATAAACTCATAATACCGATTGTCATCAAACGTTAAGCGTGCGGACCCTACGGGTTCAAGAACTATGTAGACATGACCGATACTCATCTCCGGTCAATAACCAATAGCGGAACCTGGATGCTCATATTGGCTCCTACATATTCTACGAAGATCTTTATCGGTCAAACCGCATAACAACATACGTTGTTCCTTTTGTCATCGGTATATTACTTGCCCGAGATTCGATCGTCGGTATCTCTATACCTAGTTCAATCTCATTACCGGCAAGTCTCTTTACTCGTTCCGTAACACATCATCTCGTGGCTAACTCATTAGTCTTTTGCTTGCAAGGCTTATTGTGATGTGTGTTACCGAGAGGGCCCAGAGATACCTCTACGACATTCGGAGTGACAAATCCTAATCTTGATCTATGCCGACACCACGAATACTTTCGGAGACACCTGTAGAGCATCTTTATGATCACCCAGTTGCGTTGTGACATTTGATAGCACACAAGGTGTTCCTACGGTATTCGGGAGTTGCATAATCTCATAGTCATAGGAACATGTATAAGTCATGAAGAAAGCAATAGAAGTAAAACTAAACGATCATAGTGCTATGCTAACGGATGGGTCTAGTCCATCACATCATTCTCCTAATGATGTGATCCCGTTGATCAAATGACAACTCATGTCTATGGCTAGGAAACATAGCCATCTTTGATCAATGAGCTAGTCTAGTAGAGGCATACTAGGGACATACTGTTTTGTCTATGTATCCACACATGTACTAAGTTTCCGGTTAATACAATTCTAGCATGAATAAAAGACATTTATCATGATATAAGGAAATACAAATAACATCTTTATTATTGCCTCTAGGGCATATTTCCTTCACACACATAACCCAGACTCACGCAGATTGTACCCCTACCCAGTTGGACAAAGAACCAGCTACACCCCTTCTAACCCCAACCCCAGCAGATAGTAACCCAGTTCCTGTTGACACAGCACCGTCTCCACCACAGAGCACCCAAACATGAGCAGTTAGTAAGGCAACTACAGTGCCCAAAGCACGAGGACCACCACTCCAAACCCTAAGTCAACGCTTAAAGCAGAAGAAGAATTGTTCTCAGGTCAGGTTCCATAGCTATGGTTCATACTACTTTGCTCTTGCATCATTGTATTTACTCATACCAACTAATTTCAAATTTGAAGGATGCAATTGAAATTCCAATGGCGCAACAGGTATGTTTTAAACCTATTTCTTTAATGTGTTTGCTATTGTAACTTGCTCTATGTTGATTTCAGTTTCAATTGAACAAATAGTTATGTTCTCATGCCATGCACATTACAAGTGTTGTTATTGCTCTATAGTTTCCCACACTTATACTATGTCTATGCTGCTTTGTCTTAAATAGATATGATTCGAACTATATCTATCTTGATTTGGCAACATAAACTAGAATGATATAGACCATATAGTGACCATACTACATAGATATATGTTTGTTTCATGTTGTTATCCTATCCACCTTACTACTGAACTGGTTTACCAAAATGAGTTTCATATACTACATTGTAAACCTGTGATGTGTTTGTTTGTTTCTCCTTTAGAACGCGGATGAAATATTGGAGAAGAGTTCCCTGTTATGCAATGGTAAAAGAAGTAATGCAGATCAGGCTCAAGATAGTGAGACATCCCTATTGTTCTCCAAGAAAGCTGATAAAAACTATATTGAAGACAATGACACAACCCCAAAGTCCTGTCTTGATGTACTGTTCGAGTTACTAGCTACTACTGCTGGCACCAGCTCTTCGAACTCGCTGCCTGAATCAATTAGGCTTCAAGAGTCTCAACTTCAAGTTGAAAGACATCGATCAGATGTTATGCGACAGAAAGCCGAAGGACTGAGGAAGTCCCTGCAGAATTCAGATGCATACTTTCTGGTGCAACAACAAGTGCTGGAGGATTTAAGCGCCAAACAAGAATGTTAATAAGCTTGCTAAGCATCTTTCCAGCATTATGGGTAACCAGGATATTGTTTCTTGAGCTCTTCTGAAGTGGTTTCAGTTCTGGACTTGTTTTGCTGTGGCGTTTATATGCTGCTTTGTTCCCTATATTTGCACTTGTGGCGATCTTTGATGCCTAGTGGATGTAATATGTGTAATAGCCGTGATAGCCTAGCGTAAGTTGCTTGCTTATTTATTTCCGTTATTTTGTTTATTTGTTTTATTGTAGTCAGTGTAGTTCTTTTTCCGCGGTTTGCTAGTGGCTGAAATAACCTATTTTTTTAAAACTAGGCCACATTAACAATGGGCTACATATTCACTGTAGTTAACATGGGCCTCCTATGGGCCGTAGAAACTATAGGCTTTCTATGGGCCGTAGAAACAATGGGCCTTCTACGGGACGTAGACACAATGGGCCTTCTACGGGTTGTATCATCAATGGGCCTTCTACGAGCTGTAAAAACAATGGGCCTCCTACGGGGCGTAGACATAATGGGCCTTCTACGGGCCGTATCATCAATGGGCCTTCTATGGGCCGTATGATCGGTTGGCCATGGGCCAATAATAGACCACGTTATGGCCGTAAATGGGCTAGAGTTGAAATCGTCCGTTCATGGGCCGACCATAACGGGCCGTCATTAATAGGCCGTATTTGATGACGCTATGAAAACGGCCCAACGTATTAACGGGCCACAAAACGGGCCGACTGTAACCACAGGCTGTATTTGGCCCACAAGCAGAAAATGACAGTAACGGGCCGAAAGTAAACGAATGCTGGAAATGAGCCCAAGAAGAAATGGGCCCTGAGAAGGTCAAAAGATAGCATGGGCTGGAAATGGCCCAACGGAATAATGGGCCGTTAATGGGTATAAAGTGATACACTGTTCATTACGGGCCAATTTTACCACGTGCCGTTAATGGGCCGAGTGTTACTAAGGGCCTCATATGGGCCAAAAGACATCATGGGCCATACATGGGCCGGAAGTTAGAACGGGCTGGAATTATATTGGACGGCCCGGATGATGCTACTGGGCCTAATTAGGATAGGCCTTAAACATGCCCTGGGTTAGAGGGCTGGAAGTGGGCTATATGCGAACATGCCGTTAACAGGCTTGCCGTGGGCCGGCCCGCCACCTTTTGACCAAGTCAAACGGGCCGGCCTTTTCACAGGAATGGGCCTCTGTTGGGCTGTGCCACGTGTTGACGTATCATAGGCGCTTTGGGTCCAATGAGTGGATGACATCTGTCCTAGCGGTGAGCCGGCACATGTTTCCTCCAGCCAATGATGATTTTACATGTGGAAAATCCCCATTTGTCGGGGCTGTTAACGGGTTATCGGATCCAAAACTGGACCCGATAGCTTAACGGCGTTCCGTTACGGTGGATGCCATGTGTCGGTCACCCTTGACGAAAGCACTTCTATGACGCGCAATTTATCGTCATGGAAGTGGACACTTCCGTGATGATAATTTTGGTAATGTCATGGAACACTTCTACGATAACACAGGTATGACTATCTTGATTCTGTCATAAATTTGTCATGGATGTACTGGGATGACAAAAAACGTGACCTACCGTGACAAACATGTATCATCACAGAAGTGTATTTTTTTGTAGTGGTGCTTACTCGGTCTCTTGAATGGATCCTGTTATACAAAATAAAACGCGTGTTAGCCTTTAGCAGATTCTGTCAGGGAATGTTGCATGGGAAACAAAAAAGTTCCTACGGTCACCAAGATTAATCTAGGACATCCACATCTATGAGAGGAGAAATTGGATCTATATACCCTTGTAGATTGCTAAGCGGAAGCGGGAAGAAACGCGGTTGATGTAGTCTAACGTCTTCGTGATCCAATCATGATCCGACCACGAACTCCCGATCAAGTGCCGAATGGACGACACCTCCGCGTTCGACACATGCATGGCTTGATGATGCCTTCACCTCGATCCAGTGAGTGATGGTGAAGTAGTAGCTCAAGTTCTCTAGCAACACGACAGTGTGGTGGCGATGGAGGTGGAGAAATCCTCGCAGGGCTTCACTAGGCCTAGCGATGAAGAAGAGGATCTACGAGGGAGAGGAATGGCAACGCCGTGGCAACGATTAGTGCGGCTGCCCTCCCTCTCCACTTATATATATATATATATATATATATGGGGAACGGAGGAGGGGTGGGGCACCCTTGGGATTCCCCTAGGGGGCCGGCGGCCACCAGATGGGGCGCCCCTAGGGAAACCCTAGGGTGGCTTGGCCCCCAAGCCATGTGAGGCGCCAGCCCTAGGTGGCCTCCTCCACCCCTTGGATGAGTGGGCTGAGGTGAGGGTGGGTCCCAGTCCCTTGTGGGCTGGTGTGCCATCTTACCTTGAACCATGAGGCCCCCCAACACTTGCCTGGGCCCCCACAAAACCCTTTTCAGTTCTCTGACAAAAACCCGTTACCTCCCGGAACACTCCTGGAATCCGAATACCTTCTTCCTATATACCAATCTTCACCTCCGTACCATTCCAGAGTTCTTCGTCATGTCCGGGATCTCGTCTGCGACTCCGACGAACCTTCGGTTACATCCACAATAACTCAACTATACCTAGATCATCACCAAACGTAAAGAGTGTAGACCCTGCGGGTTCGAGAACTATGCAGACATGATCGTGACACGTCTATGGTCCATAATGGTTGCTACATATTCTACGAAGTTCTTTATCGGTCGAACATCGATGCCAAGGATTCAGCTAATCCCGTATGCAATTCCCTTTGTCCATCGGTATGTTACCACTAGTCGAAAAAGGGCCATTTGTCCCAGTTCATAAGGGCCATTTGTCCCGGTTGGAGAACCAGGACTAAACGATCGATACAAATGTCCTAGACCTTTAGTCCCGGTTCTTATACCAACCGGGACAAATGGGCCTCCACGTGGACACTATGGCTTTCCCAGGTAGGGGGGCCTTTTGTCCCTGTTGGTAGCACCAACCGGGACAAATAAGCTTCCATGCATCAGCATTTTAGGTGCTAGGGTTTTTGTTTTTTTCTGAAAGGGGGGGGGACGGGGATTGGGGGTTTTTGTAGAGTTAATTTAGGGGTTTCATACATTGTGTTAGCTAGCTAATAGAGAGAAGTGTCCTCTCTTATCTCCGTGCTTGGTCGACGCTACGTACTATACGTATAGATCGAGAGGATTCGACACGCTAGATAGTAAGCAAATGAAGGAAACCATTAAGTAAAGAAGATCGTCACATATATAGAGAAGTGATGATTGACCTCTCTCCTTCTCCGAGAGATTTTTTTTGAATATTACATTCTCCGAGAGATTGGTCAAACGACAAGTTTTCGTATATCTATCCGACGCTACTGGCTACATTAATATATATATATATATATATATATATATATATATATATATATATATATATATATATATATATATATATATATATATATATATACAATGTGTAAGATCTCTTATAATTAATACCCTAACATCTTAACTCAACTTCCACATGGTATTCTCCGGCTTTATTGATGACGTGGTCAAGAAAGAACCCTGCCAATTCCTCTTGAATTGCTCGGATGCGATCTTGTGGTAGGAGTTCATTCCGCATCTGCCACGTCTAATTTGAAGAAGGGGGGCAATACATATATATGAATGAAACTCAACAAAAATGATGGTAATAAAATAAAATTGTGAATACTTTTGCTTACGTACATCAAATTCTCTTTTAGAGTAGCCCCGCCTATTCTTGGCTGTCGCACTGTAGATGAACTCACAGACGTTCCCGGGTTACTGCCACAAGCACTTTAAGAGAAATAGAGGTCAATCAAACTGATAATGAAGCACTATAAATGGCATTGATGGAAGTATAGCTAGAGTCAACGGGAGATGCACGGAACTAGCTAGCTAGTAGTACTTACTTTCGGGTATCCATCGCAGATCCCGCGGCAGTGCCGGAACTTTTTGGGTGAGTGCTTTCCAAACCTTGCGAGACAAAGAAAATAATTACTTTATATCAGGAAATGAACAAAGTTTCCGATATGGGGCGATAATGATCGATTGAACTTACTTGTTGAGCATTTTAGACATGTCCGCATAGTCCTCGTGATCTTTTCGTCTCGAGTCTAAGACGGTTACTAGTCCCCACTCAAGCTGAATCTCTAGGAGAATATAGTGGATACTAGCCACGCATGCATATAACTCATCAATTACATTAATTACTATAACCTCGAGTAATAATTAAGAGAAACCGAATATGCACAAGATAGTAACACTCACTTGAAGTTGTAATGAAAGAGTATTTTATCTTTGTTTTAATTTATTATCAACGATCGTAGCAAGTTGGCCTCGGCTTCTTTGGCATGAAATTCAACCTGATAATCATCTACGAGATTTGTGTTAATGAACCCAATATCATAGATATCAGCTTTTCTGCATTCGATGATCTTCAATCTGCATGATATAGTGAGGATAATTATATATACATGCAACGAAAGAGCTGAGCTATATATAGAGACTTAATGATAGAAGTAGTACTTACATACAGTAGCAAGTTATTGTTGTTTTATCAAGGGCCTTTTGATTGAAAAACTGAAGAACTCCTCAAATGGAACAGACAACACCTCAATTCCAACGAGGTCGTGGTCCTCTTTAACTTTCAGCATCAAAGTATCCTGGCCACCAGAGTCTCTGCAGGTATCCATGCACCACTCATGGAATCTTCGCATCATCGTGGTTAGAGTAGTGACATCTTTGACGAGAGGCTTCCCGTACCGGTATTTGTGTTCATCCACCTCTAACATATCAATAACTACATCATCGGCCAGGTAATATACAAGATTGGTACCGGGCGCCACCCCCCGATTGATTAGGGACGATGTCGCTAGGGACCTTGAGCGGGGGACACGATTGGTTCTCTTGTTCGCCGAGCTGGGGAATTTTTTCCCACTTTTTCGTCGTGCTAACCTTCGATCACTGCAAGTACTTCCCGACCGCTCCGCTTCGACATATGACTTTTCAATAATGCGCTCATAGTAGGTTTTCCGCGGAGACGGTGGTGGTTTCTTCAGGGCATCAATAGTGCGCTTCGCTCTCACCAGATCTATCTTCTTCTTTGGAGGTGGAGGTTTCTTTGCAAAAAAGTCCTTCACTTCAGCTTTAGAGATCTCCATGTTCTCCTCATCAGTCTCTCGTATGCTAACTTCTCTAAAGGCTTGAGAGATGGACCATATTTGTATCGCCTCCTGCCTCTGGTTGTACTGCTAGACGGTGGAGCAGTCCGAGCGGCTGCGGCTGCCTTCTTTTGTTTCTTAAGAGGCGGAGAATGAGGCGTAGTGCTACCACGCGCCGGGGCAGCCGGAGCGGCAGCGGCTCTCTTCCCGCCATGCTGACGAGGCAGAGGAGGAGGCAGGCTGCTCGGACGCGCCGGCGCAGGCGGAGAAGGAGGCAGAGTGCCGCCACAAGCCTGAGCACCAGGAGAAGGAGGCAGAGTGCCCTGACCCCTTGCCGGAGGAAGAAGCGGAGTGCACTAACTCACCGGAGGAGGCAGAGGCGTCCAGTTCGAAGCGTTGATGAGGTCCTTCCGCCATAGGCATGGAGTTTTCAGAGAAGAACCCAGCCGAGTCTCCTCTTCACCGGTATGGTGGTCAAGCTCGAGTCCCATCTTATGGAATCGGACGGCAGTGAAAAGTTGCGCCGGGTTCAGTAGGAAAAATAGAGCCTACAGCCGCCTTGACTTTGAATTTTAGCCATTGTGTCATAAAGTGGCAATGTTGAGACTTCGTGATAGCATCCATGGGGTAGCTAGTAGGAGCCATGAAGACAGGATCCAGAGGCAGCTCGATGGAAGCCACGCTGCTTCTCCACTGAGATGGCGGGGTAGCTTCGTCAGGTCGCTTGCGGTGAACTGCTTCTTGTTTGTCCTGTAGCGCTTTTACCCTTGCGTGCAGCGCCTGTAGAGTGCTTTGATCCACTTTCTTCTTCCTCTCCTGGCATTTGTAACCGCCTACGTCTGGAAACCCAACCTTCCACGAAACGGAGCCTGGCGTGCCTCGTTTCCGTCCAGGGTGCTCAGGATTCCCGAGGGTCATTGTGAGCTCATCGTTATCTCTGTCGGGAACGAACGTCCCTTCCTGCCCTGCTTCGATATAGTGCTGAAGATTCATGATGGCAATTGCAAGTTGCTCGTCTGTCCAAACGCACTTCCCTGTTTCAGGGTCCAAGGTTCCCCCAACCCCAAAGAACCAAGTCCTTGAATGTTCTGGCCAGTGTAATGTCTGTGGTTCGACCCATTTAGCAAGCAGGTCATTCTCGGCCTTGTCCCACAATGGCCGGGCTTTGAGGTAGCCACCTGACCCCGTGCGGTGGTGATGCTTCTTCTTCGCAACATTTATCTTGTTTGTCTCTAACATCTTCTTACCCCTTTCTGATTTTTTGTGGGCCACCAATGCGTCCCAGTGATCTCTGATCTTCCCAAACCAGCCGGTGAATTCGTTAGTCTTGTCTTTGTCAACAAACTTTGCTTTCAGCTCATTATTCCACCTCCTGAATAGTTCCCCCATCTTCTTAAGAGCGGCCTCTTTTACCAATGGCTCTATAGCAAGTGGCTTCTCCGGATCCTCCTCTGGCAGTAGGGTGAAATTGGCCTTCAACGCGGTCCAAAGATCATTTTTATGCATATCATTGACATAAGACAGCTGAGGGTCTTCGTTCTGAGGCTTGTACCATAAGTGGATGCTGATCGGGATCATGTCGCTAACAACAACCCCGCACTAAGCAGAAAATGCGTCCTTGGCCTGGATGGGTTTAATCGGTAGGCCATCGCGCATGATTTCTTCGATGATGAACTTTTCATCTTGGCGCAACCTTTTCTTCGGGCCTCGTCTCCTTACCTAAATTTGGATCGATCCAGAGGGCTAGAAAAGAAGAAAAAAGAGAGTTAATACATGTACATACCAAAACAATCAATGCATCAATTAGCTATAGTCAGCACATGCTTAATATATATATATATATATATATATATATATATATATATATATATATATATATATATATATATATATATATATATATATATATATATATATATACCTGGCCGGACTCCGTTTGGTCATCGGAGCCGTCATCACGGTGTCCTTCTTCCACCGGTAATCCGTCACCGAAGCCATCATAATCATGTGTTTCCTCCCCCATTGTATCACCATAGCCTGCTTCTTGATCACCCTGTCCTTCCAGACCATCATAGTCGTTGTTGAGATACAAGTCGGCATCAGCTCCGACTGCGATTATGTCCCCCAACACCTGTTCTGCTACCTCATCTCGTCCTATCTCCACAGTTTCTGCAAATATTACGACATGACAATTATTATACAAACATGACAGATCGATATATTAGTGGCAAACGTAGACCTAGCTAGCTATTACAACAAGGAACCATATTAGTGGCCTCGGCGCTTCTCGAGGGTTTGGGGTGGCCTCGGCAACACCTCTCTCATGAATGCTCGGTGATCCACAACCCTCTACCCTAGTTCCCGACCCTCGACCCCCTCATCTCAGGTTTGTCTAGAACCAAAGGATTAAACAAATCCATGCCTTCATCATTTGCTGGAAGTAACCAGGGCATGATGATGGTACGAAGCATTTCAAAGTTGTTCTGGAACAGAGTCCGAGATAGGATAATTCGCTTTTTGGTACAAAGTTCAGCAAGAGCCTTCTGAATATCGCTATCTGGAAGGCATTTGCTGAAATTCGTACGAGAAGGAAGATTATCCTATCCGGGACTCTGTTCTAGAAAAACTTTGAAGAGCTTCGTACCAGCATCATGCCCCGGTTACTTCCGGCAAATGATGAAGGCATGGATTTCTTATATACTTTGACAGTAGGCAACCTCTCGACCCCTGGACGACCCTTGACCCTCGACTGCTCGGTGATCCATGACCCTCGACCCCCTCATGCCACGTTTGTCTAGTGTCAAAGGATTAAACAAATCCATGCCTTCATCATTTGCCGGAAGTAATCGGGGCATGACGATGGTACGAAGCTTTTCAAAGTTGTTCCGGAATGGAGTCCGAGATAGGATAATTCTATTTTTGGTACAAAGTTCAGCAAGAGCCTTCCGAATATCGCTATCTGGAAGGCCTTTGCTGAAATTCATACGAAAAGGCGGATTATCCTACCCGGGACTCCGTTCTGGGATAACTTTGAAGAGCTTCGTACCAGCATCATGCCCCGGTTACTTCAAGCAAATGATGAAGGCATGGATTTCTTCAATACTTTGACAGTAGGCAACCTCTGGACCACTAGACGACCCTCGACCCTCGACCGCTCGGCGATCCACAACCCTCTACCCTAGTTCCCGACCCTCGACCCCCTCATTTCATGTTTTGTCTAGTGTCAAAGGATTCAACAAAACCATGTCTTCATCATTAGGCGAAAGTAACATGCTCATGATGGTACGAAGCTCTCCAAAGTTATTTTGGAACGGAGTCCCAGATAGGATAATTCGCTTTTTGGTACAAAGTTCAGCAAGAGCCTTCCGAATATCGCTATTTGGAAGGTCTTTGCTGAAATTCGTACCGAAAGATGGATTATCCTATCCGGGACTCTGTTCCAAAATAACTTTGCAGAACTTCATACCAACATGCCCCGGTTATTTCTGGCAAATGATGAAGGCATGGATTTCTTCAATACTTTAATACTAGGCAACGTCTCGACCCCTCCGCGATCCTCGACCCTCGACCCCTTGACGACCCTCGATCCTCGAACCATCGGCCACTCGACAAGCTCGAACCCTCGACCCTCAACCCCTCGACCGTCGAACCCCTCGGCGACCCCTCGACCTCCCTCATGTCGAAGTTATCAAGGAGGGGGTATATCGACCACCCCCCTCATGTCGAAGTTATCGGGGAGGGGGTATAGCGATAATGATATACCCGATAAGAAATAACAAGAGGAAGAAGAAGAAAAAAAGAGGAGAAGAAAGGAATATATAGAGGAGAAGAAGAAGAAGAAGAAATAGAAGGAAAAAAATAGGAGAAGAAGAAGAAATAGAGGAGAAGCAGAAAAATAGAAAAAATTTCTATTTTTTCTTCTTCTCCTCTATTCCTTCTTCTTCTCCTCTTTTTTTTCTTCTTCTTCCTCTTCTTATTTTTTTCTCCCCTTCTTCCTCTCCTCTTCTTCTCTTCTTCTTCTTCTGCTTCTTCTTCTTTCTCTTGTTATTTTTTCTCCTCTTCTTCTCTTTTTTCTCCCCTTTTTCCTCTCCTTCTTTTTCTTCCCTTCTTCCCTTCTTCCTTCTTCCTAGATATTTTTTTTCTAAAAATGTAACTTTTGTCGATCATGTCGAAGTTATCGGGGAGGGGGTATCTCGACCCCCGCCCCCTCATGTCGAAGTTATCGGGGAGGGGGTATATCGACCCCCACCCCCCTCATCATGCATATATAGGTACCACATACATATATACATAAAAAAATTACATATATGCAATAAAAAACATTAATACACATATGAACAAAAAAACATGCTTTGAACAAACATATAGCCTTATACATACATATATACATTATATACATATGAACAAAAATTTAATCTAATAAAAAATAGTGCCCAGGCGGCGCGGCGGCTCACAGCAAGGGCGGCTGGCGACGGCAATAGCTATGGCGACGGCGACAGCGGGGGCGGCGAGAGCGCCGACGCACGAGGGCGGGCCGCGGGCAGGGGCTCGAGCATGGGGAAGGGGTCGGCACGGCGATGGCATGGTCGGGGGCAGGGCGGCGCGACGATGGGCACTTGCGACGGCGACAACGACGAGGGGCGCGGGCGACGGCGACGGCAACGAGGAGCAGGGCGTCGGCGTCGGGGCAGAGGACAACGGCGGCGTCGGGGGAGAATGAGAAACTGCTGAAAATTTCACAAGTGTTGGCTTATATAGCCAGCCCTTTAGTCCCGGTTCGTATCACCAACCGAGACCAATGCCCCCCTTTAGTCCCAGTTGGTGCCACCAACCGGGACCAAAGGTCTCTTTTCAGCTGCCCAATGGGCGGGAAGCAGAGGCCTTTGGTCTTGGTTGGTGGCACCAACCGGGACTAAAAGGGGGGCATTGGTCCCGGTTGGTTCCATGAACAGGTACCAAAGCACCCCTTTACTCCTGGTTGGTGACACCAACCGGAACCAAAGGCCTTGTGCTGCCCATGTCACGGCCAAAAGTTTAGTCCCACCTCGCTAGTTGAGAGAGCTCGAGAGTGGTTTATAAGCGCTGTTGCGCCCACCCTCTCGAGCTCCTCTCAACTACAGGCTTTCGGGCCTAATATGTGACTGTGTGCATGTGGGCCTACTGGGCCTGCTGCGGGCCTGAATCCTGGCCCATAGTTGGGTTTCTAGTCGTATTCAAGCCGTGGTGGCCCAGTAGGTGGCACTTTTTTTTATTTTTTTTTTGTTTTCTGGTTGCTTTATTTATTTTATATTTTTTCTACTTACAACAAATTACTTACTGTTCCTATTTTTACTTATTTTATTAAATTTTATTTATTTTACTTTATTAAAGTTTATTTTTTTTCTATTTATTTATTTTGTTTTTATTCTACTTATTTATTTTATTTTATTTTTTGATTTTTATTTATTTTATGAACATTCTTTTTTGCTTTTAATGTTTTGAACAGAAAATACTTTGATAATTTTAGTTGCAGAAATTTTATATAATTTTAGTTTCAATAATACTAGAAGTTCATAAAAGCTTTTTGGTTGATTCCTTTAGCTATTTGAGTTTCATTAAAGTTTTCTAGTTCATTCTTTTTTTCCATTAGAATTTCATTAAAGTTTTCTTGATCATTTTTTTAGTTTATTATTTTTTCTATTACAATGGGATTACATTTTGTTGAACTTATTTGAACTCCAGACTTTTTATGTGTTCAAAATGCACCATTCAAAGCCACATCAACAATTTTCAACCCTTTCATGCACTTAATGATTTTTTTGAGCTATAAGACCCTGAATTTGAAAAGCATTTCAAATGAACTCTGAAAAGGTTGAAAGTTGGCATGGTATCATCATTTCACCCACATATCATGTGCAAAAAAGTAGAGAGGGTTACGACAAAAACTGGATGCATTTCGTGTACAAAACGGACAATCTCTTTCGAAGTATGAGGGTTTCATACGGAAACTCGTCTATTACAAAGGGATTTCATTTTTTGAACTTATTTGAACTCCAGACTTTTTCTGTGTTCAAAATGCACCATTCAAAGCCACATCATCAATTTTCAACCCTTTCTGACTTCATTTATTATTTTTCATGCATTTATTGATTTTTTGAGCTATAAGACTCTGAAATTGAAAAGCATTTCAAATGAACTCTGAAAAGGTTGAAAGTTGGCATGGTATCATCATTTCACCCACATAGCATGTGCAAAAAAGTAGAGAGAGTTACGGCAAAAACTGTGTGCACTTCGTGTACAAAACGGACAATCTCTTTCGAAGTATGAGGGTTTCAGACGGAAACTCGTCTGTTACAAAGGGATTTCATTTTTTGAACTTATTTGAACTCCAGACTTTTTCTGTGTTCAAAATGCACCAGTCAAAGCCACATCATCCATTTTCAACCCTTTCTGACTTCATTTGTTATTTTTCATGCATTTACTGATTTTATGAGCTATAAGACGCTGAAATTGAAAAGCATTTCAAATGAACTCTGAAAAGGTTGAAAGTTGGCATGGTATCATCATTTCACCCACATAGCATGTGCAAAAAAGTAGAGAGGGTTACGGCAAAAATTGTGTGCACTTCGTGTACAAAACGGACAATCTCTTTCGAGGTATGAGGGTTTCATACGAAAACTCATCTGTTGCAAAGGGATTTCATTTTTAAACTTATTTGAACTCCAGACTTTTTCTGTGTTGAAAATGCACCATTCAAAGCCACATCATCAATTTTCAACCCTTTATGACTTCATTTGTTATTTTTCATGCATTTGCTGATTTTTTGAGCTATAAGACTCTGAAATTGAAAAGCATTTCAAATGAACTCTGAAAAGGCTAAAAGTTGGCATGGTATCATCATTTCACCCACATAGCATGTGGTAGAGAGGGTTACGGCAAAAACTGGATGCACTTCGTGTACAAAACGGACAATCTCTTTCGAGGTATCAGGGTTTCATACGGAAACTTGTTTGTTACAAAGGGATTTCATTTCTTCACATGCAACTGCAATGATATTCTAGATCAAAGGCATCATCATAACAGTTGTGGGGAGAAAGTCTTCACTTTTTCTTCGCTTGTGTGCTTTGCTTATTGCGCCGTAACCATGGATAATCTTCATCGTTTATCAGCGTGCTTGGGCCAGCCTTGACTTTGAAGGGGGGAATTTCATGAAACTTTTCCTAATCTTCGGAAATGTCTGTCTTTCCCTCCGCTCCCATGATGTCTCTTTTTCCTGAAAGAACTATGTGGCGCTTTGGCTCATCGTATGATGTGTTCGCTTCCTTATCTTTTATTTTTCTGGTTTTGGTAGACATGTCCGTCACATAGAAAACATGCGCCACATCATTGGCTAGGACAAATGGTTCGTTTGTGTACCCAAGATTGTTCAGATCCACTGTTGTCATTCCATAATCTGGGTCTACCTGTACCCCGCCTCCTGACAGATTGACCCATACGCAATTAAACAAAGGGACCTTAAAATCATGTATGTAGTCAAGTTACCATATGTCCACTAGGTAACCATAATATGTGTCCTTTCCCTTCTTGGTTGATGCATCAAAGCGGACATCGCTGTTTTAGTTGGTGCTCTTTTGATCTTGGCTGATCATGTAAAATGTATTCCCATTTATCTCGTATCCTTTGTATGTCAATACAATCGAAGATGGTCCCCTGGACAACGAGTGTTGTCACCTCTGAGACATGTTTCCAACCAACTGCCGAAAGTCTTAATGTGTTCACATGTAATCCAGTCGTCACACTGCTCCGGGTGTTTGGAGCACAGACTATTCTTGTGTTCATCGACATACGGGGTCACCAGGGTAGAGCTCTGTAGAACTGTGTAGTGTGCTTCAGACCAAGAATGCCCGTCCCTGCATATTATTGACTCCCCTCCAAGCGTGCCTTTTCCATCCAGTCTCCCCTCATACCGCGATTTAGGGAGACCAATCTTCTTAAGGCCACGAATTAAGTAAACACAAAACCAAATGACATCCTCTGTTTGATGGCCCATGGAGATGCTTCCTTCTGGCCTAGCGCGGTTAAGGACATATTTCTTTAGGACTCCCATGAACCTCTCAAAGGCGGAACATATTGTGTAGAAATACGGGGCCCAGAATGACAATCTCGTCGACTAGATGAACTAGGACGTGTGTCATGATATTGAAGAAGGATGGTGGGAACACTAGCTCAAAACTGACAATACATTGCGCCACATCACTCCTTAGCCTTCGTATGATTTCTGGATCGTTCACATTCTGAGAGATTGCATTGAGGAATGCACATAGCTTCACAATGGCTAATCGGGCATTTTTCGGTAGAGGCCCCCTCAATGCAATCGGAAGCAGTTGCGTCATAATCACGTGGCAGTCATGAGACTTTAGGTTCTGGAACTTTTTCTCTGCCATATTTATTATTCCCTTTATATTTGACGGGAAGCCAGATGGGACCTTCATACTAAGCAGACATGCAAAGAAGATTTCCTTCTCTTTTTAGGTAAGAGCGTAGCTGGCAGGACCTTCATACTGCTGTGGAGGCATGCCGTCTTTGTCGTGCAAACGTTGCAGGTCCTCTCATGCCTCCGGTGTATCTTTTGTCTTCCCATACACGCCCAAGAAGCCTAGAAGGTTCACGCAAAGGTTCTTCGTCACGTGCATCACGTCGATTGAAGAGCGGACCTCTATGTCTTTCAAGTAGAGTAGGTCCCAAAATATAGATTTCTTCTTCCACATGGGTGCACGTCCCTCAGCATCATTCGGAACAGATAGTCCGTCAGGACCCTTTCCAAAGATTACCTATAAATCATTGACCATAGAAAGTATGTGATCACGGGTACGCATGGCGGGCTTCTTCCGGTGATCTGCCTCGCCTTTGAAATGCTTGCCTTTCTTTCGACATTGATGGTTGGTCAAAAGAAATCGACGATGCCACAGGTACACATTCTTCCTGCATTTGTCGAGGTATATACTTTGGGTGTCTTCTAAACAGTGTGTGCATGCGTGGTATCCCTTGTTTGTTTGTCCTGAAAGGTTACTGAGAGCAGGCCAATCATTGATGGTTACAAACAGCAATGCATGTAGGTGAAATTCCTCCTGGTTGGCCTCATCCCACACACGTACACCTTGTCCATTCCACAACTGTAAAAGTTCTTTAACCAATGGCCTTAGGTACACATCAATGTCGTTGACCGGTTGCTTAGGGCCTTGGATGAGTATTGGCATCATATTGGACTTTCGCTTCATGCACATCAAAGGATGAAGGTTATAGATACATAGAGTCACGGGCCAGGTGCTGTGATTGCTGCTCTGCTCCCCAAAAGGATTAATGCCATCCGCGCTTAAACCAAACTATACGTTCCTTGCGTCACCTTCAAACTCCGCCTAGTACGTTCTCTCGATTTTTCTCCACTGTGACCCGTCAATGGGTGCTCTCAACTTCCCGTCTTTCTTACGGTCCTATGTGTGCCATCGCATCAACTTGGCATGCAATACTAAATAGACGTTTCAACCATGGTATTATAGGAGCATACCACATCACCTTGGCAGGAACCCTCTTCCTTGGGCGCTCGCCGTCAACTTCACCAGGGTCATCTCGTCTGATCTTATACCGCAATGCACCACATACCGGGCATGTGTTCCAATCCTCGTACGCACCGCGGTAGAGGATGCAGTCATTAGGGCATGCATGTATCTTATGCACCTCCAATCCTAGAGGGCACACGACCTTTTTTGCTGCGTACATACTGTCGGGCAATTTGTTATCCTTTGGAAGCTTCTTCGTCAATATTTTTAGTAGAGTCTCAAATCCTTTGTCAGGCACACCGTTCTCTGCCTTCCACTGCAACAATTATAGTACGGTACCGAGATTTGTGTTGCCACCTTCGCAATTGGGGTACAACCCTTTTTGTTATCCTCCAACATGCGATCGAACTTCAGCTTCTCCTTTTCACTTTCACACTGTCTCCTTGCATTAACAATGACCCGACGGAGATCATCATCGGGCACAACATCATCTGGTTCCGCTTGACCTTCAGCAGCTTCCCCCGTTGCAGCATCCCCGTATTCCGGGGGCACATAGTTGTCATCGTCCTCTTCTTCTTCGTTGTCTTCCATCATAACCCCTATTTCTCCGTGCTTGGTGCAAAAATTATAGTGTGGCATGAAACCCTTACAAGCAGGTGGGTGTGAAGGGTTTTCGAGTCAGAGTAAGACCACGTATTCCCATAGCTAGTGCATGGACAACACATAAAACCATTCCGCTTGTTTTCCTCAGCCACTTCGAGAAAGTTATGCACGCCATTAATGTACTTGGAGGTGCGTCTGTCACCGTACATCCATTGCCGGTTCATCTGCTTGCATATATATAATTAAGTGTGTCAAAAATCATTAGAAAACATCATGAATAGATATGTGTGATCAAATTAATATAATTTCATCATCACATTAAATTCAAAGTACATACATAGCTCTCTAGAGAATCTAATTAAACCATACATTGAAACTATGTAGAACATTTCAACGCAACAACAAATGCGATCATAATCACAACCAAGGTAACAATTGATCCAACGGCATAATGATACCAAGCCTCGGTACGAATGGCATATTTTCTAATCTTTCTAATCTTCAAGTGCATTGCATCCATCTTGATCTTGTGATCATCGACGACATCCGCAACATGCTACTCCAATATCATCTTCTCCTCCTCAATTTTTTTAGTTTTTCCTTCAAGTAATTGTTTTCTTTGTCAACTAAATTTAATCTCTTGACAATAGGGTCCATCTTGATCTTGTGATCATCGACGACTTCCGCAACATGCAAATCCAATTCCATCTTCTCCTCCTCTATGTTTCTAATTTTTTCTTCAAGTAAATGTTTTCCTTTTCAACTAAATTTAACCTCTCCACAAGAGGGTCGGTTGTAATTTCCGGTTCAACTACCTCCTAGATAAAAACATCTATGTCACGTTGGTCGGCATAATTGTCATAAACACTAAAACAAATAGTTATAAATTAAAGATAATATACCACATCTGAATCGTAGAAAGCACTAGGGCCGACGTGGGCGGATATCAAAACCATCGCACTATATAATAACAAGCAATAAGAAAAGTAAGAAACTTAGAGAAATATCTCTCTAAATCAATAATAACAAGCAAAAATAAAACTAAGAGAATCATAGACAGAACAAGAGGCTCACCACGGTGGTGCCGGCGACGAGGTCGGCGCGGGCGATCGACGAAGGTGAAGACGGGGAAGAGACGTGATAGACCGCTAAACCTAGACAAATCTCAGAGAAAATGGAGCTTGGAGGTCGAGCTTCGAGAGGAGAACGTGTGGCTCGGGCATTTCATCGAACACCTCATGTGCATAGGAGGTGATCTAGAGCACCACAAAGCTCTCCCCTCGCCGGCCAGAAAAAACAGAGCAGTGTGGAGTGCTCTGCCCGTCGGCGATGGGGTATATATAGGCACCCATTAGTCCCGGTTCGTATCATGAACCGGGACTAAAGGCCCCTCTTCTATCCCGGTTCCAGCCATGAACCGGGACCAATGGGTGTGGGCAAGGAGCAAGGACCATTGGTCCCGGTTCGTGCCTGGAACCGGGACAAATGGGCCCAGACCAACCGGGATAGATGCCCCACGAGGCCCGGCCGGCCCCCTGGGCGCGCGAACCGGGACGTATGCCCCCATGGGTCCCAGTTCGTGACTGAACCGGGACAAATGGGCTGGTCAGGCCCGACCCAAAGCCTTGTTTTATACTAGTGTACTTGTCCGAGATTCGATCATTGCTATCTCCATTCTAGGGATGAAAACGGAGCGGAAACCGACGGAACTGAGTGCTACCATATTTGTTTTCGTATATTTTTGCAGAAGCAGAAACAAATACAGAAACCCCAGAAATGAATACGGAAACAGATACTACCGGAAACAGACATAGAGCGAATACAAAACGGACACAGAAACAGAAGTGGGCGTTGACCGGAACTTAAAACCCCCTTGGATCATAGAGAAATACACGAACAAACAAAAAAATGAATTGTTAACATGGCTACAAAATACTATCATTATGTTAGCAACTTATCGTAGTATTGTAGTAGTAGACAATTGTGTATAGAAGTTGGCCCTCAAATGATCCATTCTACTCATTTTATCATTGTGTGTTGTTTGTTAGTTGGGCTACAAAGCAACCATAGGTCTAGCAAAAATGGAAATTCCATATTCATGGAAACAGAAAGTTCCAATTCCATGCATGTTCCACCGGAAAACACCATCCTGTATGTGTTTCCGTTTTTGCATAAAAAATTCTATTTCCATTTCCGTTTTGCAAATTTCCATTTCCGTTTCCATATTTTCTCTCCGTTCCCATTTTTTTACCGGAAAAGTGGAAAGTTTCCACTCCATTTTCATCCCTACTCCATACCTAGTTTATTCTCTTTAACGGCAAGTCTCTTTACTCATTTGGTAATACCAGATCTCGTGACTAACTCCTTAGTCACATTGCTTGCAAGCTCATTGTGATGTTGTACTACCGAGTGGGCCCCGAGATACCTCTCCGTCATACGGAGTGACAAATCCCAGTCTTGATCCATGCCAACTCAACAGACACCCTCAAGGATACCTATAGAGCATCTTTATAGTCACCCAGTTATGTTGCGATGTTTGATATACATAAGTTACTCCTCTTGTGTCAGTAAGTTGCATGATCTCATGGTCATAGGAACATATACTTGACATGCAGAAAACGATAGAAATAAACTTGATACGATCATATGCTACGCTTATAGTTTGGGTCTTGTCCATCGTATCATTCTCCTTATGATGTGATCCCGTTATCAAATGACGGCTCATGTCTATGGCTAGGAAACCATATCCATCTTTGATCAACGAGCTAATCCGATAGAGGCGCACTAGGGACATGTTGTTGTCTATATATCCACACATGTATTTGAGTTTCCAGTCAATACAATTATAGCATGGATAATAAATGATTATCATGAAGATGGAAATATAATAATAACCACTTTATTATTGCCTTTAGGGCATATTACCAACAGTCTCACACTTGCACTAGAGTCAATAATCTAGCATTAGGTTTAGTCAATGGATCTGTAACATTTAGATGCGTGTGTACTTTGCAAATGTTTATGCCCTCCTCCTTGATCGCATCATAGATGGAATTGAAGCGTTACTTTATGTGTCCAGTCCTCTTGTGAAACCTTGTTGCTTGGCCAGAGCAATTGCGCCAGTGTTGTCACAGAACATAATAACCGTGTCCAGTGCACTGGGCACAACTCCAAGGTCTGTCATGAACTGCTTCATGCAGACACCTTCCTTCGCTACCTTCGAGGCAACTATGCACTCCGCTTTGCATGTAGAATCAGCTACCACGCTTTGCTTGGAACTGCACCAGCTTACCGCTCCCCCATTTAGAATATATACGTACCCGGTTTGAGACTTAGAGTCATCCGAATCAGTGTCAAAGCTTGCATCGATGTAACCCTTTATGACGAGCTCTTGATCACCTCCATAAACGAGAAACATTTCCTTAGCCCTTTTCAGGTACTTAAGGATATTCTTGATCGCCGTCCAGTGTTCAACTCCTGGATCACTTTGAAACCTTTCGGCCATACTTATGGCAAGGATGGCATCTGGTCTTTTGCATAGCGTCACATACATGAAAGATCCTGTGGCAGAAGCATAGGGGATGAAGCTCATCTTTTCACTATCCTCTATAGTCACTGGGCATTGAGTCTTACTCAACATCACACCTTGCAAATAGGCAAGAACCCCTTCTTGGACTTACCCATTTGAACTTTTTCAAAATCCTATCAAGGTATGTGCTTTGTGAAAGTCCTATTAAGCGTCTCGATCTATCTCTATATATCTTGATGCCTAATATGAAAGCAACTTCTCATAGGTCCTTCATTGAAAAACTCTTGTTCAAATATTCCTTCACGTTTTCCAAAAGTTATATATTGTTTCCAGTCAACAATATGTTATCCACATATAATATTAGAAACGCTATAGAGCCCCCACTCACTTTCTTGTAAATAGAAGCTTCTTCGTAAACTTGTATAAACCCAAACGCTTTGATCTCCTCATCCAAGCGAAGATTCCAACTCCGATATGCTTGCACCAGTCCATAAATGGATCACTGGAGCTTGCACACTTTGTTAGCATTCTCTGGATTGACAAAACCTTCCAGTTGCATCATATACAACTCTTTCTTAAGGAAACCGTTAAGGAACGCTGTTTTGACATCCATCTGCCATATTGCATAATAAAAAAAGCACATATTGCCAACATGATTCTGATGGACTTAAGCATCGCTACGGGTGAGAAAGTCTCATCGTAGTCAATTCCTTGAACTTGTGAAAATCCCTTTGCCACAAGTCAAGCTTTATAGATGGTTACATTACCGTTCACGTCCATCTTCTTCTTGAAGATCCACTTATTCTGAATGGCCTTTCACCCTTCTGGTAATACTTCCAAAGTCCATACTTTGTTTTCATACATGGATCCCATCTTGGATTTCATGGCCTCTAACCATTTGTCGGAATCCGGGCCCACCATCGCTTCTCCATAGCTCGTAGGTTCATCGTTGTTCAACAACATGACCTCTCAGACAGGGTTACCGTACTACTCAGGAGTAGTTCGCATCCTTATCCACCTACGAGGTTCGATCGTAACTTGACCCAAAACTTCAACTAACATAGGTGCCACAAAAACATCTTTCTGCGTTGTGGTACTCTCTGGTTGAAGTGAAGGTTCAACAACTCATCATGTTCTATCTTCTTCCCTGATAACCCTCAACCGTAAGGGATCGAGATAGTCTTCGCGGGTAAGAATAACCCAATTTACTGATTCGACACACGGGGAGCCAAAGAGTATTTATAAGCTTTGACAGTTGAGTTGTCAATTCAACTGCACCTGAAATATACTTACTTGCAACAAAAGATATGTGGTAACAGTGATATGATAGTGACGATAGTAATAGTAAAAGTAAACAGCAAAAGTTAATAGCAACAGTAGATAGCAAAGTAAATAGCAGAAGTAGCGACTAGTGACAAGCAGGGTTTAAAACACTGTAGGCTAGGGAGATGGATGGTTGGGCGCTGCATGGATGAGATAGATTCTAACTTGGGGCACGGCACACGGAAAAGTAATGATCATCTAGGCAAATATCAAACATTAGGCATGTATCCCGTAGGTAGTTGTACGTGCTTGCAATAAGAACTTGCACAACATCTTTTGTCCTACCATCCCGCTACGAACGGGGCCAAAAGAAACTTATGGATATTAAGGTGCTCCTGTCAAAGAGCAACGGAACAAAGCAATGAACTCAATGGATACATGTAATCCTCAAACTACGGACCATCCCCTTTGGTGTCCCAAGCTGTCACTTTTGGGATCGCCGGTTCCGAACCGTAACAGGTGCAAACAACTCATAGATAGGATCACGAACACAAATATATTCATGCAAACACATATGGTTCAGATCTGAAATCATGGCACTCGGGTCCTAAGTGTCAAGCATTAAGAGTAATAAGTTGAAGCAAAGATGATAAACACCATAGTAGATGATAGGCAACATGCCCCCAACGATCTGATAAACTATTACATGATCTAACTCATCCAATCCCTACCATCCCCTTCGCCTACAGTGGGGGAATTACTCACACATGGAGGGAGAAGTCATGGAGGGATGATGGAGTGGTGATGATGATGACGATGGCGACGATCTCCCCTCTCCGGAGGCCAATTCAGCCTCCAGATTAGCCCTCCCGAGGAAGAACAGAGGGTGGCGGCGGCTCCGCGACGGAAAACTGCGAAAGAACTTCTGATCTGGGGTTTCTGCGTCGGGAGTAAAAATACGAGGCGAAGTAGGGCACCAGGGGGTGTGGGACCCACCCAGGCGGCCCCCCGAAGCGGCCCATGGGGGGGGGGGGCGCCCACAGGGCGCCTGGGCACCCCCTGGCCCCCCCCTCTGGCCCCACTTCTGGCTCCTGGTTCCTTCGGGTGCGTGGATTTTCTGTGATTTTTCGTGGATTTTTCTGAGGTACCTAAAAATCCGTTTTCCTGCACACAAATAAACCATACAGGCAGCTCTGCTGAAAACATCGTCAGTCCGCGTTAGTTTAGTCCAAATCATGCAAGAATGAGGCCAAAACAATATCAAAAGTGTTTGGAAAAGTAGATACGTTTAAGACGTATCAACTCCCCCAAGCTTAGCATATTGCTTGTCCTCAAGCAATTCAGTTCAACGAACTGGACGCGACAAAGAAAACTTTGACAAACTCTTTTGCTTCATTAGATGTATATAAGCATGTACTACGAAAAGAGTTTAGCAAGTATTGAAACAGTACTATGAGGACAATGCAAGGAGCAATCCTTCTTTCAAGTGACTAGTCACAAATACTTAAAAGTAAATAATCTATTACTGAAAATCAAGACAAGATTACATTGCACATAGCTTGAGCATATTAGGGTGGTATCTCGCTAGCCTCCATGAGTGAAGCAAAACATAAATGCAGAGACTCCTCCAGAGTTTTAATGGAGACTAGAACAAAGAATTTCAGAATAAATCATATCCAAGTATGCAGAAGACAATGTAATACTTTGGGATAATGCACATTACACTCAGAATGACAATTATGCTCTCATAGTTAGTGCTTTGAATAAAGAAGGTGAGACTCTCAAACCGTGGCTTTTATTGGCAAGGTTGAAAACCCGTGGTCGGAAACAAAAACTAAACATGTACCAGAGCTCTTGGTTTTAAAAACAGAAGTAAACATGTTTTGAGAAATGCATATTTCGTCAATGAATGCTAGCAGATAACTCAATCACTTTTTGAGTGGACAAGTCTCGAGGAACGGCTCCCGCATGAGGACGATCACATCCTCTTAATCTCCTTTGTTTATCACTGCCAAAGTTTTCTGATTTCTCATGAACAAAGCGTGAAGGAGGGTTTGTTTGTTATATTATCTTTTTGAGCCGGGCGCACTCAATGCCAGTTCCTTTTCGTATTAGGGGTTTGCACATTAGACATACAATCCAGGGGTGAAACTTGTCCAACTTAAAAAGATCATGAATTAACTACTACTTCCTCATGAGCTAAAACATAGGCACAAAAGAGAAATGCTTTTGATTAGTTTCGAGATGGTACATGAAAGTCTTTGTTAGGAATGGCAGGTAAATACCATGTATAGGAATGTATAGTGGACTCATATGGCATAACTGGTCTTAAGGATTTTGGATGCACAAGCAGTCAGTCCGCTTAGAACAGGTGGAGGTTTAGCAAAAGACTGGGAAGCGACCAACTAGAGAGCAATAACGGTCATAATCATGCAGAGCGACAAAGCAACATTGAATCGGGCATGAAAGTGATATAACTATTCTAAAACTCAAAGATCATCAAGGCAGAGTAGACTTCTCAGTCTTAAGCATGTGTAAGCATGTGCCAAGTCAATCCAAAAATTCTCTAAAGGGAAATACCACCTTAGTATACCAGACTATGAACAGTGCAATGCATGTAGATCATTTCAATAACACATTATATACTCTAGTTATTCGAGACTAGCCACAAGGAAAGCATGAACCACCGAAAGAGCATTGTAAACATAGCACTATGTCGCTACAAGCTGGTCTCTAGATCATAAGTACAGGCATATGTACAAAAGTAGAAACAATAAGAGTTCATACCGGTCTTCCCTGTTGCTTCCCTTCAGTCGATCTTCGTCATTACTGCTTGTCACTTGCATGATCGAACGTAGGAAATAGAATTAAATGCCATCACGGACTCGAGCTGATCTCTGAAAACAAAGCAAACTAAAGATAGAAAGGAAATCTTTTTGGGTTTTTCAAAGGTTGAATAAAAGCAAAAGAAAAAAAAGAAAATCTTTTTGTTGTTTTTGCAAAGAGAGAAATAAAGAAGAATGGGCAAAAACTTTGAAAAGATCAAAGTGAATAAAACGGATAATACAATGGAAAAGTGAGAAGGGCACGTACTCCCCCAAGCTTAGGCTTTTGGCCTAAGTTGGTAGCAGCTACTGCCCCCAGGAGCCTCCTGCTCCAGGGGTATGGTGGTGAGTCCACGGGTCGTAGAAGGATGCTGGCGCGTACACCGAACTCCTCGGAGTCGCCCACGAGGAAGGTTCCGAACGCCAAACAGAGGAAGACCCTTCACCAAACTCGGTGGCGGTCTCTTCCTGAAAATGTGGTATCTCACCGTGCCTCTCCTCGTCGGGCACAACCCCCTCCATGGGGTTATGAAACTGATGCTGGACCATGAACTCATCGAACTGAACAACATCAAAGGACCATCCGTTCCTGCGAGAAAAATCAAATAAAAGAGGTGCAGGTAGACGGATCGCGCGTTCCGCGGCAGTTCTGAAACGGACGATATAGATAAGATTAGCAAGTTCAGAACCCATGGTAACAAACTTATGCCTTTTCATAGCAGCAAGATCAAAGCTTAAATAAGTAAAAGGAGTATCATCAGGGTGTGGGGTGCCTCCAAGATGTTCTAAGATAAGTGTGGCATAAACGCCACCATATAAGTCTCCCTTGTTACCGTTCATAGCAAGGCGTCGAGCAATTAAGGCACCCAGATTATAATCAGACCTCCCTGAGAGGGCTGCTGCCAGGATAGTAATATCCGGAGCAGAAATGTTTCTCGTGTTGTCACGAGCTAACACCCCTCTAGCAATATAATATGCAAAATACCTGAGGTGAGGAAATAAGATGCTAGAGATCTTTGACCGATGAATATCTCTCGTACCCATGCTGCAGAGGGAGTTGATGACGGTTTTCAGCTCGGAGGGCTGAGTGGCCATCCTAGCCGTCCTCCCAACGTTCGGCACACCCTAGCAGTCGATGGTGAAGCTGCGGCTCTAGTAACTCGATTGGAGTGTGCGGGCCTCCTCTTCTCAAGCCACCCTTTTTCCCTTCCTAACAACTCATTTCTGAATTTTTTTTACAATTTACAAAAACGAGGATTAAAACAAAGTGAGCTAAGGCAAACTACTCAACTCACTTGCCCAAGGCATAAACTTGCATCAAAACTTGGAAAATAACTTTCTACACATGCATGCAAGCTCATCTCTACAGCACCAAGAACTACTAAATACTCACAAATGAGGCCACCAATCAAAAATATAATTGGAGGGGTGGAGGAGTCACATACCAGGGAGTATTTGCTCAAAATTTCAGCTCAAATGATGGGCTGTAGAGAGAGATCGAAGAATCGCCTCCAAGAACAGCAAGAACACAAGAACAAAAGCAGAACTCGTGTTTTTGGAGAAAGAGAGAGAGGAAGGAAGAAGACATACCTGGAGGGGGGTCCCGTGGGCCCCAGGCGCCCTATGGGCGCGGCCAGGGGCTTGGCTGTGCCAGCTGGCCGCCTGGGCCACTGGTGGCCCCCCTGGCTGGCCCCAGGACTTTCTGGGTCTCTCCCGTCGTGGAAATTTTTATTATAATTTTTCTGGAATTTTTCTGAAAACTTCACTGTTGAAATTTTTTCGAAGTTCAAAAAGCTGCGAAACTCTCTGAAAACTTGAAGCAGTTAGTAGTATTGTGAAGCTTCAAAAACATAAATACTTGGTACAGCAAGTAGGACAAAACAAAAAACAAACATAACAAGCTCAACTTTTTATCCATATAAAACATGTTTACTAGTAAGGTTGATCAAGTCTTACCAACAAACAGGCGATATATAGAGCAAAAAGTCTCACCTCCTACGAAGTAGTTACTAAACCTTTACTTTGATGGACATTGTCCCCACCATGATAGTTTTATATTTGTGAGGCACATGTAGTGGACAGTCCCATTCTCCAATCTTCACGGTCTCGATATTCTCTATAGAGCTGAGGGCATGCCTCATGTCGGTCTTCTTCGGAAAATATACCGTGTGTTCTTTATCATTCACATGGAAGGTAACCTTCCCTTTATTGCAATCAATAATAGCACCTGCGGTGTTAAGGAAAGGTCTACCAAGAATAATGGACATGCTCCCATCCTCGGGCATGTCAAGCACAACAAAATCAGTAAGAATTAAACAATTAGCAACTTCTACGGGAACATCCTCACAAATACCTATCGGAACAGCGGTTGACTTGTCAGCCATCTGAAGGGAGATATCTGTAGGAATTAGTTTCTCTAAACAAAGCCTCTCGTAAAGAGAGAGAGGCATAACACTAACTCCTGCTCCAAGATCACATAAAGCAGTTTTGACATAATTATTATTTATGGAGCAAGGAATGGTGGGTATACCTGGATCACCGAGCTTCTCAGGAATCTTGCCACTGAAAGAGTAGTTAGCAAGCATAGTAGATAATGCATCATTAGGAACTTTTCTTTTATTAGTTACAATATCTTTCATATATTTTGAATAAGGAAGTAACTTAATAGCATCAGTCAAAGGGATTTGAAGAAAAAGAGGTTTAATCCACTCACAAAACTTATTATAATGCTCTTCTTCTTTAGATTTGATAGACTTACCTGGAAAGGGCACGGGTTTCTGTATCCATGGTTCTCTTTCCTTCCCATGTTTTCTTGCGATGAAGTCTTCTTTAGTGTACCTCTTACGTTTGTCAGGTGCTTCTTCTTCTCGAACTTCAGGCGGATCATTCTTCTAATTATTATTACCTTCAGGTTCAACATCGTCTTCAGTCTCAGCATCAGAGATGGATACACTGTTGGGATCAATAGCTGGTTCTTCATCTGCAATAGGATCATTAGAATTGTCAGTCTCCTTATGTTTCTTCTTTTTCTTTGGAGAGCCAACAATTTCTTCTTCCTGCATTTGAGAATCCTGCTCGATTCTCTTCGGATGCCCCTCTGGATAAAGAGGATCTTGAGTGCTAGTTCCTCCTCGGGTCTTAATCCCGAAAGCCTGCAAATTATCTTGTTTGGCATTGTTAGCAAGCAAATCTCTTTGCACATTAGAAATTTGATCAAGCTGAGTTTGAACCATATGAAAATGCTTCACAAGACATTGAACATCATTAACTGTTCTATCTAAAACATCAAGAAGTCTTTTGATAGCAAGGGAATTGTCACGCAATTGACTTTCTATCCTCTCATTAAAATGATTTTGTTTCATAATAAAATTATCAAACTCATCTAAACATTGATCAGGAGGCTTACCATGAGGGATGTCACTTGCGTTGAAATCTAAAAGAGAGTGTACCTCTACCATAGGAGGGTGAGTAGTAGGCTCACACAGCTTCTCAATAGGGGGTAGATTCTTCACGTCTTCAGCTTTAATACCTTTCTCTTTAATAGACTTCTTTGCTTCTCGCATATCCTCGGGGCTCAGAACAAACATGCCCTTCTTCTTTGTTGGTGGAGGTGGTTCAGGGACGGACCAATCTTCATGGTTTTTGGCAATCCTGCCCATTAGATCTTCCGCATCGTCCGGTGTTCTTTTCCTGAAAATACAACCAGCACAACTGTCCAAATAGGACCTGGATTCATCAGTTAGACCAGCATAGAATATATCGATTAATTCATTCTTAGGGATTTCATGTCCTGGTCTAGCCCGAATCAGACCGCAGTACCTCCCCCAAGCTTTAGGGAGGGACTCATCCTGCAACTGTTTAAAGTTATAAATTCTTTGTAAAGCAGCATGTTGCACGTGAGCAGGAAAGTACTTATCAACAAAAGAGTGAGCTAAGTCTTGAGGACTCTTAATGGAACCGCATGGGAGTGAATCATACCATGCTTTAGCACCCTCCTTCAAGGAGAAAGGAAGAAGCTTGGTCACATAAAAGTATCGTATCTTCTCATCTGTGGTAAACAGGCTACCCAACTCACTGAGTTTAGTCAGGTGTGCAATAGCATCATCATTTTCTCTGCCATAAAAGGGGTCAGCTTCAACCATAGGTATAAGTGAAAGATCAACAGAGAAATCATAATCAGGATCATCAATGCATATAGGGGATGTAGCAAATTCAGGATTAGGAACGGTTTTGTTCTTCAGAGAGTGTTTTTCAAACAGTTTCTTAATAGCTTCAGGGTCAGAGCCAGAAAACTCTGTCAGTTCCCTGCATAAATCTTCATCTAGTATATAGTAATCATCATCAAGGAGCCTCTCTTTGAGTTTACTCAAATCAGGATAATCATAAGTTTCACCAATAGGGTAGAGAGTAACAGGAAGTTCAATTCCAGACTTTTTAGCTGCAGCAACAATTTGTTTCTCAAGAGCATAACCAACCGAACTAATATCATCAAAAGTAGTAGAAGCATCATCAAGAGTATCAGACATAGTAACAGATTCAGTAGGAGCATCATGTGATGGTGGTGAGGCAAACTTACTCATAACGGAAGGTGAATCAAGTGTAGCACTAGTGCTCAGAGCAGTACCTCTTCTTGTAGTGGATAGTAAGATCGGAACCTTGGGGTCTCCTTTCTTACCCATAGTAGATAAAGTACAGCAGGTAGGATACCTCAAGTAGACTTGTAAATATTGCTATGGTCCCCGGCAACGGCGCCAGAAAATGGTACTTGATAACCCTCAACCGTAAGGGATCGAGATAGTCTTCGCGGGTAAGAATAACCCAATTTATTGATTCGACACACGGGGAGCCAAAGAGTATTTATAAGCTTTGACAGTTGAGTTGTCAATTCAACCGCACCTGAAATATACTTACTTGCAACAAAAGATAAGTGGTAACAGTGATATGATAGTGACGATTGTAATAGTAAAAGTAAACAGCAAAAGTAAATAGCAATAGTAGATAGCAAAGTAAATAGCAGAAGTAGCGACTAGTGACAAGCAGGGTTTAAAACACTGTAGGCTAGGGAGATGGATGGTTGGGCGCTGCATGGATGAGATAGATTCTAACTTGGGGCACGGCACACGGAAAAGTAATGATCATCTAGGCAAATATCAAACATTAGGCATGTATCTCGTAGGTAGTTGTACGTACTTGCAATAAGAACTTGCACAACATCTTTTGTCCTACCATCCCGCTACGAACGGGGCCAAAAGGAACTTATGGATATTAAGGTGCTCATGTCAAAGAGAACCGGATCAAAGCAATGAACTCAATGGATACATGTAATCCTCAAACTACGGGCCATCCCCTTTGGTGTCCCAAGCTGTCACTTTTGGGATCGCCGGTTCCGAACCGTAACAGGTGCAAACAACTCATAGATAGGATCACGAACACAAATATATTCATGCAAACACATATGGTTCAGATCTGAAATCATGGCACTCGGGCCCTAAGTGTCAAGCATTAAGAGTAATAAGTTGAAGCAAAGATGATAAACACCATAGTAGATGATAGGCAACATGCCCTCAACGATCTGATAAACTATTACATGATCTAACTCATCCAATCGCTACCATCCCCTTCGCCTACAGCGGGGGAATTACTCACACATGGAGGGAGAAGTCATGGAGGGATGATGGAGTGGTGATGATGATGACGATGGCGACGATCTCCCCTCTCCGGAGGCCAATTCAGCCTCTAGATTAGCCCTCCCGAGGAAGAACAGAGGGTGGCGGCGGCTCCGCGACGGAAAACTGCGAAAGAACTTCTGATCTGGGGTTTCTGCGTCGGGAATAAAAATACGAGGCGAAGTAGGGCACCAGGGGGTGTGGGACCCACCCAGGCGGCCCCCCGGCACGGCCCAGGGGGGGCGCCCACAGGGCGCCTGGGCACCCCCTGGCCCCCCTCTGGCCCCACTTCTGCCTCCTGGTTCCTTCGGGTGCGTGGATTTTCTGTGATTTTTCGTGGATTTTTCTGAGGTACCTAAAAATCCATTTTCCTGCACACAAATAAACCATACAGACAGCTCTGCTGAAAACAGCATCAGTCCGGGTTAGTTTAGTCCAAATCATGCAAGAATGAGGCCAAAACAATATCAAAAGTGTTTGGAAAAGTAGATATGTTTGAGACGTATCACTCCCACTCGATTCTTTCGAGAGAAACTCTTTCTCGAGAAAGGACATGTTCTTAGCAACAAATACTTTTCCCTCGGATCTGAAATGGAAGGTATACCCAATCGTCTCCTTTTTGTATCCTATGAAGACACATTTTTCTGCTTTGGGTTTGACATTTATTGGCTGAAGCCTTTTGACATAAGCATCGCAACCCCAAACCTTAACAAACCACAACTTAGCTTTCTTGCCAAACCATAGTTCATACGGTGTCGTCTCCACAGACTTAGATGGTGCCCTATTTGAAGTGAATGTAGCTATCTCTAATGCATAACCCCAAAATGAGACTGGAAAATCGGTAAGGGACCTCATAGAACATATCATATCCAATAAGGTATGATTACGACGTTCGGACACACCATTATGTAGTGGTGTTTCACGTGACGTCAGTTGTGAAACAATTCCACATTGTCTTAAGTGGTTGCCAAACTGATAAATAGTAACATCCCAAAATTCTAAATTTTGGAATGTTAAATTAAATAGATATTTTTGACTCCTTGTGTGATGTGCTGTGTGAATTTGGGTGAAATTTGAAACTTTTGAATGTTAAATGAGAGGGGATGAAATGACTTTCCCAAACATTCACTTTGCATTTACAATCTCCATGAATTCAGCTTCATTTCAACACAAAACCCTAGAGTGAAGATGACATGACTTCTTCCATTTAATAAACGAAAAGGGTTTTTGAAAAGATTTGAATTCCCTTTTGGAAAGTATTTTGAATTCAGAATCTTTATGCAACTCAATGATTTTCCCGAGAGAAGATAAAATGACTTCTTCAAATTATATTAAATATGAGTTGGAAGTTTTTTTTTTGAAATACTCTGAAACTCATTTCAAAATTTGAGTTATTGGGTTTTTATTCAAAAAATTCTCCAAAAATAAAATATATGGAAAATAGGGTAAAATGATTCCCTACAGTAGAAAATTGGAGAGAAATAAATTTGAAATTATTTTTGGTATTTATTTAAAATGATTTTTATTGCGTTTTATTGCAATAGTAGCACTTTAAGATTTATTTAAATTTGTGAGGATTTTATTTGATTGTCGAAAAAATGTTCATGTTGTAGGAAATCTTTTTCTGAAAATTTTGATTTATAACATTCCTATATAATATTTTTTATATATTAGGTTTTCTTTTATTTTTTTGTATTTAAAAAAGGGGGGGACCGGACCAACTGGGCCGCTCCCAGCCGGCCCACCGCCGAACCGCCTTGCCCCGGGCGTGGCCAAGTGGGACTCCCTCCGGGCTGCCCCTCCCCCAAGACACTGGCCTTTATAAGGTCGGGCCGCACCGCCCCGCACCCGATCCGCCACGCGCCCCGCCACCCGACCAGCTTCGCGCCCCGCCCGCCAGCCACCTGACCGCCGCTGTCGGACCGCCGCCGCTCGGAGTCCGCCGCCCCGCTGTCGCGCCGTCGAGCCTCCGCGTCGCTCGCTGCCGCCACTTCGCACCGCCGCCGCCGCTGCACACCACAGCCCCGCCGCCGCTGCTGTTGGCCTCGCCCGCAAGCCTCCGTTGCGAGAGATCCGCCGCTGTCGTCAGCCTTGGCACGCCATTGACCGAGCCGTCGGTCAAGTCCAGTTAACCGATATAAAACCGCCATTTTTCTTATCGTTTTTTCGGTTAGTAGGTTTAGATCGGTTTTTATTTTAGTTTGTTAATTGTTTATCGTTCACCCGTTAGGTTATTTCAACGAACGAATTCGTTCGTATAGTTCTGTTAGCGAGCATTCGCTCGTTAGTTTTTTCTTTTTCTTTTTCTTTTTGGCCAGCGACCCATCCATGAATATTTTCTTCACATATTAGTCCCTGAACTTCAATCTATCATAACTTTTTACTCGTTAGGCCAAACCCAACGAAACCAACGCCGACGTGTTTGTTATGATCCCCTCTATCCAGTAAAACAAATTAAACATATTTTCGAAAGTTTGAAAATTTGAAATCAACCAGATTTGAATTTAAACTTCGTTTGATCATAACTTGTGTTTCGTAACTCCGATTTAGTTGATTCTTTTTGCAAATCAAAGCTCTTGACCTAAACTTTCTGATAAGACCAAATTAATTCAAGTTGGGTACTGTTAGAAGTTGTTTTCTGTTGCAAGAGTTATTCACTTATTTTTCGAAGTTTTCCAAAGTGTTTTCTTCGTTCTTTCCGATCTTCTGAGTGATTGCTTATGTGTGGTTACTATTGATTGCTTATGGTAGATTGATCGGAGTGTGACGAGTAGATCTATTAGGAGTTATGAGCGCGTATCATCTACATCAACAGTACAAGGAAAGTTCATACTTCGATCATACTTTCCATTACCCAGTTTTCATTGCATTAGTTATATCCTCAAACACTTGCATGAGTAGGACTGGTTACATGTGATGATGCTTTGTAGTTCATGAGGTAGGACCCCAATGACTTGAGATCAACCCGAGGGATTATATGCTTGTTACTTATTGCTTGGCCATGCTTGTAGACGTGGATCGGTATGAGTGTGTTCATGAAAGTTGTGAGTGTAATAACAACTAATGGTTTCTTTAAGGTGGATATTTAATACATGTCTGGGTGGATTGGTTGTGGCACCCTGGGGATGGACCAGTGGTTGCCAGGGCACCTGGAGGGTCCAGTGTTGTCCTGGGGGATCCCGGAGGACCTGTGTGATCACCCTATTGGAATGCCACCCAGGCTCAAAGGGGTCATATGATATTTTCATGCCTAGAAACTTCCATGTGCAGCCACAAGTCATTATGGGCTCTGGCATAATTGAGTATGTTGTGTGACCTCTTTCCGTGGTAGAGTAGCAGATGTAGTGGTTGTAGGTGGTATAGTCTACCCAGGGTTAAGAGTTAATACTTCTGAAAGACTATGTCTCAATCATTCCTTTTCTCAAACACCATGCAGTGCGAGAAATTAAAGGGAGGCGATAGAGTCTTGTGGGGAAAAGTGCACAAACCTCTGCAGAGTGTACAAACTATTCATGAGTAGCCGTGTCTATGGTTATGGACATCTTTGAGTATCTAGAAGTGAATTATTTTGTTGATCTCATCACTTGATCTAATAAAATTGTTGGGTTATTAATTTTGGTAACTTGGGGAATTTGAGATGGAGGAACCATTCTCAATATTGCTTAATTCAACTGAGTAGTTAAATAAAATTTATTCCTTTGTTGTAGGGAAAAATTAGCTTTATGCAAAAATAAACCGTACAACCTCCACCAGCCAAATATGCATGTAGTTGTAGGCATTGTTCATCATTTCTGCTTCAGTGTGAATTTGCTAGTACATTCAATATACTGACCTACATGGTTGCAACGTCTCATGTTGCATGAATTATTCGACGAGTAAGTGTTACGTTAGGGTTGCGCTGTCTACACTCAACATTGCCTTTGGTGTTATTGGGAATCCACTTACATCCGTTATATGGATTGAGGTAATAGTATTTACGTTACTTTATAGATGTGATTTACCTCTGTTATAAATCCTCGAGTACTGTGTGTGTTAGCATACCGATCTAGGGATGACAGTTAAGCACACAGACTTGATCCATTCAGGTCGGGTCGCTACAAGATGGTATCAGAGCACATGATGACTGTAGGACGTGATCCTAGAAACTGGCAAGCCCATAGGAAAGAATTTCTCTAAAACTTTATTTTCAAAAAAAATTATTTACCTGTCTTCTTTTTCGAGCTTTGTCAAATTTTTCCTTTTTTGTTAACTAGTTAGCCAATACCATTTTTCATTTTGACCACTTCGGAGTAGAGAGGATTTCACCATGCATTAGAAGAATTGAAGCTACAACAATGGATACTCCGAAGATTTGAAGAGTTGATGACCTTGAAGAGGTATTGACCTTTAGAAGACCAAACCCCTGTTATGTACGTACGTTAGATGTGACGATTGTGAGCCGTCATTTGTTTGATGTTTTTTTCTGACGGCCACAAAATAAAACCCGTCTTTCAAAAAAAACTATTGTTTGTATTGATTGTATCTCTCCCCATCTCCCGAACCTCATCCCAAAACCTTGGACCCAATAAAGGATGAATGAAGATAGACTTGTATTCTCTGGACCGATGACCCAGCCGAAGGCAGAGCTATGGATACAAAACATTGAGGATCATTTCAGGAAAAAACTGATTGCAAGGAAGAATGAAGTTAAACATGCTCTTCAGTACTTTAATAAACGTGCTGCAACATGGTGGAAAATGCATCAAGCCATACAAGGATGTAATGGAGCAAAAAGTTGGGAGGAATTCAAGAAGACTCTATTAAAATCCCATTTCATCCAAAAGCGAGGTGACAACCCGAATAAGAAACCTTGTGCCTGCATGATTTGTGAAGAAATAAGACACACCCAGGAGGAGCACAAGGATGAATGCCCTCATTGTAGAGAAAGTCACCCAGCTGAAGAATGCCCAACTAGTCAGATTACTTGTTTCTTGTGTGAAGGGACTACCCACTACCCTGCTCAGTGTCACATTTAACCCATGGTACAATGAACTATCTAACAGAAGAAAGAAGCAATGAAAGAAGCCCTCAAGGAAAGTTCAACGGAATCCGCGATGGTGGATGGTATTGACAACCCTGATGGAGAAGGCCTAGACAGATATTAATCCCATGCTTGCTACTCATGTAGGGAAAAGGGACATCTTTCACAGTATTGCACGAAGGAAAGTCAAGAGTATCTGGGAGACTTCCCGACAGAAAAAGTGGAGTTTGACCCACAAAAGATAGAAGAATTGATAGGAACGAAGAAGTCGAGGAAGAGAAAGAGCATATATCAACAGAATAATCCAAATTCTGCGGAGAAGGACCTGAGTCACATCACATGTTACAGGTGCAAGGATTTAGGTCATTATGCCAGCAACTGTCCAACAAGTAAGCCAAGAAACTAGTGAACCAAGATAGTCACCATGAAATCCTTAGATTTGTCTGATGTAATTAGTTTACACTGCAAGGAAGTAGGGCGTTTTGCCAGAGAAGGTTCGGACCAAAGGAAAGATTGAGCAGAGTAGCTGAGATCTGGATATTAGAATGAATCATGTAACTAAATGTGGAATACACTTTTATTACAATGTCGAGTTGAGTTATGGAAAGAATATTGTAATAGTTCGTGAAGCAATAGAAGTTGATATTTTTGGAATCTAGGAAGGAAATGTTATGAGCTGTTGGTTGAGTGTGAGTGCCTCTCTTGCTATCTCACCCAGACTAAAACCTAGAACCCATGAACAAGCTGACCCCAAACCTTTCTCAGACAACCAGCCACGTTTCCCCCAAGGAAATACATACATTATCCTGAGCACCCCTTCTATCTTGTACCCACAGATGACAACCCTTTACGACTCTTTTCTCAAAGGCCCGGAAACCATCATGACCCTAATGAGCGATCAGGATTACCCGAAAATCTTGAAGGACATGATGAAGCATATTCACCTAGAAGGAGATGCAATTTACAAGGGCTATCCCTTCATGGAGAATGGAGTTGAACTTTGGTACATGGAGGTACGCCTCCACCGTGTGAAAAAGTTTGCCGAAGACTATGGGTCAATACTTTTTCATCTCCCTAGTACCGCGGACAACATTCTTCAACTTTGTTCGTGAAGCTGCTATGGAGGCCATACGTCAGATTGGTAAAATATTTGAAGCAAGAATTGGTCACACTAAGAAATGCCTAAGTGGGGTGCATGCACAGATGACGGAGATGAAGCACAGAACCACTATGATGAAGCAAAGGTCGATGATCTCAAGAATCATAGTGCACAATTCTAGTGGGAATGAAGCATCCTTGGCAAGCACAAATGAATAAAGATGGATGGAATGTTTGACCATACCCAACTATGTGGATGGCAGCCTTTGTAGTGAAGCACCTTTGAAATTTGAAGTGTTGAATAGTGGTTCAGGATGTAATAAAAGATTTGATATGAGGAGAATATGAATTACGGATGAACTAGTGCATTTTTGTTTAGGGCGGTACTTTTTGTGAGAACACAGGACCTAAGGAAAGGAAAATGTTGCTCCAAAGAGTGGATTTTGCACAAAATAAGTTGGAGTTTATTCTTGATATGATGCTTACCCAAAGGTATGAAGGAAATAAGTACAATTGGATTTAAAGAGGGTGTAATGATGGAGTGTGGAGAAATAGTGACTCCTATGACGAGTTAAGGATATACAAGTTCTGAAGTTGACCCATAAGCCGAGGACCTAAGGAGGCTGCGTACTCATAAGGGAACCACTAGACTTGTTAGTAGTAATATGTTTCTGCTGTGATGAAGCAGAGCATTATGCTAGAGATTGTCCCAATAAGAAGGAGACATGTGCTAAGTACTGGAGTTGAAGTATGTAATGGAAATGCAGTAGATTGTAATAAATTGAGAATCGGTGAAGGTAGCATCATGGTATTAATTTTGGATTTTTATGAGTTGTTACTTTATAGGCAATGAGTGAAATCATGCTACGTAGAATAATATTTTGAAGAAACTAGTGTTTTTCATTTTAAGGATGGTAGAACCCAACGCTGGTACCTGAATACAAGAGTTAGTTACATCAGACCTTGGACTGGAGTAGACAAAGATGAGTCTGAGTAATTATATCTTAGTTGTACCAACAGAAGGAAGGGAAACCGTACAAATTAGATGGATTTAAGAATGCTAAGGGAGCTGGATGTTGGAAGAATAATCAGTTGCAACCCGAAGATGAGTTCATGCTTTACAAGTGATGAGATGTGCCATAACCACAGGCCCCAGGACCTGTCAAAGAAGCAAGCACACTCTTGCTGAAGGAAAACCCCTGGAAGAAGTTACGACTTTGTCAACAGACGATCTTATAGGAGTTTACGCAAAACCCAAGGGTTGTGAAGAAAGGATAGATGGTTGTCTGGCTTGCAGAATCAATGGATTTATCTGAGCTTAGTTCATTGACAAGAGAAATTCTGCAGTGCTTGTTAGGATAACTGAGTGTTAGAATGCGAGATTTACTAAACCATATACAAGGCAATGATTTGGGTGCGGAATGAATTGATCACCATACTTACTTACTCTTATTATTCGCCTCTGTTATACGGGAAGGTAAATCCGAGTTACTTACCCATAGTAGAGAGACGATGATGACAAAACCTTGTTTTAACCTTAGAATGGTATGACAAATTCTCCCTTGTACAAGGCAGTTGTTGCCAACCGTAGGTGATACAGTGAGAATAAAGCCCATACCCATTTTCTGCAGGAACCCAGTTAATTTGTTTGATGGCCACAATGAGAGATCGATATTTCTTTAGTATTGGCGCTAGACTTGTCAGCTAAGAAGAATTAGTCTCAGAAAAACCTTACCAAGATGAAAGGACACAAGAATTTGGGACAAAGGTTATGCCACTACCGGAAGAGACCAGAAAAGGAGTTACCCTGAAGATCTGAGAAGATCGACACCGTCAACAAGGGATGTGGTACTTGAGTTTTTGATGGAACCATATCCATGCTTCTAAGTGTGGTAGCACACTAGACCATACCAAACAATGGATTGTTAGGAGACCCCGAACCCCTACCTATTTCTTGCTAGCCTCTTCGAATCTCGAGGACGAGATTCATTTTAAGTGTGGTAGGTTTGTAACATCCCAAAATTCTAAATTTTGGAATGTTAAATTAAATAGATATTTTTGACTTCTTGTGTGATGTGTTGTGTGAATTTGAGTGAAATCTGAAACTTTTGAAAGTTAAATGAGAGAGAATAAAATGACTTTCCCAAACATTCACTTTGCATTTACAATCTCCATGAATTCAAATTCATTTCAACACAAAACCCTAGAGTGAAGATGACATGACTTCTTCCATTTATTAAATGAAAAGGGTTTTTGAAAAGATTGGAATTCCCTTTTGTAAAGTATTTTGAATTCAGAAACTTTATGCAACTCAATGATTTTCCCGAGAGAAGATAAAATGACTTCTTCAAATTATAAGAAATATGAGTTGGAAGTTCTTTTTGAAATACTCTTAAACTCATTTTCAAAATTTGAGTTATTGGGTTTTTATTCAAATTATTTTTCTCCAAAAATAAAATATATGGAAAATATAGTAAAATGATTCCCTAGAGTAGAAAATTGGAGAGAAATAATTTTGAAATATTTTTTGGTATTTCAAAATGATTTTTATTGGGTTTTATTGCAACACTAGAACTTTATGACTCATTTAAATTTGTGAGGATTTTATTTGACTGTAGAAAAAATGTTCAGGTTGTAGGAAATCTTTTTCTGAAAATTTTGATATATAATATCCTATATAATATATTTTTATTAGGTTTTCATTTATTTTGTCTTTATTTTTAAAAAAAGGGGGGGGGATCGGACCGACTGGGCCGCTCCCAGCCGGCCCACCGCCGACCCGCCTCGCCCCGGGTGTGGCCAAGCTCGACTCCGTCCGGGCTGCCCCTGCCCCAAGACACCGGGCTTTTATAAGGCCGGGCCGCACCGCCCCGCACCCGATCCGCCACGCGCCCCGCCCTCCAGCCACATGACCGTCGCCACCTCGCCGCCGGATCACCGCCGCCTGGATTCCGACGCCCCGCCGTCGCGCCGCCGAGCCTCCGCGTCGCGCGCCGTCGCCGCCGCTGCCATTGAACTCGCCCGCAAGCCGCCCTCGCCGGAGATTCGCCACTACCGTAGGTCTTCGCACGCCGTTGACCGAGCCGCCGGTCAAGTCCGGTTAGCCGGTATAAAACCGCCGTTTTCCTTTTCGTTTTTTTGGTTAGTAGGTTTAGATAGGTTTTTATTTTAGTTTGTTAATTGTTGAGCATTCACCCATTAGGTTATTTCAACGAACGAGTTCGTTCGTTTAGTTCTGTTAGCGAGCGTTTGCTCATTAGTTTTTTCTTTATCTTTTTTTTTGGCCCGGGACCCATCCGTGAATATTTTCTCCACAAATTAGTCCCTGATCTTCACTCTATCATAACTTTTTACTCGTTAGTCCAAATCCAACGAAACCAACGCCCACATATTCGTTATGATCTCCTCTATCCACTAAAACTACTTAAACATATTTTTGAGTTTTTAAAATTTGAATTCAACTAGATTTGAATTTGAACTTCGTTTGATCATAACTTGAGTTTTGTAACTCCGATTTAGTTGATTCTTTTTGCAAATCGAAGCTCTTGACCTAAACTTTCTGATAAGACCAAATTCATTCAATTTTGGCACTATTAGAATTTTTTTCTGTTGCAAGAGTTATTCGCTTGTTTTTCGAAGTGTTTTCTTCATTCTTTCCGATTTTCTGAGTGATTGCTTATGTGTGGTTACTATTGGTTGCTTACGATAGATTGATCAGAGTGTGACGGGTAGGTCTATCAGTAGTTATGAGTGCGAATCATCTACATCAATAGTACAAGGCAAGTTCATACTTTGATCATACTTTCCAATACCTAGTTTTCATTGCATTAGTTATCTCCTCAAACACTTGCATGAGTAGGACTTGTTACATGTGATGATGCTTTGTAGTTCATGAGGTAGGAACCTAATGACTTGAGATCAACCCAAGGGATTATACACTTTGTTACTTATTGCTTAGCCATACTTGTAGACGTGGATTGGTATCAGTGATTTCATGAAAGTTGTGAGTGTAATAACAACTAAGGGTTTCTTTAAGGTGGAAATTTAATACACGTCTGGGTGGATTGGTTGTGGCACCCTAGGGATGGACCAGAGGTTTCCAGGGCACCTTGAGGGTACATTGTTGTCCTGGGGATCCCGGGGGACCCGTGTGATCACCCTATTGGAATGCACCCCAGGCTGAAAGGGATCATACGATAATTTCATGCCTCAAAACTTCCATGTCCAACCACAAGCCATTATGGGCTCTGGCATAGTTGAGTATGTTGTGTGACCTCTTTCCGTGGTAGAGTAGCAGATGTAGTGGATGTAGGTGGTACGGTCTACCCAGGGTTAAGAGTTAATGCTTCTGAAAGACTGTGTCTCGGTCATTCGTTTTCTCAAACACCATGCAGTGCGAGAAATTAAACGGAGGCGATCGAGTCTTGTGGGGAAAAGTGCACAAACCACTTTAGAGTGTACAAACTATTCATGAGTAGTCGTGTCCACGGTTATGGACATATTTGAGTATCTAGAAGTGGATTATTTTGCTGATCTCATCACTTGATCTAATAAAATTGATGGTTTATTAATTTAGGTAACTTGGGGAATTTGAGATGGAGGAACCATTCTCAATATTGCTTAATTCAACTTAGTAGTTAAATAAAATTTATTCCTTTGTTGTAGGAAAAAAATTAGCTTTATGCAAAAATAAACCTTACAGCCTCCACCAGCCAAATATGCATGTAGTTGTAGGCATTGTTCATCATTTCTGGTTCAGTGTAAATTTGCCAGTACATTCAATGTACTGACCTACATGGCTGCAATGTCTCATGTTGCAGGAATTATTTGACGAGTATGTGTTACATTAGGGTTGCAGTGTCTACACTCAACTTCGCCGTTGGTGTTGATGGGAATCCACAACCTTGTTGTTACTTCCGCAATATGGATTTAGGTAATAGTATTTATGTTACTTTATACATGTGATTTACCTCTGTTATAAATCCTCGAGTACTGTGTGTGTCAGCATACCGATGCAGGGATGACACTTAAGCACAAAGACTTGAACCATTCGGGTTGGGTCACTACATAATCAGATACTCTCCCCCTCGATCAGAGAATTTAATCATGTTGTTACGATGATTCTCAACTTCACTCTGAAATTGCTTGAACTTTTCAAATGTTTCAGACTTATGCTTGATTAACTAAATATACCCATATCCACTCAAATCATTAATTGCTGAAAGTGAGAAAGTAATGCTACTTCTTGAGCTTGTGTTGGTTTTTCCCTTGAAGAGGAAAGGGTGATGCAGCAAAGTAGAGATAAGTATTTCCCTCAGATTGAGAACCAGGGTATCAATCCAATTGGAGATGAACGCACAAATCACCAATACCTGCACAAACAATCAAACAACTTGCACCCAACGCGATAAAGGAGTTGTCAATCCCTTCAGGTCACTTGCAAAACTGAGATTTGATAGAGATAGATAATAAAAAGATAAAATATTTTTTGGGTTTTTGGTTTATAGATCGAAAAGTAAAAGATTGCAAAATAGTAGATCGGAAACTAGTATGATGAAAAATAGACCCGAGGCCATAGGTTTCACTAGAGGCTTTTCACTTGAAGGCAAATAATACGGTGGGTGACCAAATTACTTTCGAGCAATTGATAGAAAAGCGCAAAGTTATGACGCTATGTAAGGCAATGATTATGCAATATAAGCATCACGTCCGTGTCAAGTAGACCAAAACGATTCTGTATCAACTACTATTACTCCACACATTGACCGAAATGATTCTGTATCTAGAGTTTTAAGTTCATGAAGAATAGAGTAATGCCTTAAGTAAGATGATGATGTAGTGGAATTAACTCAAGCAATATGATGAAAACCCCATCTTTTGTCCTCGATGGCAACAATACAATACATGCCTCGCTACCCCTACTTTTTCACTAGGTGAGGACACTGCAAGATTGAACCCAAAACAAAGCACTTCTCCCATTGCAAGAAAAACCAATCTAGTTGGCCAAACCAAACCGATAGTTTGAAGAGAATTACTAAGATACCAAATCATGCATATAGGAATTCAGAGAAGATTCAAATAATATTCATAGATAAGCTGATCATAAATCCACAATTCATCGAATCTCGATAAACATGCCACAAAAGAAGATTACAGATAGATCTCCAAGAACGTCGAGGAGAACATGGTATTTAGAATCAAAGAGAGAGAAGAAGCCATCTAGCTACTACCTATGGACCCGTAGGTCTATGGTAAACTACTCATGCTTCATCGGAAGGGCAATGGTATTGATGTAGAAGCCCTCCGTGGTCGAATGCCCCTCCGACAGAGTACCGGAAAAGGCCTCCAGATGGGATCTCATGGGTACAGAAGGTTGCAGCGCCGTAAAATTAGTTTCTACGCCTCCTCTAATGTTTCTGGTATATATGTGAATATATAGGCAGAAGAGGTATATCAGGGGAGCTACGAGGGACCCACAAGGGTGGGGCGTGCCCTGCACCCTTCTCACCGCCTCGTGGCTCTTCTGACTTGGACTCCAAGTCCCCTGAGTGTCTTCCGGTCCAAGAAAAATCATCATAAAGTTTCATTCTGTTTGGACTCCATTTGATATTCCTTATCTGCAAAACTCAAAAATAAGGAAAAAACAAAAACTGGCACTAGGCTCTAGGTTAATAAGTTAGTCCCAAAAATAATATAAAATAACATATTAATGCATATAAAACATCCAAAACAGATAATATAATAGCATGGAACAATCAAAATTATAGATACGTTGGAGACGTATCAAGAATCCCCAAGCTTAATTCCTGCTCGTCCCCGAGTAGGCAAATGATAAAAATAGAATTTTTTATGTGGAATGCTACCTAACATATTTATCCATGTAATTCTTCTTTATTGTGGCATGAATGTTCAGATCCGTATGATTCAAAACAGAAGTTTAATATTGACATAAAAACAATAATACTTCAAGCATACCAGAAAGCAAATCATCAAGCTTCAAAAATAACATGGCTAAAGAAAGTTATCCTTACAAAATCATATAGTCTTTTTATGCTCCCTCTTCTCAACACAAAGTATAATTCATGTCCACCCCGGTGTTAGCCAAGAAATTGTATTCATACTTTTACATTCTTAAAATTTTCCAACTCTTCACGCAATACATGAGCATGAGCCATGAACATAGCAGTATGGGTGGAATAGAAGGTGGTAATAGACAAAAGTGGGGAGAAAGTCTCACATCAACTAGGCAAATCAATGGACTATGGAGATTTCCATCAATTGTTATCAATGTGAGTGAGTATGGATTGCCATGTAACGGATGTACTAGAGCTATAAGTGTATGTAAGCTCAAAACAAAACTAGTGGGTGTGCATCAACTTGCTTGCTCATGAAGACCTACGACATTTGAGGAAGCCCATTATTGGAATATACAAGCCAAGTTCTATAACAAAAATTCCCGCTAGTAATATATGAAAGTGAAAAATAGTTGACTCTCTATAATGAAGAACATGGTGCTACTTTGAAGCAAAAGTGTGGAAATGGATAGTAACATTGTCTCTTCTATCTTTTTCTCTCATTTTTAGGCTCCTTTTTTTGGAGACCCTTTTCTCCCTTTTTTGGAGACTCTTTTGGCCTCTTGAGACTTCTTGGCCTCTTTATTCATAACCTCACATGGGACAATGTTCTAATAATGATGATCATCACACTTTTATTTACTTATAACTCGATACTAGAACAAAAATATGACTCTATATGAATGCCTCCAGCGGTGTACCGGGATGTGCAATGATCTAGCATAGCAATGACATCAAAAAACGGATAAGCCATGGAACATCATGCTAGCTATCTTACGATCATGCAAAGCAATATGACAATGATGGTGCGTGTCATAATAAACGGAACAATGGAGTTACATGGCAATATATCTCGGAATGGCTATGAAAATGCCATAATAGGTAGGTATGGTGGATGTTTTGAGGAAGGATGTATGGTTTGTTTGATGCACCGGCGGAAGTTGCGTGGTACTAGAGTGGCTAGCAAGGTGGAAGGGTGAGAGTGCGTATAATCCATGCACTCAACATTAGTCATAAAAAACTCACATACTTATTGAAAAAAATATTAGCCCTCAATGAAAAGTACTACTACGCATGCTTCTTGGGGGGAGGTTGGTAGGAGTTAACCATCGCGCGCCCCCGTCCTTCACGCAAAGATGAACAATCAAGACACAATGCACTTCAATTTGGGTACATAGTTAGGAGACCATACGTGCATGCTACGGGGATCACAAACCTTAACACAATTATTTCTTCAACCCCATATTTAGTACTAGCATGACTCTAATATGACCATCTTCATATCTCAAAACTATCATAAGGAATCAAACTTCACATAGTATTCAATGCTCTATTATTGAAAGATTTTATTATATCTACCTTTGATGCCTATCATATTAGGACTAAATTCATAACCTTTGATGCCGATCATCACGTGGTGCTTCAAAAGGATGAACTTTCCCAACGGTGCACACTTGGGGAGAACACAATTGTATCTTGAAATTTTAGTGAGGGATCACCTTATAATGCTACCGTAGTCCTAAGCAAAATAAGATGCATAAAAGGATTAAAATCACATGCAAATCATAATTGACATGACATGGCCATCATCTTGTGCTTTTGATCTCCATCTTCAAAGCACCGACATGATCTCCATCATCACCAACATGACACCATGAACTCCATCATCATGATCTCCATCATCATGTCGACATCGGGGTTGTCACGCCAACCATGTTTCTACAACTGTTTCTACCGCTTAGCGATAAAGTAAAGCATTGAATAGCTCTTATTGATTGACACACATGTCATACAATAATTAAGAAACCCTATGGATCCTGCCGGTTGCCGTATTCATCGACATGCAAGTCATGGTATTCCATACAAATATATCTCATCATGCCTTTGTCCATATCATATCATAACATACCTCGCAAAGACAAGTTAGACGTCCTCTACTTTGTTGTTGCATGTTTTACGTGGTTCCTATGTGCGAATAGTAAGAACTGTTCTTAATTACTGTATCGACCCGACCCAATATCGGTCAAGTCTCTATGTATTAGTATAATCCCAAGTTCATGCTGGCACACACATAGTACATTGATGAAAATTTCAAAGTTCAGTCACACCTGAATTTATTACATGATCCTCATATCGAGACTTTATTACATCATAATAAATTCGGCCAAAGGCCAACTCATGAGAAAATAATCTAAATGCGGAAACATAGACGATAAGAGAGTCCCTCCGACTCCATAGGGCAATCACCGAGCGTGGATCGTAGCCTCACTCCTAGTCGGAAAACTCCTCTGCAACATAAGACATTGCAGCCGTGTAGGTCAGCATCTTGAATATACCGGCAAGTCATGATAAGAGAAAAACAAATAAATACTAACACTATATGCAATTTGGCTGTGGGGCTCTAAGTTTAAGTTTTTGCAAAAGGCCAATTTTTCCTACAACAAAAAGAACTTGAATTGCAATTACTACAAAATATGGGTTGTTATTGAGATGGTTCCGCCAACCAGTGTCTCATTACTGAAATTATTAATAACCCAATAATTAATTAATTATGTCGGTGTTGAGATTTCCGAATAGCTCGAATTCCAGAGGCTCAAATTGTTTGTAACCGAGGACACGGCTAATCGATTGGATTTTACTCAGCAGAGTCTTGTGCACTTTACCCACAAGAATCGTTCCCTCCTTTTAGGTCCTCGCACTTCCTGGTGTTTGAAGACGGAATGAACGAAACAAGGTCTTCCGTAGAATTCCTTGGGGCCACTGCCGGTGCCCATCCAATCCTACCATTCTTCTATATCTCGTAGCACTGTACGTCCAGAGTCACGCATAGGTCAACCTAGCTAGAGCCCATATAGGCTTCCAGCTGAACAAGTAAGCTTTCGGTCAAGGGGTATCCATCTGTCTCTTCGTGGCTGGGTGAAGCTTTCTGCAAGATGTCATGGCGCTTCTCAATACATCCTGGTCATCCGCTGGTTTCTCCAGGGTGCCCATCAACCGTCCTCCACCCAGCCGTGAATTTGTAGTCCATCTTGAGCATCTTGAAATAATGGGTTGTCGTCATCTTGACTCTCACATCTCCCATATGAATCACTTAACCAACCCCTTCTACGAGCATAACATAATAAATTACAACGTCCTGGGCAATGGTAACATAGGGAAAAGGTTCATCCTACCACATGATACTACACAGGACTTGATTCAATTTCTCCTACTGCATGCATGGTGGGGAGGAATACTATTAAATGCAATGAAAATGTATGTAAATAATTTCATGATCAAGACTTGCCTTGCTGACGATCTTCGAAAGCTAGCGACTCTTAATAGCAAGCTTTGCACTCCAGGAATTCTATCGAAACAGACAAATCACAATAAGCATACATCATACAATATACTAACATAACAGCAAGTAAACTTAGTAAATGGCAATCAACGTAACACACAATGAAATCCGAAGAGAAAACCAAAGAAAAACGTAAAAGCAGAACCAAGTTTTTACTATAAGAGTAACCAACTACAAAAATAGTTTTATACCAATAAAACTTTCTTTAACAGAACTGAAACAAGGTTTTTATTAAGTGACAAAGAAAATAGCAAATAAATCTTATGCAAAAAGAATTACATTAAAAGCTATCTTAAAACTCTACTTATGCCTAAATCAAAACTAGTAAGAAAAATAAAATAAAACATTTTATTTTTCTTTAAATAAAAGGTCACCTTCTAAAACTACATAATCTAATCCGACCATAAATAAAACAATAGAAAAAATAAATTTTAAAGTAAACAAAACAATAGAAAACATCAGCAAAGTAAAAGAATCTAAAACATGGTTGTTTTCGTGTAAAACTAAATTTAATAAAATCTATAAATACGCAAATCAATCCTGCTGCTAGGCAAGGTTAAAACAAAGCAGTGGAAAAAATAATTACTTAAAAATATTAATCCTAGCTCTAATTATTGCAAATTTGGTGATCTGAACAAAATTCATGCAAATAAATTTTTAAAACTTCAAATATGGACAAAAGTAATTTCTACATAAAGTTTATGAAATTTCCCAACAAGTGCAGAAAGAATCAATCAAAAACTCTAAATAACCTAAGAGAAACAGATTTTACTAGATTGAAACTTTCTGTTTTAAAAATAGAAACGAAAATACATATATATAAAAACGACACTATTGGGCTTGAGGGTGCGATCTGAAACTAAACAATGCTCGGGCATTATATAGCTAGCCGCGTATGATTTATACTAATAAAAAGAAAACCGGTCGGCCGGTCTAACTAAACTGAAAACAAAACAATAAACTAACCGATCTATTTAAATAAAACCGAACTCTTCGCTTCTTGTAATCTACACCGTACATGTGCGACTGGACGATGGAGGGCGCCTGAACTTATAGCGGTGGCGGTCGACAGCGAACAGAGAACGGCGGCGGTCGGCTACGACGCTCTAGTGGCCGAGGAAGGCGGCGAAGACGTCGGGGCGGGGCGATGGAGCAAGGTAGAGATGGTGGTGGTCACGACGGAGGTCGGAGACGACAGAGGCGGACGGGGCGGTGACGTTGGAGCTTGGGTGCTCCGCTGTTCCGACGAAGTGCGGCGATGGTCATGGCGGCGGCGAAAGCGAATCCTGGGTGGCCAAACAATGTCAACGAGGTGAGCTAGGTCAAGGGCGATCGTGTGACGAGATTTGGAGGCAGGGGGATGCTCACCGGCGAGGGGCGAGATGGCGAAAGGCGGCGGCAGACGGCGAGATCAGAACGGCGAGAGTGAGCAACGAGGGGTGTTCCCGAGAGTGGTTCTAGCAGCGTGTTTGGTTGGGGGTATTTGCAGCTAGGGAATGTGAATTAAAGGGGTACGAGACTTCAAATCTATTGTTTGGTTAGAGGGATTGGGAATTCATAAGGGAATAGTCATGGGACTTGAGGCTCCAACTCCCACCGTTTTATTAACAGGGGAGGGGGTGGGAGTTGGTAGGGAATTGTTTTAGTGAGTCAATCTTAACCGTTCATCATAACTTACATTAACTTCCCTTGTCTATTCCCTCGTCAATTCCCACGAACCAAACAAAGGAATACAACTTCTCCTCAAATCCTCGCACATAACTCCTATCATGCACCAAACAGAGGATTGGGAATAAAACGACTCATCCCATGTCTAATCTCAATACAACTCCCTGCTCAAAACTCCCATTCCCCTTCCCAAATATTGCCAAACACGCTGTAGGGGGTTTCGAGGGAGGAATGGTAGGGCTATTTATAGGACAGGAAACTTGGGCGAGGGGAAGACTCGGGCTAGGGATTTAGAGATGGAGGCGGACTCGGCCGTAGCGGGTGCGGCGAGATACGCGTGTGCGTATCGTGGCAAGAAGGAGACGGGGTGGGCCCCGCGGTCAGCGAGCGAGAGGGGGAATAGAGGCAACGAGTGACCGAGGGAGAGAGGCTTCGTGCGGGGCTGGCCGGCTCTGGTGCGGTGGGCTGCGAGGCAGGTGGCCTGGCTCGGCTCGCTGGTGGGCAGCGGCGCTGCTGGTTGGGCCGGTTGGCCTGGCCGGTGCTTGGGGGGTTTTCCCCCCTTTTTAGAAAAATTAGATAGAGGAAAAATAAAATAAAGAGAGAAAATAAAAATGTTTCTACATAGGACATATATATATATATCTAAATTCTCAGAAAAATAAATCCTAAATGGTGAACTATTTTTTAGAGGAAAAATCCAAACTTTAATAAAAAGCTATTTTTGAAAATTCCAAATAAAACTCAAATTTGAACTCAAACCTTTTGGCATTGTTTTCTTCTGACAGTTTTGGCGTGTCATGTTAGCTCCTCTCATACTTTTGCACAAGTATTTGTCAGGGATTTTTGAAATCGATTTCAAATTCCAATTTGAATTCAAATTCAAATAAGACTCAGCTGTCTCTGAATTTTCCAAATGACACCCAATTCAAACAAAATGCATAGATTCTTACCTAATATTGTAAAGCATTCCAAATTGAAAATTTGGGATGTTACACCTACGCAAAGCCGCAACGATGATATTCAATTTGCTATTTAACCATCTACAAGGACCACCTTTGTTGAATCCGATTCAACTAAGGCGAGAGAGAAAGACACCCGCCAGCCTTCTTTATGCAATCAAGTTGCATGTCAGTCGATGGAACCGGTCTCATGTACGTGGAGATGTAAAGTTTGTCAGGGCCGCTTCATCCCACAATACCTCTGAATCAAGATAACACTAAGGAAGTAAGAAATCTCAACATCAACACCCACAAACTGCTTTGTGTTCTACTCGTGATATCATCTACGCATATACCTAGGTCACAATGCCACTATTGGGGAAGGTTGCATTGGAAACAAAAAAATTCCTATGCTCACCATGATCAATCTAGGAGAAGCACATCTACGAGAGGAGAGATTGGACCTACATATCCTTGTAATTGCTAAGGGGAATCATTTAGAAACACGGATGATGTAGTCGAATGTCATCATGATCCAATCACGATCCGTCCACAAACTCCCCGTCAAGTGTCAAACGAACGTCACCTCCGCATTCAACACATGTATGGCTTGATGACGCCTTGACCTCCTCGATCCAGCGAATGATGGTGAAGTAGTATCTCGAGTTCTCCAGTAGCGGCATGCTGGAGATGGTGGAGGAGAAATCTTAGCAAGGCTTCACCAAGCCTAGTGGAGAAGAAGAGGATCTACGAGGGAGAGGAAGGGCAACACCGTGGCAATAATGGGTCCGACTGTCGTCCCTCTCCACATCCATATATAGGGGTAATGGAGGAGGTGTGGGGTGCCCTAGGGTTTCACCTAAGGGGACAACGGCCACCAGATGGGGCGCCTCTAGGGAAACCCTAGGGTGGCTTGGCCCCCAAGCCATGTGGGGCACCGGCCCTAGGTGGCCTCCTCCACCCCTTGGCCGAGTGGGCTAAGGTGAGGGTGGTGCCCAGCCCCTTGTGGGCTAGTGTGCCACCTTTCCTTGGCCCACAAACTCCCCCCCTGAACACTTGACTGGGCCTCCGAATCCCTTCCCCCTATATATCAATCTTCACCTACGGACTATTCCGGAGTTCCTCATCATGTCTAGGATCTCATTTGGGACTCTGAACAACCTTCGGTCACCAACACAATAAATCAACTATACTTAGATTGTCACCAAACGTTAAGTGTGTAGACCCCGCGGGTTCGAGAACAATACGGACACCTCTACGGTCAATAACAAATAGTGGGACCTGGATGTCCATATTGGTTCCTACATATTCTATGATGATCTTCATCGGTCTAACCTCGATGCCAAAGATTCAGATAATCCCGTATGCAGTTCCCTTTGTCCATCGGTATGTTACTTGCCCGAGATTCGATCGTCGGTATTGACGTGCGCTTGAGATGCGTCGGTATTTACCCAAAGAGAAAGGGATGATGCAGCACATCGACCGTAAATATTTCCCTCAGTTATGAAACCTAGTTTATCGAACCAGTGGCAGAACCATGCAACACTATGTAAACGGTACCGGCATACAAATAACAAATAATTGCAACCCGGTGGGTTAAAGGGGTTGTCAATCCCTTCCGGGTAATGGTGCCAGAAATTGACGTGTTGATTGGATAATATTGTAGAAGATTGAAAGATGCAAATAAAAGCAAATAAAACACAACAAGGTATTTTTGTGTTTTTGATTATATACATGTGAAAAGGAAAGTTGCAAAGAAAGGAAAAATCAAATGGCAATATAAATCGGAAAGTATATGATAGGAAAATAGACCCGGGGGTCGTAGATTTTACCAGTGGTTTCTCGAGAAAACAGCATGCGCATGCGGGTAGACAAATTAATATTGGGCAATTGATAGAAAAGCAAATAGTTATGACGATATCCAGGACAACGATCATGTATATAGGCATCATGTCCAAAATTAGTAGACTGACTCCTGTGTGCATCTACTACTATTACTCCACACATCCACCGCTGTCCAGCATGCATCTAGTGTATTAAGTTCATGCGAAAAATGGAGTAATGCAATACGAATGATGACATGATGTAGACAAGATCTATTCATGTAGGAATAGACCCCATCTTTTTATAATTAATAGCAATGATACATTCATGCCTTGTTGCCCCTTCTGTCACTGGGAAAGAACACCGCAATATCGAACCCATCACAAAACACCTCTTCCCATTGCAGGATAAATAGATCAAGTTGGCCAAACAAAACCCAAATATCGGAGAAGAAATAAGAGGCTATAATAATCAAGAATGGATATTAAATCAAGGAAAATCTGATCATAAACTCACAATTCATCGGATCCCAACAAACACACCGCAAAAATTCATTACATCAAATAGATCTCCCAGAGACCATTGTATTGAGCTACAAAGAGAGAAGAAGCCATCTAGATACTGCCTATGGACCCGTAGGTCCGTGGTAATCTACTGACGCATCATCGGAGAGGCACCAATGAGGATGATGAACCCCTCCGTGATCGTGTTCCCCTCTGGCGGAGTGCCAGAAAAGGGATCTAGATTAGATCTCATGGTTCTGGAACTTGCGGCGGCTGGAATAAAATTTCGGAGACTCCCCTAGGGTTTTTAGGGTATGAGAGTATTTATAGAGGGAAGAGGCGGTGAAGGAGGCCACTGAGATGGGTACAACCCACCTGCGTGCACCAGGGGGCCCAGACGCACCCTGGTGGGTTGTGCTCCCATCGTAGCCCCCCTCTGCTACTTCTTCAACCCGTGTTATGTCTTTTGGCCCATAAAAAATCTCCAAAAAGTTTCGCTGCATTTGGACTTCGTTTGGTATTGATTTTCTACGATGTAAAAAACAGGCAAAAACAGCAACTGGCACTGGGCATTATGTCAATAGGTTTGTCCCAAAAAAATTATATAAAATGATTGTAAAACATCCAAGAATGATAATATAACAACATGGAACAATCAAACATTATAGATACCTTGGAGACGTATCAGCATCCTCAAGCTTCATTCCTGCTCGCCCTCGAGTAGGTAAATGATAAAAAAGAATTTTTATGTGGAATGCTGCGTATCATGTTGTCGGGGGAAACTGTCCACCACGAACACCTATGGGACCGGAGCCCCTTGTCTGTGCGGTACGAGGGCGGAGGGAGCACAAAGAGCAGATCGGAGCGGACGCGCGGGCAGTTTTACCCAGGTTCGGGCCGCACGGATGCGTAAAACCCTACTCCTGCTTAGATGTGTATTGAGTCGAGCGCTCGGGAGCTTGAAGAAGCAGCTACACCGTGCGTGAGAGTAATCTAGGTTTCGAACCCCCTCCACGTTGTGCATGGGCCTCCTTTTATAGTGCAAGGGGTCACCGACAGGTGTCAACGTAGGAGAAAGGGGTAAAAATGTAAAAGAGGTGGTGGTTGTAACAGTGCGGGAACAGTGGAGCTACAGTACAGAACAGTGGTCTATACCTACTTTAACAGTGGGGGACAAGGGCATTTAATGCCCGTCGCCGTCGACCCCAAAAGCTCCCGCCTTAGCGTCTCCGTCCGCCACGGCGACGGATTTATCACCGTGGTGTGCCACCGTGTACCCCAGGCTGCACAGCCATCCGCCACGCGTCCCTGGTTAGGCCCCAGGGCGACGCGTGGGCCGATGAGCTGGAGCGCGGGCACACAGCGTAGCCTCCCCGGCAAGCGCCTTGCCGGGGCCTTGATCTTGCCGGGCCCGGGAACTTGCCGCTCCCCGGGCCCCTTGCCGGGGCGCGCATAGCGCCGAGGCAATATCTTCTAACCTTCCTGGCAAGCTCCTCTTGCCAGGGTCTTGTGTTATTGGAACAGTCTTGAGCCTGGTACGGCCTTCCCGGCAAGCTCCTCTTGCCGGGGCCTCGATCTTCTGTTTTGTATACTTTGTTTTTGAATGGTTTAATAGGAGGCAGGAAGGTCTCCGGCGAGCACGCAGTAAACCTTGCCGCGGGAAGCTGCAACTGCCCGTGCACAAGTTGGGGTACTAGGGTACCCCTACCTTAGTACACCGACAGGAGCCCCCGGGCCTGGGCCACACACGGTGCCGAGCGCTGTTGGGCCAGGCCCAAAACAGTGCACGGGCACCCGCGGCCCGCGGCGCGCCGGATCCACTTCCATATCCGTCGCACCCCACGGTAACGGCACGCGTCGATTGCGGCGCCGTGGGATGGGACGTGCCCACGATCTCTTAATGGAAAGGGGGAAACGCCCCCCACTCCCCCATAAAAGCAGAGGCAGCGGGCGCGGTTCCCCTCCCTGTGCTCTCATTACGTCGTCTTCTTCCTGCAAAAAGATTCCTTCTTGCGCTCCGCCTCCACAGCTCCGCCGCCGCCTAGCTCTTCGTCCCCTTCCTTCCGCCGCGTCCGCCATGGCCCCAAAGGCCGACAAGGGGAAAGCGGAGAAGTCCAAGAAGGAGAAATCCGAGCAAGCAGCCAAGCTCATTGCTTACCGGAAGCGGAACGTCGTCTTCTCGCCGAAGCTCGGTGTGGAAGAACTCTGGAACAAGTACTACTTGTTCTGGTCCAAGGGCACCGACGCGCATCCCCGCACCCGAGCATACCCGGCCGCCGCCAAGGACCACTATCCCGGCGGGTATTACTTCTTTGCTCCCTTTTTCCACTGTGGCCTCTGCCCTCCTTTTTCGAACTTCTTCTGCGATATCATGAATACGTATGGCTTCCATCTGCTTGATTTCACCCCCAACGCCATCCTCACCATGGCCGTTTTCGCACATATGTGCGAAAACTTCATAGGAGTCCACCCCAACGTAGCCCTCTTTAGACACTTTTTCACCCCTAGAGCCGAGGCAGATGCCCCCCTCTCCGGATGTATTTCTTGGGTCTTCCGTCTCGGGAAGAAGGGGTCGTACTTGCCGGGGGAGCTCCGCGGCAAGTGGGAGGAATGGCGAGCTGAGTGGTGCTGGATTGTAGAGGACCAGCCGCAAGCCTTTACTGCGCCGCGCACAACGCCTATCGCGCGCGGCAGAGATTGGAGCGAACTAGACTCCGATGACGTCAAGCTCGACATCGCTCTTGTCCGGATCCTCCGTCTTCGGCTGGCCCGGCTGTCTGTTGCCGAGGTGGGCGCAGATTTCCTCCGCCGGCGCATCGCCCCTCTCCAAGACCGGAAGAGGCCGGCCTGGTTGTACGGCGGCCCGGCAGACATCATGCGGCTGCGCCCTGGACTTAATTTTAACTTCACCACTCTGGAGCTGCGCGGGATGGTACGAGAGCTCTTCAAGTACGACCCGGCGCACCCCGAGTGGTTCAGGACTCCCCGGGAAGTGGTGCCGCTCTGCAACAACGCCGCGAGGGACCGAATCCTTGCCATGATGCCGATGTGCGACTCGCATGGCTTGGACCGGTCGTGGATCGCCCCGAAGCCAATTGACGTCCTCAACTTCTACGACAACCTCGTCGAGGTGGCGAGTAACAAGGAGGACCTCAAGCTGCATACGCGGGACACCACCGAGCAGGAAATCGCTTACATTGCTTCTCGGGCTGAGGAGGCCGCCGCAGCCGCGGCGGCTGGAGTCTTCGGATTCTCGCCGGAGGAGGCGGAGGCCGAGGAGGCGTCCACCCAGGCGGAAGAGGCGGAGATCCGTCGGTTGCTGAACCTCCCACCCGACGCGCTCGCCGGGGTCCCCTCGTTGAGGCACTCCGGGATCCATGGGATCGCGACGGAGGCCGCGGCAAGGGAGGGCACCGCCGGAGGAAGCAGAGGCGCCGCGAGGGGCGGAGGCGCCAAGGGGAAGAGGGCCGCATCGCTGGATGCTGGGCCCAGCGAGCCGGCCGAGGCAGAGGAGGAGGGGGAGGAGGAGGCCGAAGACTCCGGCGGATCTACAGAGTTGTACGCCGACGACCTCTCCTCGTCGGAGAGCTCCCCGCCTCCGGCAAGCCCGAAGGAGTCCCCGGCAAAGCGTCTCCGCAAGGCGGCGACGGGGGAAAGGGCACAGGCGCCCCGGCAACAGCCACCTCGGCGGGCGGCTCCCCGGGGGAGTCAAGCCGCGCCAAGGCCGTCCGGCGCACCAGCCGCAGCAGAGGCGGGCCGGGCGCGGACCACGACGGAGGTGCCCCGCAGGCCGGCAGCGAGCCGGCAAGGGTCTTCTCGGAGCGGAGCAGCGGCTCCGCCCGCCCCCCAGGCGCCGGCAGCCTCAGGGGCTGGGTCTTCGCAGCCCCCAGCCCCGGTGAGCACCAAGCGCGCGAGGGAGTCTTCGCCTCCCGCTCCTCGCGTCGACGCGCCCACGGTGGAGTACGACTTCTCCGCCCTGAGCGAGGACGACGAGGAGGACCAGCAGTAAGGATCCGAGATTCTTCATCTTCTTAATTCTTGTCTTGAGCTTCTGTTGACGCTAACTCTGTCTTCTGTTCTGGTTTCAGGACCCTGGCCCATCGCGCCGCGAAGAAGGCCAAGGCGCCCGAGGCCGAGGTCGCGGAGGACTCGGCAGCGGCAGCAGCGGAGGGCGCGCCGGAGCCGAGCCTGCCGGACTCTGGCACTGCTCCGATGAGCAGCCCCCAGCGCAGCCCGCAGCGCAGCCCCCAGCGTAAGTCTGGGGTTCTTTGTTTTTGCTTGTCGGGGTACGTCTGAGGCTTTTGACTTTATCTTCATATTTTGACATCTCTTGTCTTGTTCCGTGCAGAGGAGGAGCCGCAGTGGGAAGAGCGCCCGGAGACCACCGAGGAGCTGCAGGCACCGCCCTCCCCGCCAAGGCAGGACTCTCCGGCAAGGGAGAGCGCTCCGTCAAGGGCGGGTACTCCGCCAGGGACGAGCAGCCCGGCAAGGGCGGCCACCCCGCCAAGGCCAAGTTCCCCGGCGAGGGCGACTACCCCGACGAGGCCGAGCTCCCCGGCGAGGGAGCCCGTCGCTGAGGACACCCGCCAAGGTAACCTTTGTAACTTGTCTTCTTGGTTCGTCTTTTTTGGATATTTGCTTGTGTCTTGAGTTTCTTTGCCTTCTTCTTCTTCTTAGATCTTCCTCCTCCTGCGCCTATGGAGACGGAGGTAATCATCCTCGAGGAGGAGGACGCGCAGGGCGGCGGCGGCGACGCTCCAGTCGTCGAGGAGGTGGGCGAGGCCGCCGAGCCGGCCGCGCAAGAGACCGCCCCGGCTGCGGACGCAGCGGCCGGGGAGGGAGACGGTGGCCGCACCGCCGACCCGGAGGTGGCGGGAGCATCGGATGCTGCGCCGGCCACCGGTCCCTCCGCCGGCGAGGAGCAAAGGTTTTATCTCGAGGCCCCCAATGGCGTCTTCATCCAGATGCCGTGGGGGTCCTCGTCGCGAGCTCCTGCGGAGGGCGAGGCGTTCGACGGAGAGGTCCTCGCCTCCGCAGGCCTGAAGATAGTCCAGGCGCCCGGGGGAGGTGAGGGGCCCGAGGAGGAGCGATTGCTTCATCAGCTCCTGGCCCTTTATCGGGCCAGGCAAGCAAAGCTCGCTTCCCGGGAGGCTCTTGCCGCCAAGGCTGCGGCGGAGATGGAGAAGCGTGCGGCGGAGCTCAGCGCCGCCAACCAGGCTGCCCTCCGCCAGGTGGCGGAGGAGCGAGAGCGTCTCGCCGGCGAGTACCAGGAGTGGGTACTTGAGAGGGCCGAAGCCGATGAACAGCAGCGCCTCGCCGGGGTGGAGATGTCCCGGCGAGAGGGAGAGCTCGCGCAGCGGAAGGTGGAGCTGGACTCTCATGAAGACGACCTTGCCGCTCGCGAGGCTGCCCTTGGCGGGGAGCTGAAGGAGGCGAAGGCCGCCGCGGCTGCCGTGGAGGACGCCAAGAAAGAGCTCGCCGCCAAGGTTGAACAACTGGAGAAGGCGATGAAGGTGAGCGCCGAGAAGGTTGCCGCGCTCATCCTGGAGCGCGAGAAGGATGCTCACACCAACTCAGAGCTCCAGGTGAGTTTATCCAAGAGGGGTGACGAGCTGAAGGCCGCCAAGGATTCCATTGAAGACTTGGAGCTGAAAGTCACCACACTGAAGGAATCGCTTGATGCTGCCCGGGCCCAGGAGACCAAGCTGAAGGATGAGCTCCGCAAGGAGCGAACCTTGATGGAGAGTGTCAACAAGGCCTCCGAGCTCTTCCGGCAGACTATTGAGGTGTGGACCGAAGAGCTGGTTTCTTCTGCGTCCAACATTGACCAGGAGTTGCTTGCTTTGAAGGTTGAGCATCTCATCTACTCGCCGGATCCAGATCTCCCGCACAGCGCCAAGCTCAGCCTCTTCTTCAGAGGCGTCGCTCCAGCTCTTGCAGGTCTCCGGAACCGCATCCCCGCGCAGCTGGCCGAGGAGTCGCGCCGCCTCTGCGCGGGAACTCTGGAGCGGGTCTTGACGAAGATCGTGTACCGTAACCCGGGGATTAATCTCACAAACGTTCTTCGCACCCTGCCAGCAGATGCAGACACGGAGGCCCTGAAGGAGCAGGTCGGCCACATCATCGCCAAGGTGGCAAGGCTTGGGAGGAAGGAAGGCGACCGCGTAGACTAGGGCCCCGTTTATCTTTATCTTTTCGTTGCTGCACATTATGTTATGAACTCATTAGTCCATCGCGACAAGTTATCCTTGTAAGATATTCACTTTACTTCAATCAATCAGTGCAATGTTATCCTCCTTGTTCCAATCTTTGACTTTGTATGTTTTTCACCCTACGCTCCCGGGGAGCTTGCCGGCAAGGGGCCCTTGCCGCGAGCGCTGAGTGCTGGACTCTGAGCAGCCTGCTGGCCAAGGTCCTCACCGGCAAGCAACCTTGCCGCAGCAGGTCGCAACGCACTTAGCTTGCTGAGTGTACTCGGAAACGAGGCAAGGGCGCGACACTTGTCGCAGCTCACTTAAATCGTTGAGTGGACTCGAAAACAAGATAAGGGTGCGGCAAGCTACGGGTAGGTTCCTCCGCGCACAGGTTTTCCATACGAAGTGTGATCGTTCAAGGAAGACAACCAAAATTTAAAATTTGAACTGGTCAAATTCTAACAACTTATCTTTCATATGCTGCTTGCTCATGTTGTTTGCTTTCCGGTAAGGCTCTTCTTACTTGAACAGCACTTAGTCCCTCCTCCACCTCCTTCCCCCCCGGCAAACTTGTGCGCGAGGAACGTCCTTTCTGCTTAAGAGGAAAGAAAATGGAGAGGAAGACAAGCATATTGCCTTTCGGCGTAATAGTGCTTACCGTATGTCTGAGTGTTGCATCAAATGCCAAACAAAACATGCAAATAGCAAAGAGAAACCTGCAAAAGGCAATCGATGCGAAAACACGAAATCTTTACTGATGCACGGGGTCTGCGCCTGGCTTTGTACAAAGGGTTACATGCAACAGCGGCAAGGCTTGTACAAAAGGTGGTTGCCGGAGCGGATCACGGCCACCGCGCCTTAGGGGTGAAACTTGCGAAGATGCTCTATGTTCCAGGAGTTGCTCACCGGTAAGCCTTCTTCGGTCTCGAGGCGGACAGCGCCGGGCCTCGTAACTTGTCTCACCCGATAAGGGCCTTCCCACTTCGGCGTCAACTTGTTGGAATTCTTGGCGGACTGAACACGCCGAAGAACAAGGTCGCCTTCCTCGAGACTCCTGGCCTTAACCTTGCGGCTATGGTAGCGGCGCAAAGCTTTCTGGTATCGAGCAGCTCGTACAGCAGCCTGGAGACGTCCCTCCTCGAGGAGCAATGCGTCATCTTGCCGCAGTTGCTCTTGCTCGAGCTCATCATAAGCGAGTACTCGAGGAGACCCGTATACGAGTTCCGTGGGGAGAACTGCCTCTGCTCCATAGACTAGAGCAAAAGGTGTCTGTCCGGTGGCTCGACTTGGTGTCGTTCTGATTGACCAAAGAGCCGCCGGAAGCTCCTCTATCCAATTCCTTCCGCACTTGCGCAGCCTATCAAAGGTCCTTGTCTTGAGTCCGCGCAGCACTTCAGCATTCGCCCTCTCCGCTTGGCCGTTGCTCCTCGGGTGGGCAACAGAAGCGAAACAGACCTTGGCGCCAAGGTCTTGGACGTACTGCATGAAGGTGCGACTAGTGAATTGCGTACCGTTGTCGGTGATGATCCTGTTAGGGATCCCGAAACGGCAAACAATTGACCTGAAGAACCTGACTGCTGACTGTGCTGTCACCTTTCTCACTGGCTCCACTTCTGGCCACTTTGTGAACTTGTCGATTGCAACATACAAGTACTCAAAGCCCCCGACAGCGCGAGGGAAAGGGCCGAGGATATCGAGCCCCCAGACCGAGAAGGGCCATGACAAAGGGATTGTTTGGAGAGCTTGAGCTGGCTGATGAATTTGCTTTGCATGGAACTGGCACGCTTCACACTTGGTTACTAGTGCAGTTGCATCTTGGAGGGCTTCTTGCCAAAAGAACCCTTGCCGGAAAGCTTTTCCGGCAAGTGCCCTTGCGCCAATGTGGTGGCCGCATATGCCTCCGTGTATTTCTGCCAACAGCTTCTGCCCGTCTTCTCTGGAGATACATTTCAATCTGACACCATTGAGTCTTCTTCTGTACAGCTCGTTATCTACAAACTGATACATACTTGACTGCCTGGTTATCTTCTCTATCTCTTGAGGGTCGTCGGGAAGTTCTCCAGTTTGCAGAAAGCGGACGATCTGCTGTGCCCATGCCGGAGCCCGGGGCTCGACGGCAAGGACTAAAGGCTCGAGGGCCGCTGCGGGAACCTCAGCTTCTACGGCAAAGACCTCTGGTCCTGTCGGAGCTGACGGTCCCCCGGCAAGCTCGCCGGGGCGAGGCTTGTCGGGAACAATTGCTTCAACTGTACAAGCCCGAGGGCTCGCAGGAGCAAACTGCTCCTCAGCGTTGTTGTTGATCTTGGGAACTTTGGCGGCGGGTTCAGGAAGATCCGCCGGCAAGTAGTCGCCGGAGACCAACTTTCTCTTCTTGGACTGCCCAATTGATGGTGTAACTGATGGCTGAGTCAGCTTGAGCAAAAAGGTCCCTGGTTCCACAGGTAACTTCATCGCGGCGCACTTTGAAAGGCCGTCTGCAATCTCATTTTGAGCTCTTGGGACGTGCTCCATCTGCAGACCTTCAAAGTGCTCTTCAAGCTTCCTCACTTCGTCGACATATGCTTCCATCAAAGGGCTCTGGTAGCTCTTGTTAACTTGTCGGACCACCAACTGAGAATCTCCCCGTACAATCAGCTTCCTGATCCCAAGTTCGGCCGCAATCCTGAGGCCGGCAAGCAAGCCTTCATATTCTGCAGTGTTGTTTGTCGCCTGCTCCCTGGGAAAGTGCATCTGGATAACATATTTGAGGTGCTCTCCGGTGGGCGCGATGAGTACCACGCCGGCACCGGCGCCTTGCAGCGAGAAGGCACCGTCAAAATACATTACCCATTCACTTGTCGCTTCTTGCACGGGTACGCTCGTTTCTTGAACTTCTTCTTCTGGCGTTGGGGTCCACTCAGCGATGAATTCTGCCAAAGCTCTGCTCTGTATGGTTGAAGTACTTTCAAACTTGAGTCCGAAGCTTGACAGTTCCAGTGCCCACTCGACAATCCTGCCTGTTGCCTCTGGATTGTGCAATATCCTCTTCAACGGAAAGCGAGTGACCACCGTTATCTCATGGGCTTGGAAGTAGTGGCGCAGCTTTCTCGAGGCCATGAGGAGGCCGAAAAGCAATTTTTGCACACCAGAGTACCTTGACCTAGCCCCCTGGAGAAGGGAACTTACAAAATACACTGGGCGCTGCACCATCTTCTTCCGCACCTCTCCCTGTTCCTGCGCAGAGTCTTCCTTATCGGGGCCAGAGCTTGTCGGGACAGCCCCCTGCTTGTCGCTAGATTCGCTTGCCGGTGATGCTGACTCCTCGTCGGACTCCCTCTCCGCTACTAACGCAGCACTAACCACTTGGTTGGTTGCCGCTAAATATAGCAACAACTTTTCCTGTGGTTTAGGTGCGACAAGTATAGGAGTGGAGGACAGGTACCGTTTCAAATCCTGCAACGCCGCCTCCGCTTCCGGAGTCCACTTCATGGGACCTGCCTTCTTCAAGATTTTGAAGAAAGGTAGGGCGCGTTCTGCGGATTTTGAAATGAACCTACTGAGGGCAGCAACGCAACCTGCAAGCCTTCTGACATCTTTGACGCGCTTTGGAGCTTCTATCTGCTCGATGGCTTTGATCTTGTCGGGGTTGGCTTCAATCCCCCTCTGTGATACAAAGAACCCGAGAAGCTTGCCGGAGGGAACTCCAAAGACGCACTTCTCGGGGTTCAGCTTGAGTTGTATCCTGCGCAGGTTCTGAAACGTTTCTTCCAAGTCTTGAATCAGTGTTTCTTTGCTCTTGCTCTTCACCACGATGTCATCCATGTAGGCTTCTACATTCCTGTGGATCTGTGGCTCAAAAGCAGTCTACACTACCCTTGCAAAAGTTGAGCCTGCATTCTTCAGTCCAAATGGCATGCGGATAAAGCAATAGGTGCCACATGGAGTGATAAATGCAGTCTTCTCTTCATCTTCCTTAGCCATGAAAATCTGGTGATAGCCTGAGTATGCATCAAGAAAACAGAGTAGCTCACATCCGGCAGTGGAGTCAACGATCTGGTCAATGCGCGGCAAAGGGAAGGGATCCTTGGGACATGCTTTATTGACATCAGTGAAGTCTATACACAGTCTCCACTTCCCGTTGGCTTTGCGCTCGACGACTGGGTTTGCCAACCACGTCGGATGGATCACACCTCTAACTAGGCCTGCTGCCTCTAGTTTCTTGATCTCCTCATTGATGAACTCTTGGCGCTCCACGGCTTGCTTCCTCACTTTTTGCTTGATGGGCCGCGCATGAGGACAGACAGCAAGCTTGTGCTCAATCACCTTCCTGGGAACACCGGGGATGTCAGATGGTTGCCAAGCAAACACATCGACATTCGCCCGCAGGAAGGCGACGAGCGCGCTTTCCTATTTGCTGTCAAGGGTGGCACTGATGGTGAAGGTACCACCAGTGCCATCCTCCTTCGCGGACACCTTCTTGGTTGCCGGTGGAGCAGCCATTCCTTTCTTGCTCTTGCCGGCGGAGCTCGATGGAACGTCCTCGACGGCAGCGCAGCACTCCGAAGAGGTGCGGTTGCCGGAGTGGGTCCCAGAGCACTTGCCGGACTTGGTCTTCGTCTTCTTCCCCCCGGGAGCTTCAGCGGCAAGAGTATCCTTCTCGGCCGCAGCTGCCGCATCCCGGTAAATCTTGTCGGCGCAAATAAGCGCATCTTTCTTGTCGCTGTGGACAGTGATGACGCTTATCGGCCCCGGCATCTTCAGCACGTCGTAGGCATAGTGGGAAGCTGCCATGAACTTGGCGAGGGCGGGACGGCCGAGTATCCCATTGTAGGGCAATGGAATATCAGCAACGTCAAAGGTGATGCGCTCAGTCCTGAAGTTGAGCTCCCCGCCAAAGGTCACCGGCAGAGTAATCTTTCCCTTGGGCTTGCTCCTTCCCGGGTTGATTCCTTGGAATGAACCGGTCTCTTCGAGCTCGCCGTCTTGAATCTGGAGTTTCTTGATCACAGCAGAGGAGATCAAGTTTAGCCCGGCCCCGCCGTCAACCAACATTTTGGTGACCTTGAGGTTGCGGATGGTGGGGGAAACCAGCATCGGCAAGCACCCGACCGCCGTGGTGCGGTCAGGGTGATCCTCAAGGTCAAAAATGATGGGCGTGCTGGACCATTTGAGGAGCCTGCGGGACTCCACGGGCGGCTCCGCTGCATTGACCTCACGCACCCACTGTTTCAGCTGGCGGTGGGAGGTATGCAGGGAGGCGCCACCGTCGACGCACAGGACCTCCGTGGCCTTCTGGAACTCCTGCTCGCTGTTCTCGTCGTCCTCCATGTCTTCATCGTCGTCTTCGTCGTTGTCGCGGCTCCGGGGAGGTCGATCTCCTTGCCGCTGCTTGGCCTTGCCGCGGCGTCCTCCCCGGCCGTTGAACGGCCGCTTCTTGCTGGGCTCTTCCCCGCCACCTTGGGCCTTCTCCTTGTCGCGCCTCTCGTACTCAGCTTTTTGCTGCTCGACGAGGTACTCGACGCGCTTGCAGTTGGAGAGGTCGTGACCCTTGGTGCGGTGAATCTTACAGTATTGCTTGTCGGAGCTACCCGGCTTGTCGGCCGCCGCCGCAGGGGCCGGCTCCTTGCCGGAGCCGCCAGCCTGCGCTTGCTTGGCGGGGGCCTCCTTGCCGGACTTCTCGACGGCAAGCACTTCCTTCTTGCCCTTCTTCCTGTTGTTCCGCCGCCGGCTCTTCTTTGCCGGGGCGGCGTCGTCGCTGTCGCTTCCCCCTGCGCCAGCATCCTCCCCGAGGAGTTTCCTCCCCTCTTCTGCACGGGCGCACTTGTCGGCAAGAGCGTAGAGCTCGCTGACGTCCCTGATCTTGGTCATCGCCATCTCCTCACGCATGCGGCGGTTACGCACGTTCTGATGGAACGCGCTGATAACCGCAGCAGGGTGAACGTCGGGGATGTTGTGCTGTACCCGGCTGAAGCGTTGGATATACTTGCGCAGGGGTTCGCCTTCCTTCTGGGCCAAAATGTGGAGATCGCTCTCCTGGCCATGGGGTTTGTGGCCGCCGGTGAAGGCGCCAACAAACTGATGGCAGAGGTCGGCCCAAGAAGAGATAGAGCCTTCCGGCAAGTGCATGAGCCATGAACGGACGTTCGGCTTCAGCACGAGCGGGAAGTAGTTGGCTAGGATCTTCTCGTCGCGCCCCCCGGCAGCTTGCACTGCGATAGTGTAGACGCTGAGAAACTCCGAGGGGTGCGTCTTGCCGTCGTACTTCTCCGGTACGTCGGGCTTAAAGTTCTTCATGCTGGGCCACTGGACGCGCCGCAGCTCGCGGGTGAACGCAGGGCAACCTGCCGCGTACGGCAAGTCGCCTGGTTCACCGGGCGCGGGTGCGTCGACAGTGTTCCCAGCTCTCTTGTCGGATTGTCGCCGAGCTTCTCGGCGGCGCTCGATCGTGGTCCGAGCGTCTTCATCTCGCCGGTCGTCGAGGACCTGGCGCTGGTCCCGACGGGCCCGCGGGTCCGACGAGGCTGTGGAGCCGTCGTCGGGATTGTTCCGGCGGGGCGGCGTCTTCTGCTTCTGCGGCGGGGAGTGCACGCTTGTCGCACCCCCGGCAGTCTTGTCGCCGATAGCCTTCGTCTTCTCAGCCTGCCGCGGCCGTGAGGCCGACGGCTGCTGCGGTGAGTCATTGTTGGCGAAGTCTATCAGGCTCCGGATAGTGGCCCTCCATTCCTCGGCCTTGTCGGCCGCTGGAGGAAAATCGAGAAGCAGCTGCGCCCTTGCGAGCGCTTCTGCCGGAGTAGTGGGGAACGCGGGCGAGCGGTGCGAGGAGCGGGATACGCTCGGACTTCTAACGACGTTAGAAGGAGCGGGGTCCCGCGCCGGCGCCTTCGCTTTGCTTGTACCCGGACGAGGGTCCGGGGCGTCCCGCGAACCTCCAGTTTGGCCTTGTCCCAGCAAGCGGATACCACCTCCCGTGGTATGGCGCTGCGGGGTCGTCGTGTGCTGTGATGGACGCGGCGCGTCCACGGAGACCGAGGTCCGGTCATCCGTCTTGTTCTTGGATCTGGTGGCGCCGTGAGTGTCCTCGCCGGCAACCACCCTTCCGACGGCGTCTCCCCCGCCCACCGTTGGCTCTGGTGGCGGCGGGTGAGACGCAGACGGGCCTCCGACCTCCGAAGGCTTCTTCTTCGGGGCCATGGAGTTGTCGCTGATGAAGTTGCTGATGAAACTTGGAGAGGTTGATGAAGAATGCGCCCGCGCGAACACCGGATCAGGTTCGCACAACCTCGACGCCCCCTACCTGGCGCGCCAAAGATGTCGGGGGAAACTGTCCACCACGAACACCTATGGGACCGGAGCCCCTTGTCTGTGCGGTACGAGGGCGGAGGGAGCACAAAGAGCAGATCGGAGCGGACGCGCGGGCAGTTTTACCCAGGTTCGGGCCGCACGGATGCGTAAAACCCTACTCCTGCTTAGATGTGTATTGAGTCGAGCGCTCGGGAGCTTGAAGAAGCAGCTACACCGTGCGTGAGAGTAATCTAGGTTTCGAACCCCCTCCACGTTGTGCATGGGCCTCCTTTTATAGTGCAAGGGGTCACCGACAGGTGTCAACGTAGGAGAAAGGGGTAAAAATGTAAAAGAGGTGGTGGTTGTAACAGTGCGGGAACAGTGGAGCTACAGTACAGAACAGTGGTCTATACCTACTTTAACAGTGGGGGACAAGGGCATTTAATGCCCGTCGCCGTCGACCCCAAAAGCTCCCGCCTTAGCGTCTCCGTCCGCCACGGCGACGGATTTATCACCGTGGTGTGCCACCGTGTACCCCAGGCTGCACAGCCATCCGCCACGCGTCCCTGGTTAGGCCCCAGGGCGACGCGTGGGCCGATGAGCTGGAGCGCGGGCACACAGCGTAGCCTCCCCGGCAAGCGCCTTGCCGGGGCCTTGATCTTGCCGGGCCCGGGAACTTGCCGCTCCCCGGGCCCCTTGCCGGGGCGCGCATAGCGCCGAGGCAATATCTTCTAACCTTCCTGGCAAGCTCCTCTTGCCAGGGTCTTGTGTTATTGGAACAGTCTTGAGCCTGGTACGGCCTTCCCGGCAAGCTCCTCTTGCCGGGGCCTCGATCTTCTGTTTTGTATACTTTGTTTTTGAATGGTTTAATAGGAGGCAGGAAGGTCTCCGGCGAGCACGCAGTAAACCTTGCCGCGGGAAGCTGCAACTGCCCGTGCACAAGTTGGGGTACTAGGGTACCCCTACCTTAGTACACCGACACATGTTCATCACATATCATTTTCTTTATAGCATGGACATTTGGACTTTTATATGGTTCAAAGCAATAGTCTAGTTTTGACATGAAGATTTTAATACTCAAGCATACAAACTAACAACCATGTCTTTCAAAATATCAATACTGAAGCAAATTATCCCTAGCCCATCATGCTCAATCATTGATCCATTCATGAAGCGCACTCACATATTAGCTACAACCAATGCTCAAGTACGATCATAGTGCCCCTTAGTTGGTGCTTTATAAGAGAAAATGGAGACTCAAATAAAAATTGCATAAAGTAAATAGAGAGGCCCTTCGCAGAGGGAAGTAGGGATTTGCAGAGGTGCCAGAGCTCAAAGCTTAAATTGAGAGATAAAAATAATTTTGGGTGGTATACTTTTGCCGTCAACGAAAACGACTTACAGTTTCCAATACTTTCCATGCTAGATACATCATAGGCGGTTCCCAAACAAAAATTAAAGTTTATCCCTTTTTCCACCACTCTTTCACAACCCATGGCTAACTGTATCCACGGGTGCCCTCCATACCAACACTTTCCAAGGAATTTATTATTTGACAACATAAAGTAAATTTATTTGTCATTTCGGGATTGGGCATCCATAATACCTTTGTCGTACTCTCGTGCAATGACAAGTGAATAAACACTCATCTTGAGAACAACACATCTAGCATGGAAAAATATCGGCCATCCCTCACCGCCTCATGAGCAGTACGGGCACACAAAACATGAGTTTATTTTGAAATTTAGAGATGGCACATACAAATTTGCTTAGAACGACAAGGGAATACCGCATATAGGTAGGTATGGTGGACTCATTTGGCACAACTTGGGTTTTAGGATTTGGATGCACAAGTAGTATTTCTACTTAGTACAAGTGGAGGCTAGCAAATAGATTGAGAAGCAACCCACCAAGAAGCAAAAAATCACATAAGCGAGCATTGAGCATAACTAACATAGAATAATGCACCATAAGTAGGATGTAATTTTATTGCATAACTATTGACTTTCGTGCTTGCATAGGGAATCACAAACCTTAAAATCAATATTCTTACTAAAACATAATTACTCATTAAAATGGCTCACATATCGATATCATCATACCTCAAAACTATTACGAAGAATCAAGTTCATTTTGTCCAATGATCTTCATGAATGTTTTTCTCATATCCCTCTTGAATATCTATCATATTGGGACTAGTTTCATATGTTGCTTTAGATAAGCTCAAACAAATATAAGTGAAGATCATGAGCATAATATTATATTCTCTCCAATTAATCTAAGTTAGGCATGAGAGTATTTATTTAAAAATAACAAAGCACACCATACTCAAAAATATATAAGTGAATCACTAGAGCAATTCCATAGCTCTAAAGAAATTATGTAAAGCATAAAGAGCAATTCTAGCAAGTCATAGCATAATTCTGTCTCTCTCAAATAAGTGTGTCCAGCATGGATGATTGTGACAGAAAAACAAAAAAAACAAGCAAATACTCATATCATACAAGACGCTGCAAGCAAAACTCATAATATGTGATGAATACAAATATAGTCTCAAGTAATATACCAATGGTCGTTAGAAGAAAGAGGGGATGCCACCTGGGGGCATCCCCAAGCTTAGTTGCTTGATACTTCTTGAACATTATCTTGGGGTGCCTTGGGCATCCCCAAGCTTAACCTTTTGCTAATCCTTATTCCTTCATCTATCGTTATCTCACCCAAAACTTGAAAAATTCAATCACACAAAACTCAACAAAACCTCATGAGATCTATTAGAATAACAAAACCAATATTTACTTTAAGTACTGTAGCAAACCAATTAATATTTTCTAATTGTGTTATATCGACTGTATTCTAACTTTTCCATGGCAAAAATTCTTCAAAGGAAATCATAGATCAATCAAAATAAGCACATAACACAACGAAAACAGAATCTGTCAAAAACAGAACAATCTGTAAAGATGCGATTTTTTATCATATGTCTGTAACTCTGAAATTTCCGAAAAATTAGGACAACATGGATAATTTGTATCTAGATAACGTGAAAGAAATTCAAGAGTTTATCACGCTACCGTAATCGTCAAAAATTCTAACTCTAGTCACAAAAGTTTCTGAATTTCGACGCAATTAAATGAACTATCAACCAAATCATCCCAAAGGCTTTGCTTGGCACAAAAAATAATTTAAACCATAAAAACACAACTAATCAGAGGTATAATTCGGTAATTTATTGAAAACATCAAGAAACCCAAAAAGCAAAAAGATACAAGTTGGATTGCCTCCCAATGAGCGCTATCGGTTTACGCCCTTAGCTAGGCATAACACAAAGGGCTCAAGTGTTGTCATCCTTATTTTCTAATTCTTCAATCAAACACTAGAATTCTTCAAAGATTTTGCATATAAGTTTTGAACAACAATAATTCTATGAACAAGTTTGAGAAATTCATTCTTGGAGGTAGGTTTCTTATTACTTCAATAAAATCGGGATGAATACTAATCATTTTAAGACCCCATTTGTTACTACTAGAAGTAGCACCCTTGCTCTTAGTGATTTGAGTAGTATTGCAAACAATTACGGGTGCTTTTCCAATAAATTTAATGGAAGAAAAAGTAGTGCTCAAGTTACTAAAAATTTCTTCCAATTTATAAATCAGAGAAGGACTTTCTTCGATTCTTTCATTGGCTACGATTTCCTTCCCCGTTAACAATTTAAAGAAATCACCCGCTTTCGACCCAAATTTATTAGCAAAATTCTGAATCTTTTCATCCAAATTCTCTATTTTCTCTAGGGTGACCATTTTCTTTTCAATGGCATCTACTCTTTGCATAACATGCTCAAAAGACAAAACAATTTCATTGACGATAATAGGTGTTGTACCCACTAAACTTCCCATGGCATTAAAAGCATCCAAAGATGGACACATCAAGAAATTCCCACCGGTGATCGCATCAAGGACGAATCTATACCAAGTGGTGATGCCCACATAAAAACAACGAAGAAGAACAACGGTAGATTGCTTACAGATAGATCTATTATGAGCATTGCAAATTCTATGCCAAGCATCTTTTAGATTCTCCTCTGCCCTTTGTTTAAAATTAAGAACTTAATTCTTGAGGTTGCAAACAATGGAGCAAGAACTAGCCACAATGAACAAGTAAGCAAGATTGCACTCAAAAAATAATCTGACAAGAAAAACAGCAAACAAAAATGAAGGCGAATAAAAACGACAAAATTTTGTGAAGTGGGGGAGATGAAAATGAGAGGCAAATGGAAAATAATGTAAATTTCAAGGAGATGAGATTTGTGATTACGAACCTGATAGATGTTGATGATTTCTCCTCGGCAACATCGCCAGTAATTCCTTTGATGTGCGCTTGAGATGTGTCGGTAATTCCCCATAGAGGAAGGGATGATGCAACACAACGATGGTAAGTATTTCTTTCATTTATGAAACCAAGTTTATCGAACCAGTAGGAGAACCACGCAACACTTTGTAAACGGTACCTGCACACATATAACAAATACTTGCAACCTGACGCGTTAAAGGGGTTGTCAATCCCTTTCACATAACGGTGCCAGAAATTGGCGTGTTGATGAGATAGATTGTAGTAGATTGAAAGATGAAAATAAAACAAAATAAAACGCAACAAGGTATTTTTGTGTTTTTTATGATATATATATGAAAAATAAAAGTTGTAAATAAAGGAGGGAAATGGCAAAATAGATCGGAAAGTATATGATAGAAAAATAGGCCCGGGGGCCGTAGATTTCACTAGTGGCTTCTCTCGAGAAAATAACATGCAGACGGTAGACAAATTACTATCGGTAAATTGATAGAAAATCAAATAATTATGACAATATCGAAGACAATGATCATGTATATAGGCATCACGTCCGAAATTAGTAGACCGACTCATGGCTGCATCTACTACTATTACTCCACACATCGACCACTATCCAGCATGCATCTAGTGTATTAAGTTCATGGAAAAAAGGAGTAATGCAATAAGAACGATGACATGTTGTAGACAAAATATCTATTCATGTAGGAAGATACCCCATCTTTTTATCCTTAATAGCAATGATACATGCATGCTTTGCTGCCCCATATGTCACTGGGAAAGGACACCACAAGATAGAACCCATCACAAAGCACCTCTTCCCATTTCAAGAAAATAGATCAAGTTGGCCAAACAAAAACCCAAATATCGGGGAAGAAATACGAAGCTATAATAATGATAAACTTACAATTCATCGGATCCCGACAAACACACTGCAAAAAGTCATTACAACAAATAGATCTCCAAGAGACCATTGTATTGAGATACAAAGAGAGAAGAAGCCATCTAGCTACTGCCTACGGACCTGTAGGTCTGTGGTAAACTACTGACACATCATTGAAGAGGCACCAATGCGGATGATGAACCCCTCCGTGAGCGAGTTTCCCATCGGTGGAGTGCCGAAAAAGGGCTCTAGATTGGATATTGTGGTTCTGGAACTTGCGGCGGGTGGAATAAAATTTCGTCGACTCCCCTAGGGTTTTTGGGATATGAGATTATTTATAGAGTGAAGAGGCGGTGCAACATGCCACCGAGGTGGGCACAACCAACATGGGCGCACTAGGGGGCCCAGGTGTACCCTGTTGGATTGTTCTCCCCTTGGAGGCCCCCTCTGGTCCTTCTTCAGCCCATGTTGTATCTTCTGGCCTAGAAAAAATCTCTAATTTTTTTGCTGCATTTGGACTTCGTTTGGTATTGATTTTCTGCGATGTAAAAAATAAGCAAAACACAACAACTGGCACTGGGCACTATGTCAATAGGTTAGTCCCAAAAAATGATATAAAATGATTGTAAAATGATTGTAAAACATCCAAGAATGATAATATAACGGCATGGAACAATCAAAAATTATAGATACGTTGGAGACATATCAGGTATCTCCATACCTAGTTCAATATCGTAATGGCAAGTCTCTTTACTCGTTCTGTAATACAAGATCCCATGACTAACTCCTTAGTCACATTGCTTGAAATCTCATTGTGATGATGTATTGCCAAGTGGGCCCCAAGATACCTCTCCGTCATACGGAGTGACAAATCCTAGTCTTGATCCATGCCAACTCAATAGACACCCTTGGAGATACTTGTAGAGCATCTTTATTGTCACCCAGTTACGTTGCGACGGTTGATACACGCAATGTACTTGTCTGGTGTCAGTGAGTTGCATGATCTCTTGGTCATTGGAACAGATACTTAACATGCAGAAAACGATAGACATAAACTTGATACGATCATATGCTATGCTTATAGTTTGGGTCTTGTCCATCACAAAATTCTCCTAATGATATGATCCTGTTATCAAATGACAACTCATGTCTATGGCTAGGAAACCATAGCCATCTTTGATCAACGAGCTAGTCTGGTAGAGGCTCACTAGGGACATGTAGCTATGTATCCACACATGTATTTGAGTTTCCGGTCAATACAATTATAGCATCGATAATAAATGATTATCATGAACAAGGAAATATAATAATATCCACTTTAGTATTGCCGCTAGGGCATATTTCCAACAGATTCTTACTTAATTTAATGTGAAATGTGCATCGCCTGGAAAGCTTCAAGGTTTGTCATGGATTTGGAATGCTTTTGCAAATCCACACTTGGATCACCCTGCAAATCGTCTACCTCTTTCAGAAAAATTGTAATACCCGTGAGTTTCTCCCTGACATTTACATCACCTCTTTTAAATGATTCATCTTATACATGGAAGATCACATGTTATTCGAAACAAAAATGATTGTTTCATAATTTAATTAACATGCGTACGACAAAATCTGCATCAAGGTTCTTCACGGTGGCGTCCGTCTCATCCTTTTGTATTCACTGGTTAGAATGGTCCATACCAGCAACCTCCTTGACATCCTTTCGTTTTCCATGGCCAGAACCATTCTCAGTAGGGGCCTCCATTGGGTTCGAATGTGCTATGAGGTCAGAAAGATGTATATCCTCCACTCCTGGGAATCTTCCATAGCGGTTGTGCTTAAAAACATGTTAGTCTGGGGTGTTTTGATAGTAAAATTATAATAATCTCATAATAGGATGATTTACATCATAATTCTAGGCTTACATTTAATTCCTTCATGACATCCTCCAAGAGCTTCCATTTCCAAGGGTACGCCTATGGCACTCATCAATTTAATTTCAAGGGTGCGGATCCTATCTAAATTTTGTGCACCGGCCTCTCGCATGAGGGACCCAATTTGTTTCAAATCAGTAACTACATGGCCGACGGGTACCTTAATCTGCAACTTTGAAGCAGTTAGAAGCATATATCTTCGATATTAGTTGCAATGTTACATTATATATTTCTGTCCCATGTAACTCATTTACCAGACTATCGGTCTTTGGTTTGGCCAGCGTACCATCTGCTGGCGGAATGGAAGGTCATAGGAGGTTGTCAACTGTCATGCCCAAGATGCGATTCTATCCCGATCACATTATGAAAACGTGATTGGGGCACAACCGCATTTCGGGCGCTTAGCAAGATGGATATAATTACATCGTACCATTACATAAATAGATGGGGATACATATAAGTCATACAATAGCCACATGAATACAACATATCATACACAAGACATCCAACTACGGATGAAAACATGAAAAGCACAACGACATCCATCCTACTATCACAGGCCGCCGACCAGGAACCTATCCCAAGACTGAAGAAGAAGAAGAAGAAAGAACTCCAACGCAAGTAAACATCGCTCTCACGTCAAGTCATCGAAAACCTGTACCTACGACTGTTGTTGTAGTATCTGTGAGCCACGAGGACTCAGCAATCCCATAACCATGGGTATCAAGACTAGCAAAGCTTAATGGGTATGGAAAGGATAGTGGTGAGGTTGCAGCAGCGCAAAGCATTGTATGGTGGCTAACTTACGAGTACAAGAAAAAGATGAGCATCTACACAAAGGGTCGCAAACTAGTAATGATCGTTAAGTGATCCTGAACTACCTACGAGTCAAACATAACCCCACCGTGTTCTCTTCTCAAATAGAAAAGAGACAGTCATGGTTACTCACGCGGTTGGTGTATTTTATTTCGGATCCTCTGTCAAGGTTTCTACAATAGGACATTAACAAATTCCAATCTGCCACATAACCGCAGGCACGTCTTTCGAAAGATCATAAACCTGCAGGGGTGTCCCAACTTAGCCCATCACAAGCTCTCACGATCAGCAGAGGTAGAACCTCTTATCTTAGGGACAACCCGATCATAATCGGAATCCTGGTGCACAATACATTTCAACAATGGTAAAACCATTCCAGCAAGACCTCCCGGCGTGCCGACACCCTGATAGTAGCCATGCGTATCTCGTCTCAGGCCACGTCCGGATGGGACGAGCTACAAGTAAAACCAGATACCTCTGGAACCAACACCATCAGTACTGGCCCCCCTGTATGTGGAAAAGAGTCCACGGGGATGCGACCCCCTATGCAAATTCATTAATTAAATAATAGTTTTATTATGTTGCAAATAAAAACCAAATTTGGGCCTTGCTGGAGGAGTTTTATTCAAAGTGAACTCTCAAGGGGGTCCCATAACCCTAAACCGTGTTAGGAACGCAAACTCAAGGAACATAACACCGGTTTATCAGTTCTTAAGGCGGCATGAGTGGAACAAAACACCGAGCAAAAGGCCAAGCTTTGCACCCATTGCCAAGTATATAGGTGCATTAATTATAGTAATAGATAATGTGATATTCCAACAATCCAAGTTCCGACATGGTGCAATCTTCATCTTCACCTGCAACTAACAATGCTATAAGAGGAGCTGAGCAAGGGGTAGCAAGGGGTAACATAGCCAAACAATGGTTTGTTGGGATGGTGTCAAAGGTTAGAGAGTGTTTCATGGCAACAATGAAAGACTGACAACAATAGATAGGCAGCGCGACATATAGCGATAGCATCAAGACAACTAGCATAGCAATGATAGTAATGAGATCCAAGGTGATAGTCATCTTTCCTAAGATCCCGCTAGGAAGAAGAACGAGTCCATGAAGAAGACGAAGCCAGGTAGACGAACCAAGCGTAGTCGAACGAATCCTCATGATCAAAACAAAACAGGAACTATCGAGAAGAAGCAAACAACATGGTAAACACACAACACATACACAAGACATGATGCACAACCAAGTATGATGCATGACAAGGCTACATGATGCAAGCTTAAATGAGGCCGGAACCAATATATAACAATTCCGGTAAGTCCTCATATGCAAATTATGAAATTGGTCCAGATCTGAACTAACCTTATGGTAAAGTTGTTAAACAACAAGTTAACAAGCACCATGATGATCTACACGAAATTCTAGTCAAGTTACATATGAAGTTCATTTAATTCGGAGCTACAGCCTAGAAGATACGAGCCAAACAAGTAAAAAATGGCATTGATGCAAAATGGATTGAAACATCAAGCACAACACTCCAAAACAAGGATGCAACATGACATGATGCATCTACATGCAAAACCAAGCAAGTTTCATATAGGGCACACTCCAAACGGAGCCATGGTTCAACACATACACATGAAACAAGTTCAAAGGACAAGCTATCCAAAACAGCAACTAGGCATCTTACAAGCATCAAAACTACATGCTACAAGTACAATATAGCCACAAGCATGTCATGAACTCAAAGTACTGATAGCATGCTTCAAGAATCAACATGGATCAGGTTCATTGGCATCAAGAGTAAACCAACATGATCAAGACAACTAGCAACCTTTATATCATAGATTATGACTTGGTGGAAAACATGGCATACATGAGCAGAGTTAATATGTTGGCATGTTGGAGGAAATAAATAAATAATCTAAAGCACAAGAACATGGCAAGCAAAAGCATGGCATGTTATTCCATAACATGGAGCTCAAAGAACACAACATCGCATATACATGGGAGCAATGGGTTCGTGGCGTTCATCAAAAACAAGATGCAAACATGATATAGCAGATTCTGAGAGTGAAAATCTGGGAATGTAACAACAACATCATGAGACTGACTTTGGAGGCATATAATAGCAAGAATATCAATTCTAATAAGCATGCAAATGACATCAACATGTAGTAGGCATGGCATACTCCAAATAACTCCATTGGCATAACTCCATAAGAAACATAGAATGATTACAACAAGCTTTGCCAAATTAAACATGCTATTGACAGGCAGATAAATATATTATCAAGCAATCTGAGAGCAAGAAAGAGACATGCTACAGAAACTTATAAATACAAACAAGGGCATGGATGGATATATAATAGCATGGACTTCAAGATATGGTCACTGGACATCCCAAAACATGCATGGATATGACTGTAGCATCAAGCAAACATGGCATCATAATATAACAGTTTCAGATTTGGCACTTTTTAATAAGTCTTAGAAAACAGCAAACAACAAGTAGGTCACATTGCAAGCTTGTTGCACTCACCACAAGGCATAACATGAAAAGTCGATTGCAGCAAAGCAAAGATGACATAATTGTGCTCCTAAAACATGTTGACATGTATCTCTAACAAAAATCACACAAAAAGATATGAAAAAGACAAATCAGCAAGTTTTATAAGTTTTCAGCAGCTAACATCACTTAGCACTTTTGCAACAGATACCATGGCATAAATATGAACCCCTAACATGAATGAAAAGCACACCATTATGTAGAGCACAGAGAGACAGACATTTTGACATATTATATGCTCAATTTGGATCTACGTGCACAAAGTTATAGCAGATCAAACATGCCAACATAATATGAAAAAAACAGGGACTTAGCCAAAAAAAACAACCTCTGGGAAAATGGACGGCGAGGTGCGGGACGGAGAGAGCCGGGACAAATGTAGGCGTTGGTTTGATGAGATGGTGGATCTCATCCACCCTTCAGATCCGGCCGGAGACGACGCCGGCGTGGTGGCTCACGATGGCGGTGAGCGGGGCCGACGAGGCGGCGGGGTGCACGGAGCGGCGGTGGCGGGATGCGGGCGAGGCGGCGGGGTCCGTGGCGGTGACAACGGCGGAGTCCGAGCGGCGGCGAAGGTGCGTGGAGGCGGCGGGGTCCGAGCGGCGGCGGGGCGGAGCAGGGCGCGGGAGGCGTCGGGTTCGGCGGCGGAGGAGATGCGGGTCGGGAGGGCCGGATGTGGGCTCCATGGGCCGCGGCGGTGGGAGAAGAGAGAGGCCGGCGGCGGGGTGACGTGGTGGCCTCTGATTGGCTGAGTGGCGGCGGCGGACGCGTCCCGACCAATCGGACGTGTCCGGCGGCGGAGGAGGAGCTCAGATCTAGGGTTTCGCCCGAAAATTTGGACGGGGGAGGTCTATTTATAGGTAGAGGGAGCTAGGAAATTCCAAATGAGGTGCGGTTTTCGGCCACGCGATCGTGGTCCAATAGCGAAGAGCATGAGGGGGGTTTAGATTGGATAGTGGGCTGTTGTGGACGGGTGCAGGGCTGCAAAGAGAGAGGGGTTTCGGCGGTTAACGCGGTTAACCGTTGGGGCATCAAACGGCCTCCAAATGGAACAAAATTAGACAGGTGGTCTAACGGTGATATACCAAGACCACTCAACAACTCTCGGCCCATTGCGAGGATGTTTTTCTCCCGCTCACGAAACAAGATATGAGAGGTGCGACGGGTGCGTGCGAGTGTTTCTGGGCTGAGAAAGGACAATGGAGAGAACTGGAGAACCTGGCAACTACGGACGGATGCAAGTTTTGAAAACAATGTCGATGAAACATAAAATGATGACGTGGCAAAGTGCAACACGCAAGCAGATGACATGACGACAACGACGAATAAGAGGAGGACACCTAGCGCATCGGTCTCGGGGTGTTACAACACTCCCCTACTAACAAGAGATCTCGTCCCGAGATCTTAGGAACGAGACGGAAGAGAAAAAAGGAAGAAGGTGAAACCAAAAAAGCTTGAGAGTTTGGACACTTGGAAGAGAGAATACGACGGAGATGAACGAGATATGAGAAACTCCGTTAAAAAGAGGAACACAAAATAAAAGAGAACCATGATGGTTGAAAGACATGAAACAAGAGCTGACGGAACAAGAATGAATTCGAAACCACTCCGGTTAATAAGAGATAGAAAGTAATTTGAACGAAGAAATTCGGGCAGCACTCCGGCTGAAAATGGAGGGGATAGAACATAACCTCGAGAAGATGGAATAATACTTGATGATATGAACAAAGGGATGCCTCTAGAAGAATTTAAAGAGTGGAATGAAAAGAACGAACAAGAATATGGCAACTTCTGCCACAAATGAATTCGAAAGAGCATCTTAGAAAGTAAGGCTTGAACGGAGTTGTTGAAGAGTCAACAACAAAAGAATTAGCTTGATGTGGGATTATAGAAAACATCTCAAAACTTGAGGTGAAATTCTGCCTCTATGGAACATTGAATAGTTGAGAATGAAGTAATGCGAAACTCCACTTCAAATGAATACATATAATTAATTGCGCTTCAAGATGCAAGAAGAAGAATGCTTGAGCTTCTCCACAAGAATTTGATGAACACTTGAAGAATGAATTAACTCATGATGAATCAGCATGAAGAACTCTGGTAGCAAAAGGATGATGAAGGATGAAATGAATAAGAATAAGGCCTTGGGGGTACCGACGAGATGGCCGAGGAAACTTTGAACTCCGGAAAAGAAAACAAATGAAAATACTTGGGATTGGAATTTATTCATGAAGAACAAACTCTGAAGGACAGAATTTATCAACTTAAAGAATAAGAATGATGTTATGCTTATCCTCCATCAATAAAATTGATGAGAAACATTGGACTTGCATATCACTTTTTCGCATTGAAATTGATTAATGAGGGATATGTCACAAAGCTTGAGAAAGTCTTCATGAACCACCGATAGGATTGGAATGAACGAATGAATTAACTTGAATAAAGAAAAGAATTCTGAGCGAACCACCGTAAGAAATGAAGCCGGGTGAACAAAAGAACGAACCACCGGGAAGAATATGGAGACGAACAAAGAGGCATCAATTAAGAATAGTCGGAGGACGAAGTTGAAAACTGAGAACGACGAAATCTTCTGAAATAATGGCCTTCGGAGGAACACAACGGTATGAATTCATGAAATACTCCGGATGGTTAAAGAAAAGAATTTACGACAACGGAATAATTTGAGAGGATAACATGAAGCTAGAATGACGAATCTTCGAGAGGACGGACAAGATTCAGAGGAAAACTCTTCTTCGGTCCGCAAATGTTGAGAATGACGACGAGGAACACCACCAAAATTATTGAGATACTCCAGAAGAATGAAAAGAGGAGATGTTGAACCAATGATAGCAAGAATTTGAAAGCAATTTTCGAAAGGCACGTGACTGATGGAATCCCTTCTTACATCAACTTTGAAATGATTTGAGAATAACTCCAAAAATATTAGAAGATTCAGGTAAGATCCTAGGAAAAGACCTGTGGGTTATGAGCCCACCAAAAAGAAAACACGGTTGGAAAGGATTGAAAAGGAGATGATGCACTAGAACGAGTGAAAGTCTCGAATGAGGTGACAACCTCGAATAAATTGGAACACCAACGAATCTCATGAGATGTATTCAGGACTCCAGAACAATTAAATCGCGAGAGGCGAACGAGCAATTGGAAACATTTGAGGCAAGGAAAATAATATGATGAACATCTCATATCTGAATTGAATGCACCGAAGAAGAAAAAGAGATGAAGAATGACGAACTAGACGAGAATTCACCAGTTGGAATAATTAAGGAAATAATGAAGAAACTTCACACGAATAGGATGGATACTCGATTCAGGACTCCGAGAAGAAAAAAGGTTGTGCGGGTGGGAAAAAGAAAGACCACATCGGACGGGGAAAACGACGCTGGTTGAAAAGAACTGAGGACGAACTACAAAAGATGAAGAGGGTCGAATCAACTCGAAGAGAAGTGCACCGGATGAAAAGAGTTGACATCGCAACAATCGGAAAACTAACTACGTGATCCTAAAAAAATCAAGGGGGAGAGGAGTAATTCAAAACACGTACGTCAAGATTCCTCACCAGAGCGATGAAGGGGCCGAGGAGTAAAAATAATTCCTACTCTCCGATATAACTAGACTCCAAACTAGGTTTTTCTAGACTCGACTACGGCCAAACTACGATCAATCAAGGGGGCTCCTATGGTCGTTCAAGGCTCTGATACCAACTTGTCACGCCCAAGATGCGATTCTATCCCGATCATGTGATGAACTTGTGATTGGGGCACAGCCGCATTTTGGGCGCTTAGCAATATGGATATCATTACATCATACCATTACATAATTAGATGGGGATACATACAAGTCATACAATAGCTAGATGAATACAACATATCATACACAAGGCATCCGACTACGGATGAAAACATGAAAAGAAAAATGACATCCATCCTGCTATCCCAGGCCACCGACCAGGAATCTATCCCAAGACTAATGAAGAAGAAGAAGAAAGAACTCCAAGACAAGTAAACATTGCTCTCACGTCAAGTCATCGGAAACGTGTACCTGCAACTATGGTTGTAGTATCTGTGGGCCACGAGGACTCAGCAATCCCATAACCATGGGTATCAAGACTAGTAAAGCTTAATGGGTATGGAAATGATAGTGGTGAGGTTGCAACAGCGATTAAGCATTGTATGGTGGCTAACTTCGGATTACAAGAATAAGATGAGCATCTACGCAAACGGTCGCAAACTAGTAATGATCGCTAAGTGATCCTGAACTACCTACGAGTCAAACATAACCCCACCGTGTTCTCTTCTCAAATTGAAAAGAGTCGGTCACGGTTACTCACGCGGTTGGTGTATTTTATTTCGGATCCTTTGTCAAGTTTTCTACAACCGGATATTAACAAATGGCAATTTAGCACATAACAGCAGGCACGACTTTCGAAAGATCATAATCCTGCAGGGGTGTCCCAACTTAGCCCATCACAAGATCTCACGATCAGTAGAGGTAGAACCTCTTATCTTAGGGACAACCCGATGAGACTCGGAATCCCGGTGCACAAGACATTTCGACAATGGTAAAAAAGTCTAGCAAGACATCCCGGCGAGCCGACACCCTAATAGTAGCCACGCATATCTCGTCTCAGACCACGTCCGGATGGGACAAGCTACAGGTAAAACCAGCTACCTCGGGTTTCCCCGAGATGGCCCCGCAGGCTCCCGTATGGGACCAACACCATCAGCACTCGCCCCCTGTATGTGGAAAAGAATCCTCGGGGAAGAGAGCCCCTATGAAAATTAATTAATTAAATAATAGTTTTATTATGTTGCAAATTAAAACCAAAGTTGGGCCTCGGTGGAGGAGTTTTATTCAATGTGAACTGTCAAGGGGGTCCATAACCCCCGACCGTGTTAGGAACGCAAACTCAAGGAACATAACAGAGGTTTATCGGTTGTTTAGGCGGCATGAGTGGAACAAAACACCGGGCAAAAGGCTAAGCCTTCCACCCATTGCCAAGTATATAGGTGCATTAATTATAGTAATAGATAATGTGATATTCCAACAATCCAAGTTCCGACATGGAGCAATCTTCATCTGCACCTACAACTAACAACACTATAAGAGGGCCTGAGCAAGCGGTAACATAGGCAAACAACGGTTTGCTGGGATGGTGTCAAAGGTTAGAGGGTGTTTCATGGCAACAATGAAAGGCTGACAACAATATATAGGCAGCGCGACATATAGCGATAGCATCAAGACAACTAGCATAGCAATGATAGTAATGAGATCCAAGGTGATGGTCATCTTGTTTGATATCCCGCTAGGAAGAAGAACGAGTCCATGAAGAAGACGAAGCCACGTAGACGAACCAAACGTAGTCGGACGAATCCTCACGATCGTAATGAAACAGGAACTACCGAGAAGAAGCAAATAACATGGTAACACACAACACATAAATATGACATGATGCACAACCAAGTATGATGCATGACAAGGCTTCATCATGCTAATCATGGCAAGGGATGATGTATACAAGCCAGACAACCAAGCAAGCTTAAATGAGGCCAGAACCACATATAACAATTCCAGTAAGTCCTCATATGCAAATTTCGAAATTGGTCCAGATCGGAACAAACCTTATGTTAAAGTTGTTAAACAGAAAGTTAACATGCACCATGATGATATAAAGAAATTCTAGTCAAGTTACATATAAAGTTCATTTAATTCGGAGCTACGGCCTAGAAGATATGAGCAAAACAAGTTAAACATGGCATTGACGAAAAATGCATTCAAACATCAAGTACAACACCCCAAACATGGATGCAACATGACATGATGCATATACATGCAAAACCAAGAAAGTTTCATATACAACACACTCCAAACGGAGCCACGGTTCAACACATACACATGAAACAAGTTCAAAGGACAAGCTGTCCAAAACAGCAAATAGGCATCTTACAAGCATCAAAACAACATGCTACAAGTACAATATAGGCACAAGCATGGCATGAACTTAAAGTACAGATAGCATGCTTCAAGAATCAACAAGGACCAGGTTCATAGGCATCAAGATTAAACCAACATGACCAAGAAAACTAGCAATCTTTATATCACACACTATGACTTGGTGGAAAACAGGGCATACATGAGCAGACTTAATATGTTGGCATGTTGGAGGCAAGAAATATATAAGCTACATCACAAGAACATGGCAAGCAAAAGAATGGCATGCTATTCCATAACATGGAGCTCAAAGAACACAACATGGCATATACATTGGAGCAACAGGTTCATGGCATTCAGCGATAACAAGATGCAAACATGATATAGCATATTCAGAGACTTAGTGAAAATCTGGGAATGCAACAACAACATCATGAGGCTGAATTTGGTGGCATATAACAACAAGCATATCAATTCTAATAAGCATGAAAAGATCATAAAAATGTAGTAGGCATGCAATACTCCAAATAACTCCATTGGCACAACTCCATAAGACACATAGAATGATTACAACAAGCTTTGACAAATTGAACATGCTGTTGATAGGCTGCCAGATATATTATCAAGCAACTTGAGAGCAAGAAAGAGACACGCTACAAAAACTTATAACTACAAACAAGAGCATGGGTAGATAGAGCATAACATGGACTTCAAGTCATGGTCTCTAGACATCCCAAAACATGCATGGATATGACTGTAGCATCAAGCAAACATGGCATCATAATATAACATTTTTAGACTTGACAGTTTTTAACAAGTCTCAGAAAACAGTAACCAGCGAGTAGATCACTTCGCAAGCTTGTTGCACTCACCACAAGGCATAACATAAAAAGTGGATTGATCAAGGCAAAGATGAAATGATTGTCCTCCTAAAACATGTTGACATGTATCTCAAACAAAAATCACACAAAAAGATATGAAAAAGACAAATAAGCAAGTTTTCTAAGTTTTCAGCAGCTAACATAACTTAGCACTTTTGCAACAAAGATCATGGCATCAAGATGAACCCTAACATGCATGAAAATCACACCGTCATGTAGAGCACAGAGAGATGAACATTTCGACATATTATATGCTAAATTTGGATCTATGTTCATAAAGTTATAGGAGATCAGACATGCCAACATAATATGAGAAAAACAGGGACTAAGCCAAAAAACAACCTCCGGGAAACTGGACGACGAAGTGCGGGACGGAGAGAGCCGGGACGAATGGAGGCATTTGGTTTGATGAGGTGGTGGATCTCATCCACTCTTCGGATCCGGGCCGGATCTCGCCGGATCATGCAGGAGATGACACCGGCGCGGTGGCTGACAACGGCGGCGAGCGGGGCTGGCAAGGCGGCGGGGTGCACGGAGCGGCGGCGACGGGATGCGGGCGAGGCGGCGGTGGGGTCCGTGGCGGTGACGGCGGTGGAGTCCAAGCGGCGGTGGCGGAGGAACGTGGAGGTGGTGGGGTCCGAGCGGAGGCGATGGAGTCCAATCGGCGGCGTGGCGGAGCAGGGCGTGGGAGGCATCGGGCTCGGCGGCGGAGGAGATGCGGGACGGGAGGGCCGGATCCAGGCCCCGTGTGCCGCGGCGGTCGGAGGAGAGAGAGGCTGGCGGCGGGGTGATGTGGCGGCCTGCGATTGGCTGAGGGGCGGTGGCGGACGCGTCCGGACCGGTCGGACATGTCCGGTGGCGGAGGAGGAGTTCGGATCTAGGGTTTCGCCCGAAAATGTGGACGGGGGAAGTCTATTTATAGGTAGAGGGATCTAGGAGAGTCCAAATGAGGTGCGGTTTTTGGCGACGCGATCGTGATCCAACGGCGAAGAGCATGAGGGGGTTTTAGATGGGCTAGTGGCATGTTGTGGAGGTGTGCTGGCTGCAAAGAGAGAGGGGTTTCGACGGTTAACACAGTTAACCGTTGGTGCATCAAACGACCTCCAAATGGAACGAAATTTGATAGGCGTTCTAATGGTGATATACCAAGACTACTCGACAACTCTCGGCCCATTCTGAGGATGTTTTTCTCCGGCTCACGAAACACGATCTGAGAATTGCGACGGGTGCGTGCGAGTGTGCCTAGGCTTAGAACGGACAACGGAGAGAACTGGGGAACCTGGCAACTACGGATGGATGCAAGTTTTGAAAACAATGCCGATGAAACATAAAATGATGACATGGAAAAGTGCAACATGCAAGCAGATGACATGGCAAAAATGGCGAATAAGAGGAAGACACCTGGCGCATCTGTCTTGGGGTGCTACAACACTCCCCTAATAAATGAGATCTCGTCTCGAGATCTTAGGAACGAGACAGAAGATGAAAAAAAGCATGAAGGTGAAACCAAGGAAGCTTCAGAGTTTGAACAATTGGAAGAGAGAATAAAACGGAGGTGAACGAGATATGAGAAACTCCAATACAAAAGATGAACGTGGAATAAAAGAGAACCATGATGGTTGAAAGATATGAAACAAGAGCTCAATGAACAAGAATGAATTCGAAACCACTCCGGTTAATAAGAGATAGAACGGAATTTTAACGAAGGAATTCGGGCAGCACTCCGGATGAAAATGAAGGGGATAGAACATAAACTCGAGAAGATGGAATAATACTTGACGATATGAACAAAATGATTCCTCCGAAAGAATTTAAAGAGTGGAATGAAAAGAACGGACAAGAAGATGGCAACTTATCCCACAAATGAATTCGAAAGAGCATCTTAAAAAGTAATGCTTGAAAGGAGTTGTTGAAGAATCAACAACAATTGAATTAGCTTGATGTGGGCTTATAGAAAACATCTCAAAACATGAGGTGAAATTCTGCCACTACGGAAGATTGAATAGTTGAGAATGAAGCAATGCAAAACTCCACTTCAAATGAATATGAAGAATTAATTGCACTTCGAGACGCAAGATGAAGAATGCTTGATCTTCTCCACAAGAATTTGATGAATACTTGAAGAATGAATTAACTCATGATGAACCAGCATGAAGAACTCCGGTGGCAAAAGGATGATGAAGGATGAAAAGAATAAGAATAAGTCCTTGGGGGTTCCGACGAGATGGTAGAGGAAACTTTGAACTCCGGAAAAGAAAAAAATGAAAACACTTGGAATTAGAGTGTATTCATCAAGAACAAACTCTGAAGGACATAATTAATCAACTTAAAGACTAAGAATTAGGCTATGCTTATCCTCCATCAATTAAATTGATTGAGAAACAATGGACTTGCATATCACTTATTCGTATTGAAATTGATTAACGAGGGATATAGCACAAAAATTGATAAAGTCTTCATGAAACACCGGTAGGATTGGAATGAACGAATGAATTAACATGAATAAAGAAAATAATTCAGAGCAAACGACCATATGAATTGAAGCCGAGTGAAGAAAATAATGAACCACCGGGAAGAATATGGAGACGAAGAAGATGCATCAATTAAGAATAGTTGGAGGACGAAGTTGAAAACTGAGAACGACGAAATTTTCTGATATGATGGCCTTCGGAGGAACACAATGGAAAGAATTCATGAAATACTCCGGCTCGTTAAAGAAATGAATTTATGACAATAGAATAATTCGAGAGGATAGCATGAAGCTAAAATCACGAATCTTTGAGAGGACGGATAAGATTCAGAGGAAAACTCTTCTTCGGTCCGCAAATGTTGAGAATGACAATGGGGAACACCACCAAAATTATTGAGATACACCGGAAGAATGGAAAAGAGGAGATGTTGAACCAACGATGACAAGAATTTGAAAGCGATTTTTGAAAGGCACGTGACTGATTGAATCCATTCTTACTTCACACTTTGAAAGAATTTGGGAATAACTCCGAAAATATTAGAAAAGTCAGGTAAGATCCTGGGAAAAGAGATGTGAGTTATGAGCCCACCGAAAAGAAAACACCGCTGGAAAGGATTGAAAAGGACATGATGCATTAGAATGATTGAAAGACTCGAATGAGGTGACAATCTTGAATAAATTGGAACACCAACGAATCTCCTGAGATGTCTTTAGGTCTCCAGAACAATTAAATAGCGAGAGGCGAACGAGAAATTGGAAACATTTGAGGCAAGGAAAAGAATATGATGAACATCTCATATTTTAATTGAATGCACCGGCGAAGAAAAAGAGATGAAGAATGACGAACTAGATGAGAATCCACTAGTTGGAATAATTAAGGAAAGAATGAAGAAACTTCGCACGAATAGGATGGATACTCGATTCGAGACTCCGAGAATAAAAAAGGGTGGGCGGCTGGGAAAAAGAAAAATCACATCGGACGGGGAAAACGACGCCGGTTGAAAAGAAATGAGGACGAACTACAAAAGATGAAGAGGGTCGAGTCAACTCGAAGAGAAGTGCGCAGGATGAAAAGAGCTGACATCGCAACGATCTAAAAACTAACTGCGTGATGCTAAAAAAATTGAAGGGGAAGAGGAGTAATTCAAAACACATGCGTCATGATTCCACACCAGAGCGACGAACGAGCTGAGGAGTAAAAAGAATTCCTACTCTCCGATATAACTAGACTCAACTAGTTTTTGCTAGACTTGACAACGACCAAACTACGATCAATCAAAGGGGGCTCCTATGTTCGGTCGAGGCTTTGATACAGACTTGTCACTGCCAAGATGCGATTCTATCCCGATCACGTGACGAACTCGTGATTGGGGCACAACCGCATTTCGGGTGCTTAGCAAGATGGATATCATTACATCTTACCATTACATAAATAGATGGGGATACATACAAGTCATACAATAGCCACAAGAATACAATATATCATACACAAGACATCCGACTATGGATGAAAACATGAAAAGCACAAAGACATCCATCCTGCTATCCCAGGATGCTGACCAGGAACCTATCCCAATACTAAAGAAGAAGAATAAGAAGAAGAAAGAACTACAACACAAGTAAACATTGTTCTCATGTGAATTCATCGGAAACCTGTACCTGCAACTATTGTTGTTGTATCTGTGAGCCACGAGGACTCATCAATCCCATAACCATGGGTATCAAGACAAGCAAAGCTTAATGGGTATGGAAAGGATAGTGGTGAGGTTGCAGCGGCGACTAAGCATTGTATGGTGGCTAACTTACGAGTACGAGAATAAAACGAGCATCTACGCAAACGGTCGCAAACTAGTAATGATCGCTAAGTGATCCTATACTACCTACGAGTCAAACATAACCCCACTGTGTTCTCTTCTCAAATTTAAAAGAGACGGCACGGTTACTCACGCGGTTAGTGTATTTTATTTTGGATCCTCTGTCAAGTTTTCTACAACTGGACATTAACTAATTCCAATCTGCCACATAAGCGTGCGCACGACTTTCGAAAGATCACAACCCTGCAGGGGTGTCCCAACTTCGCCAATCACAACCTCTCACGATCAGTAGAGGTAGAACCTCTTATCTTAGGGACAACCCGACCAGACTCGGAATCCCGGTGCACAAGACATTTCGACAATGGTAAAACAAGTCCAGCAAGACCTCCCAGCGTGCCGACACCCTGATAGTTGCCGCGCGTATCTCGTCACAGGCCAAGTCCGGATGGGACAAGCTACAGGTTAAACCAGATACCTCGGGTTTCCCCTAGGCGACACGTTTGGGACCGACACCATCAGCATTGGCCCGCTATATGTGGAAAAGAATCCTCGGGGACGCGACCCCCTATGCAAATTAATTAATTAAATAATAGTTTTATTATGTTGCAAATTAAAACCAAAGTTGGGCCTTGTTGGAGGAGTATTATTGAAAACAAACTGTCAAGGGGGTTCCATAACCCCCAACCGTGTTAGGAATGCAAACTCAAGGAACATAACACATGTTTATCGGTTCTTAAGGTGGCAAGAGTGGAACAGAACACCGAGCAAAAGGCCAAGACTTCCACCCATTGCCATGTATATAGGTGCATTAATTATTCTAATAGATAATGTGATATTCCAACAATCCAAGTTTTGACATGGAGCAATGTTCATCTTCACCTGCAACTAACAACGCTATAAGAGGGGCTGAGCAAGCGGTGACATAGCTAAACAACAGTTTGGTGGGATGGTGTCAAAGTTAGAGGGTGTTTCATGGCAACAATGAAAGGCTGACAACAATAGATAGGCAGCGCGACATATAGGGAAAGCATCGAGACAACTAACATAGCAATGATAGTAATGAGATCCAAGGTGACGGTCATCTAGCCTGAGATTCCGCTAGGAAGAATAACGAGTCCATGAAGAAGACGAAGCCACATAGACGAACCAAGCGTAGTCGAACGAATCCTCACGATCGCAACGAAACAGGAACTACTGAGAAGAAGCAAACAACATGGTAAACACACAACACATAAACAAGATATGATGCACAACCAAGTATGATGCATGACAAGGCTACAAGATGCTAATCATGGCAAGGGATGATGCATACAAAACCACACAACAAAGCAAGCTTAAATGAGGCCGGAACCAACATATAACAATTCCGGTAAGTTCTCATATGCAAATTTCGAAATTGGTCCAGATCTGAACAAACCTTATGTTAATGTATTAAACAACAAATTAACATGCACCATGGTAATCTACATGAAATTCTAGTCCAGTTACATATAAAGTTCATTTAATTCGGTGCTACGGCCTAGAAGATATGAGCAAAACAAGTGAAACATGGCAGTGATTCAAAATGCATTAAAACATCAAGCACAACACTCCAAAACAAGGATCCAACATGACATGATTCATCGACATGCAAAACCAAGCAACTTTCATATAGTGCACACTCCAAACGGGGCCACGGTTCAACACATACACATGAAACAATTTCAAAGGACAAGCTGTCCAAAACAGCAACTAGGCATCTGACAAGCATCAAAACAACATGCCACAAGTACAATGGAAGCACAAGCATGGCATGAACTCGAAGTATATGTAGCATGATTAAAGAATGAACAAGGATCAAGTTCATAAGCATCAAGATTAAATCAACATGATCAATACAACTAGCAATCTTTATATCACACACTATGACTTGGTGGAAAACAGGGCATACATGAGCAGAGTTAATATGTTGGCATGTTAGAGGCAAGAAATAAATAAGCTACAACACAAGAACATGGCAAGCAAAAGCATGGCATGCTAGTCCATAACATGGAGCTCAAAGAACACAGCATGTCATATACATGGGAGCAAAAGGTTCATGGCATTCATAAAAAACAAGATGCAAACATGATATAGCAGATTCTCAAACTTTATGAAAATCTGGGAATGCAACAACAACATCATGAGGCTGAATTTGGAGGCATATAATAGCAAGAATATCAATTCTAATAAGCATTCAAAGGTTATAAACATGTAGTAGGCATGGCATACTCCAAATAACTCCATTGTCACAACTCCATAAGAAACATAGAATGATCACAAAAAGCTTTGTCAAATTGAACATGTTGTTGACAGGTTGACAGATATATTATCAAGCAACTTGAGAGCAGGAAAGAGACATGCTACAGAAACATATAAATGCAAAGAAGCTCATGGAGGGATAGAGAATAATATGGACTTCAAGACATGGTCACTGGACATCCCAAAACATGCATGGATATGACTGTAGCATCAAGCAAACATGGCATCATAATATAACAGTTTCCGACTTAGCAGTTTTTAGCAAGTCTCAGAAAACAGCAAACAATGAGTAGGTCACTTTGCAATCTTGTTGCACTCACCACAAAGCATAACATGAATAGTGGATTGCGCCAAAGCAAAGATTACATGAATTTGCTCCTAAAACATGTTGACATGTATCTCAAACACAAATCACACAAAAATATATGAAAACGACTAATCAGCAAGTTTTATAAGTTTTCAGCAGCTAACATCACTTAGCACTTTCGCAACAGATATCATGGCATCAAGATGAACCCTAACATGCATGAAAAGCACACCATCTTGTATAGCACAGAGAGACGAATATTTCGACATATTATATGCTCAATTTGGATCTACGTGCACAAAGTTATAGCAGATCAAACATGCCAACATAATATGAGAAAAACAAGGACGTAGCCAAGAAACAACCTCCGGGAAACTGGACAACGAGGTGCAGGACAGAGAGAGCCGGGAGGAACGGAGGCGTTTGGTTTGACGAGATGCTAGATCTCATCCACCCTTCGGATCCAGGCCGGATCTCTCCAGATCCGGCCGGAGACGACATCGGCGCAGTGGCTGATGACGGCGGCGAGCGGGGCCGGCGAGGCGGCGGGCTACAGGGAGCAGTGGCGGCGGGATGCGGGCGAGGCAGCGGGGTTCGTGGAAGCGACGGCGGCGGAGTCCGAGTGGCGGTGGAGGCGCGTGGAGGTGACATGGTTCGAGCAGCGGCGGCGGTGTTCGACCGGCGGCGAGGTGGAGCAGGGCGCGGGAGTCGTCGGGCTCGGTGGTGGAGGAGATGCGGGCCGGGAGGGACGGATCTGGGCCCCGTGGGCCGCGGCGGTGGGAGGAGAGAGAGGCCGGCTGCAGGGTGATGTGGCGGCCTCCGATTGGCTTAGGGGTGGCGGTGGAGCAATAATATCTAGTTGTTATCATCCACATATACAGAATGGAAAGCATATATACACACATTCAAATAGAACATATAGTAACGGAAAATAGAGTACACACATTCAAACATAGCAATTAACAGAGCAATAATATGATTGCTGTTAATACATAGTTATCCACGTCGAAACGAATGAACAAAATAAAACGCGTCCATGAGACCATGACCAGCAGCCCTTGCCTACCGTAGCTCTTGGCTCTTCCTGAACTCGTGCAGGCGTTCATCCAAGCGGTTGTCACACTCATTGTACATATGGAGCGCAATCTCGAGCTCCAAGTTGGCCATTTCATTGGAGATCCCCTGCTCGAGGATGCGATATCCATGTTCCTCTACTGCGCCCAGGTGGATACCTGGGCCAAGGAGGCGGTCGAGCCTACGGACTAGCGCGTTGGCATCCAGCGGGCCGCGTACAAGGCGAATGGCACCACCCATGCGAATGGCGCAGCAGGCGTCCGGTGCAAGTACGGCACGGCCGGCCTCTGGTGCAAGTACGACGCTGAGGGTCTCTGCCCACTCCTGGCGAGGAATGGGGGTACTGACGGGACGTGTACCCAGCTGTGACGCCATGTCGACAGCAGGCAAGCGCTGATGGATCCGCTCTTGCTGTGCAGTGCTCCGCCCCTCTCGCTCTGCAGCGCTCCAATGGTCTCGCTATGTGGCGAGCCGCAACCTATCAGTGCGGACGCGCCTAGCTTACTCTGCGGTGCGGCGAGCTGCAGCTTGTCGGCTCTGACATGCCTATCTTGATTCGCGGCACTCAAGCGCCATGCGCCAAAGGTCTGCTCAACCCTAGCGATGACGCGCATCACCTCGTCGTCCATCGTATTAACGTAGACCATCTCGGCCTCGACGGGCCGTGGCGCCTGCTCGTTTTCCTCGTCGACGAGGTTGATGGCAAAGGCGATGCTTTGGTGGGTTGGCATGCTTGGAAAAGGTGGATGTGCTACAGGCTGCGCTTGTCGCCTCCGTGCATCACGCGCCATCTAGGTTTATGCACAATGTCACTGGGTGGCGAGAAACAAGTGAGGAAATGGCGGGAAACGGTGGCGTGTTCATAAAAAGCCATCAATTAATGGAAACTTAGCATAGAAGGAACATCGAGCTAGCACAAGAAGTAGATGATGATCAGATGAACACGGACCACACTAGGGAACCTGTCGGTGATGAATTCATCAATCGTAAATGGTTGAATACTAGCAAGTATTTTCCCACAACACACACGGCTTATTCCATCACAAATAGGTCGGATGGATCAACTTTATGCCATGTATCGCACATTGTCAAAAAGTAATGCGGTAGACCTTCTTTAACATGTGTTAAAAAAACAAAAAAAAACAAAATAAGGACCTTGAGGTTAATTCCACCCCACAACACACACGGCTTATTCCATCACAAACAGGGCGGATGGATCAACTGTATGCCACGTATCGCACATTCTCAAAAAGTAATGCGGTAGACCTTCTTTAACATGTGTTAAAAAATTCAACACAAGGACCTTGAGGTTAATTTCACTGATGGGATGTGTCATAAATGTCCTTAATAGATCTTTAAGATACATCCCATCAGTGGAATTAACATCAAGACAACTTCCCATCCGGTCACCCATCTCATGGCTGCTCCAGCCTAAGCACAATTAACTTGAGAGTTCTCTTAGACGAGCTATTGGTGAAACAACTAGTCCTTGCTGATATAGGATGCCCTCTTTGCATCCTTATGGCATACTCGGATGACCACCCATCACCCAATGGCCAATCGATGCTGTGTAGACAGAGCATATCACATACGTCTTATTAGAAGCAAGCGTCTGTGTTATTATCGGTCTTCGCACACATTTCTGTTTACAAACCCGTTTGCCGTGTATCACACACATCTTGTTATATTGAACAATTTATGTTCTCTTGTCTCAACACAAAAAGTTCATCTGAGTGAACCGCATGCTGTATATCGCAAACACCTTGATCTGGCTGACCGTTTCTTTCGTGTTGCCTAATCACAAATAGTTCATCCGAGCGAACCATATGCTGTATATCACACACACCTTCATCTGGCTTCCCGTTTCTTTTGTTCCTCCTCATTGCAAACAGTTAATTGAACTGAATAGTATGCCCTGCATCGCACACACAACTAAAATCTGAACCGTGTTTGATGCATCCTCCATTGCATACGTTTTGCACCTTTTTGACGGTTTTCACACCGCCGTTTGCGATTATGGCATCGCACACAGTTTCGTCGAAGGGTCTCTGATTGTAGTGTCACGTTAGGAGCATCCTACAATACTGATATAAAGCTTTAATTGATTCATTGATATCAACATTTTCATGGAAAAATTTTAATATAGAGATTTTCTAGATCATGAATAATTATCAATGCTTCTAGACATATCATCAATCTTGTTAAACTTTTTGTCTGTCATAGTGTTGAAATTTTTTTGCGCATTGATAAAATCTTGAATATTATTCTCAAGATCGAAGGGCATCCTATTATTATTATTATTATTATTATTATTATTATTATTATTATTATTATTATTATTATTATTACCATAGTAATTGCCATAATTATTAGAGGAACTTCCAGGAAACTGCCTAGGATTAAAATTACCTCTATATGCGTTACTATTAAAATTGTTTCTCTAGACAAAATTCACATCTATGGGATCATTATTTTGCTCAATCAAAGTAGACAAAGGCACATCACTAGGATCAATAGGAGCATTTTTTACTAGCAACCAATTTCATAAGAGCATCAACTTTATCACTCAAATACTAATTTCTTCAACATAATTAATCTTTTTACTAGTAGGAGCTCCTTGATTATGCCACTGTGAATAATTAGCCATAATATTATAAAGCAATATAGTAGTTTCACCCAAAGTAATCTCCATCAAAGTACTACCGGCGATGGAATCCAAAAGATTTCTAGAAACAAATTTAATCCCGGATAAAAAAATGTATGATCATCCACAAATTTAAACTACGAGTTGGATAATTTCTTATCATCAAATTCATCCTTTTCCCAGGATTGGGCAACATGTTCATGCTCAAGTTGCTTAAAATTCATAATTTGATTTCTAAGGGAAATAATTTTTGTGGGAGGACAATACTTAGTGATAAAAACATCTTTGCACTTGTCCCAAGAATCATTACTATCAGATGGTAAAGATGAAAACCAAATTTTAGCACAACCATGCAAAGAGAATGGAAATAGTTTCAGTTTCACAATATCATTGTCCACATTTTTTCTTTTGCATATCACACAATTCTACAGAAGTGTTTAGATGGGACGCGGCGTCCTCATTAGGATTATCGGAAATTGCTCTTTCATAACAAGATTCAACAAAGCGGCATTAATATCATAAGACTCTGCACTAGTGGCGGGAGGAGCAATTGACATACTAATAAAATCATTATTATTACTATTGGAAAAATCACACAACTTGGTATTTTCTTGAGATGTCGTGACTACGCAAACTAGATCACTAGCAAACAAAAGACCTGTCAAGAAAAAGACAAATGAAAATAAGGCAAATAAAAAGGAAATTTTTTGTATGTTTTGCAAAAAATATTTTAGAAGTGGGGGAGATGAAAACAAGAGGCAAATGCTAAATAATGTAATTGCAAGGAACTGAGAGTTTATGTGTAGGTACTTGATAGATGTTAATGATGTTTCCCTTGCAATGGCGCCAGAAATTCTTCCTGCTACTTGTGATCCGTGTTGGTATTTCCCAGAAGAGGAGGGGATGATGCAACATGGCAGAGGTAAATATTTCCCTCAGTTATGAAACCAAGGTTATGAATCCAATATGAGAACCAAGAAACACTATGGAAACATCACCCGCACACAAACAACAAATACTTGCAACCCAACGCATAAAGGGGTAGTCAATCCGTCCACGGTATTGATATTTGATAAATAGATAGATTGATAGGTGCAAATAAAATAAAATAAAATAAAACGCAGCAAAGTATTTTTGGGTTTTTGATTAAACATATCTGAGAATAATATGGTAGGAAATAGATCCAGGGCTGTAGGTTTCACTAGAGGCTTTTCTCAAGAAAATAGCATATAGTGGGTAAACCAATTACTGTTGGGCAATTGATAGAAAAGAAAATAATTATGACAATATCCAAGACAATGATCATGTATATAGGCATCACGTCCAAGATTAGTTGACCAAAATGATTCTGCATGTACTTCTATTACTCCACACATCGACCGTTATCCAACATGCATAGTGTATTAAGTTCATGGAGCATTGGAGTAATGCAATAAGAACAATGACATGATGTAGACAAAGCAAACTCACATATGAACAAACCTTGTCTTGTTAACCTTTATAGAAAGGATACATGCTTGTCATGTCCCTTTCTGTCACTGAGATTGAGCACTGCAAGATCGAACCCATTACAAAGCACCTATTCCCACGGCTAGATAAATCAATCTACACTACTAGGAAAAGGGCTATAGATGATATGGCCACTAATGTCGCACCAGACATGTGGTGCGCCATTAGTATATACTAATCGCGCACCATGTGTCGGTGCGCCATTAGTAACAACTTTTTTTACAGACATACTAATGGCGCACGGTGGCACAGTGCGCCATTACTAGTTTAACTAGTAATGGCGCACCTCCAACTCAGTGCGCTAGTACTATTTTTTTTGCAAAACTACTAATTGCGCACCAGCCATCAATGCACCATTAGAAACCACACTGGTTACTAATGGCGCATTGATGACTGGTGCGCCATTAGTAAAGTAGGACCAACTAGATATTTTGGACAGCCACACCTACACACTCACTTTCCCCACTTCATTCTCTCCACCTCGATCCTCCTCCAAGCTTGTGTCGGCCGCAAACTGGGCGACTACGCATACCAGAGGTAATGTTCCATCTCTCCGATGGCTCGTGCCCGCTGTGCCGCCGAATCGCCGATGGTCCAGTTTGAAGCCGACCAGATCGGAGCTCGTGGAGTGCTAAGATCCGCGCTGCAGTGTGTTCGTCACGGCCTCCCATCTCATGCTCCGGCAGCAGCTGGTTCGTCACCGCCTCTCCAACATCAGCTCGCGTCCTCCTCGACCTCGTCGGCTGCAAGTCGTTGGTGAGCTCCTCGGCTCCTTCCGGACCAGCCCCTGTGATGTGGTGCGAACCTACAAGGTGTCACCATGGTGGTTAACTTCTCTGTTAAATACTCCACAAATTAATACCCCCATCTCAATTTTTCTGGTAGCTAATCATTCACTGTCGGGGGAAACCGTCCACCACGAGCACCTATGGGACCAGAGCCCCTTGTTCGTGCGGTAAGGGAGCGGAGGGAGCACAAAGAGCAGATCGTAGAGCTCACGCAGACAGTTTACCCAGGTTCTGGCCGCGATGGACGCGTAAAACCCTACTCCAGCTTAGATTGTATTGAACGTTGGAGCTCGGGAGCTTGAAGAACTAACTACACCGAGCGAATGAGCGATCTAGGTTCCGAACCCTTTCTACGTTGTGCATGGGCCTCCTTTTATAGCTCAAGGGGTCACCGACAGGTGTCAACGTAGGAGAAAGGGGTAAAAATGTAACTTTTGTGGTAGTTGTAACAGTGCGGGAACAGTGGACGAACAGTGGATGAATAGTGGTCATCACCTACTTTGACAGTGGGGGACAAGGGCATTAAATGCCCGTCGCCGTCGACCCCAAAAGCGCCCGCCCTTGTGTCTCCGTTCGCCACGGTGGTAGCTTCGTCACCGTGGAGCGCCACCGTGTCCCCCAGGCTGCACAGCCATCCGCCACGCGTCCCTGGAATGGCCCCAAGGCGACGCGTGGGCCGATGAGCTGGAGCGCGGGCACACAGTGCAGACTTCCCCCGGCAAGCACCTTGCCGGGGTCTTGATCTTGTCGGGCCGGGAAGCTTGTCGCTCCCCGGGTCTTGCCGGGGCGCAGGGTGCGCCGAGGCGTGCCTTATAAGAGGCAATCTTCTGGTCTTCCTGGCAAGCTCCTCTTGCCAGGGCCTTGAGTTAATGAGGTAATTTTGAGCCTGGGACGGCCTTCCCGGCAGCTCCACTTGCCGGGGCCTTGATCTTCTGTCTTGTATACTTTGTTTTTGAATGGTTTAATAAGGACCAGAGAGGTTTCCGGCAAGCACATGGTAGACCCTGCCGCGGGAAGCTGCTACTGCCCGTGCACAAGTTGGGGTACTAAGGTACCCCTATCTTAGTACACCGACAGGAGCCCCCGGGCCTGGGCCACACGCGGTGCCCAGCGCCGTTGGGCCAGGCCCAAAACAGTGCACGGGCACGCGCGGCCCACGGCGAGCCGTAATTCCCCCTCCGCATCCGCCGCGTCCCTCCCTAACGGTACGCGTCGATTGCGGCATCATGGGAGAGATCGTGGCCACGTTCTTTAATGGGAAATGCGGAGCGTCCCCCACTTCCCCCTTAAAAGCAGAGGAAGCAGGGGCCGTTACCTTACTTCGTCTTCATTGCTTCTTCCACCTCCAGAAATCCCCCTCTGCGCTCCGCCTCCACACCTCCTCCGCCGTCTCTCGCATCTGCGGCGCCGCCGGACTCCTCGTCTCCTTCCCTCGCCGCCTCTGCCATGGCCCCGAAGACCGAGAAGGTGAAGGCGGAGAAGGCCAAGAAAGAGAAATCCGAGCAGGCGGCGAAGCTTGCTCTCCTGCGGAAGAGGAATGTCGTCTTCGCGCCAAGGCTCAGCGCGCGGGAGCTCTGGAACAAGTACTATCTGTTCTGGGCCAAGAAGACCAAGGCGCATCCCCGCACCCGAGTCTACCCGGCCGCCGCCAGAGATCTGTACCCCAGCGGGTATTTCTTCTTTGCTGCCTTCTTCCACTGCGGCCTGTGTCCTCCATTCTCTGAATTTTTCTGTGACATCATGAACACCTACAACCTCCATCTTTTAGACTTCACCCCCAACGCCATCCTCACGATGGCGGTTTTCGCACATCTGTGCGAAAACTACATAGGGATCTATCCAAACGTAGCACTCTTTAGGCATTTCTTTACGCCTAGAGTAGAGGCCGGCGCTCCCCTCTCCGGGGGTATCTCTTGGGTCTTCCGCTTGAACAAGAAGGAATTTTATCTGAAAGGGGAGCTCCACGGCAAGTGGGAGGAGTGGCGCGCGGATTGGTGCTGGATAGTTGAGGACGAGCCGCAGCCTTTCACTGCGCCGCGCACAACAGCTATAGTGCGCGGCAGGGACTGGAGCGATTTGGCCCCAGATGATATCAAGCTCAACGCTGCCCTTGTCAGGATTCTTCGTCTCCGGGTAGCCAAGTTGACCATCGGAGAGGTAGGAGCAGACTTCCTCCGCCGCCGCATTGCTCCTTTACAGGAAAGGAAAAGGCCAGCATGGGAGTTTGGCAATGCGGCGGACATAATGAGGTTGTGCCCGGGGCTGAATTTCAACTTCACGGCGCTGGAGCTGAAGGGGATGGTCCAGGAGCTTTTTAAGCACGACCCGGCCCATCCGGAGTGGTTTAGACCTCCCCGGGGAGTGGTGCCGCTGTGCAACAGCACCGCCCGGGATGCCTTGCGGGCGATGATGCCCGCGTGTGACTCTCATGGCGTCGACCCAACATGGATAGTGCCCACGCCGGATGCCATCATGAGTTTCTTCGATAACTTGGTCGAGGTGCCGAAGAACACCGATGAGATCAAGGGTCTCACCCGGGCCACCACGGATCGAGAGATTGCTTATATTGCTACCCGGGTGGAAGAGGCCGCCGCAGCCGCAGCGGTAGGAGAATTCGGGTTCACCGTCGACGAGGCAGAGGCCGAGGACGCGTCGTACCAGGCCGAGGAGGCAGAGATCCGAAGACTTCTCAAACTTCCGCCCGACGAGCTCGCCGGGGTCCCTTCTCTGAGGCATGCCGGGATCCCCGGGGTTGTGAGCGAGGCCGCGGCAAGAGGCGAGGTTGCCGGAGGAGTCAGAGGTGCCGGAGGGAGCGGGGCCACCGGAGGGAGCAGGGCCGCGGGGCAGGGTGCTGGACCCAGCGAGCCCACCGAGGAGGAGGAGGAGGAGGACGTCGGAGCCGACGAGGATACTGGCGGATCTCTGGGGTTGGACGACGTCTCCTCGTCCTCGGAGAGCTCTCCGCCCCGGGTAATTCCCAGGCGGTCTCCGTTGAAGCGCCTCCGCAAGGCGCCTACAGCGACAAGGACGCAGGCGCCCCGACAACAACCTGCTCGTCGGGCGACGCGAGCCACCGAGGGGAGCCAGGCGGCGACAGAGGCGCCCCGCACATCAGCCGCGACGGAGGCACCCGGCGCAACAGCTGCGGCGGAGGCGCCCCGCGTGCCAGCGCCAAGCGGAGGGGGATCCTCTCAGAGTGGAGCAGCCGCTCCGCCTGCTCCCCGAGCCTCGGCGCCAACGGAGGCTGGGTCTTCGCAGCCCCCAGCCCCGGAGACCGCCAAGCGCCCGAGGGAGCCTTCTCCTCCCGCTCCTCACGCGGGTGCGCCTCAGGTGGAGTTCGACTTCTCCGCCCTGAGCGACGATGACGACGAGGAACAGGAGTAAGCGTTTGTATTTTGTAGCTTCTTTAATTCTGTCTTGATTCTCTCGTTGATAATTCTGATCTTGTTTCTTGATTTGTCTGCAGGACCCTGACCCAGCGGATGGCGAAGAGGGCCAAGGTCCCCGTGGTCGAGGTTGAGGACGACTCGACCGTCGCGGCGACAGTGGATGCGCCGGCGACGAACTTGCCGGACCCAAGCGCTGCTCCGAGGAGCAGCCCCCAGCGCAGCCCCCAGCGTAAGTCTAGGCTTGACCTTTCCACTCGTTGGGCGCGCTTAAGGTTTTTGCTTGATACTAACATCTTGTTGCTCTGTTTTGTCTTGATTGTCTTGTGCAGAGGTGGAGCCGCAGCCACAGGAGCGCCCGGAGACTACTCCCGAGGAGCCGCAGGCCCCGCCATCCCCGCCAAGGGCGAACTCCCCGGCGAGGGAGAGCGCTCTGCCAAGGGCGGGTACTCCGCCAAGGGCGAGTAGCCCGGCGAGGGCGGCCACCCCGCCAAGGGAGAGCTCCCCGGCGAGGGAGCCTGTTGTCGACGAAGCCCGCGAAGGTAAGTCTTGCAACCTCGTCTTCTTGGACTTGTCTTTTTTGGATATTTGATTGAACTTTTTCTTTTCGTCTTCTTCTAGATCCTCCTCCCCCAGAGAAAATGGAGACGGAGGTCATCGTCGAGGAGGAGGGCACGCAAGGCGACGCCGGCGACGCCACTGTCGTCGAAGACATGGCAGGAGCCGACGAGCCTGCCGCGGAGGAGACTGCCCCGACCATAGACACCGCGGCCGGGGAGGGGGACGGCGGCCACACTACCGGCCCGGAGGCGGCAGGTGCGTCAAGCGCTGCGCCGGCCGCCGACCCCTCCACCGAGAAGGAGCAGTCCGCCTTCTATCTTGAGGCCCCCAACGGCGTCTTCATACAGGTGTCGTGGGGATCCTCGTCGCGAGCCCCCGAGGAGGGAGAGACCTTTGATGGAGAGGTCCTCGCCTCCGCGTGGTTGAAGATCGTCGAGGCGCCGGGCGGGAGCGACGAGCCCGAGGAGGAGAAACTGCTTCACCGGCTCCTGGCCCTTTACCGGGCCAGGCAGGCGAAACTTGAGTCTCGGGAAGCCCTCACCGCCAAGGCCGCAGCAGATATGGAGAAACGCGCCGCGGAGCTCCGTGCCGCCAACCAGGCGGCCCTCCACGACTTGGCGGAGGAGCGCGAGAGGCTTGCTGGAGAGTACCAAGAGTGGCTCCTGGAGAAGGCTGAGGACGAGGAGCAGCAGCGACTCGCCGGAGAAGCGCTGTCCCAGCGAGAAGGAGCGCTCAACCAGCGGAAGGTCAACCTCGACTCTCACGAGGACGACCTTACCGCCCGGGAGCAGGCCCTTGGCGGAGAGCTGAAGGAAGCGAAAGCCGCCGCCGCCACTGCAGAGACCGCCAAGAAGGACCTCGAAGCTAAGGTGGTGCAGCTGGAGGAGTACCTAAAGGCGAGCACGGAGAGGGTCACCGCGCTCAATATAGAGCGCGAGAAGGACGCCCATACCAACTCGAAACTCCAGGTACGCCTTTCCAAGCAGGGCGACGAGCTCAAGGCCGCCAAGGACTCGATTGCAGATTTGGAGCTGAAAGTCTCTACGCTGAAAGATTCACTCGACGCCGTCCGGGACCGCGAAACCAAGCTGAAGGACGAGCTCCGCAAGGAGCGAGGCCTGGTGGAGAGCGCCGCCACTTCAGCTGATAACTTCCGCCGGACCGTCGAAATATGGACTGAAGATCTGGTGGCTTCTGCTAGCGACATCGACAAGGAGCTAATGGCGCTGAGGGTTGAGCATCTCATATACTCTCCGGATCCAAATCTCCCCCACAGCGCCAAGCTCAGTCTTTTCTTCAGGGGGATCGCGCCGGCGCTCGCACGTCTGCAGCAGAAGCTCCCCGCGCAGCTGGCCGAGGAGTCGCGCCAACTCTGCGCGGGAACCCTGGAGCGCGTCTTGACCAAGATTGTTTACCGCAATCCTAGTATTAATCTTGTCAACGTCCTCCGCAGCCTGCCGGCCGACGCGGATCAGGAGGCACTGAAGGCGCAGGTCGCCCACATCATCGCCAAGGTGAACAAGATCTCCAGGCGCGAGGGCGACCGCGTGGATTAGGCCTCTTCCCCTTTTATTCCTTTTGCTGCTGCAAAGTGTATCATGAACACGAACCTATTAGTGATTGCGACAAGCTATCCCTTGTAATATATTATCTTATTCTGAGCAATCGATGTAGTGTTATCTCCCTTGCTTTGGTCCTTTACTTTGTATGCTTTTAACCCTACGCTTCCAGGGGACTCGCCGGCAAGGGGCCTTTGCCGCGAGCGCTAAGTGCTGGACTCTGAGCAGCCTGCTGGCCAAGGTCTTACCGGCAAGTAACCTTGCCGCAGCTAGTCGTAACACACTTAGCTTGCTGAGCGAACTCGAAAACGAAGCAAGGGCGCGACACTTGTCGCAGCTCACTTAAGTCGTTGAGCGTAATCGAAAACAAGATAAGGGTGCGGCTAGCCATGGGTAGGTTCCTCCGCGCATAGGTTTTCCATACAAAGTGTGGTTGTTCAAGGAAGATAACTAAAATTTAAAAATTTGAACTGCTCGAATTCTGGTAACTTAGCTTTCATAGTCTATTCGTTCTCCGGTAAGCTTCTCTTTCTTGAACAACACTTGGTTTCCTCCACCTCCTTCCCCCCCGACAAACTTGTGCGCGAGGAATGCTTCTTCTGCTTAAGGGAGAAAGAAAAAAGGAGAAGAGGAAACAAGCATAGGGTTCCTCGGCATGGTAATGCTTACCGGATATGTGTGTTGCACAAAATGCCAAATAATGCATGCAAATAACAAAGAAAAGCACGAGAATGGCAAATAGTGGGAAAACACAAAGCTTTACTGATGCACGGGATCTGCGCCCGGCTTTGTACAAAGGATTACATGCAACAGCGGCAAAACTCGTACAAAAGGTGGTTGCCGGAGCGGATCACGGCAACCGCGCCTTATGGGTGAAACTTTCGAAGATGCTCTATGTTCCAGGAGTTTCTCACCGGTAAGCCTTCTTCGGTCTCAAGGCGGACAGCGCCGGGCCTTGTGACTTGTCTCACCCGATAAGGGCCTTCCCACTTCGGCGTCAACTTGTTGGAATTCTTGGCGGACTGAACACGCCGAAGAACAAGGTCGCCTTCCTCGAGACTCCTGGCCTTGACCTTGCGGCTATGGTAGCGGCGCAAGGCTTGCTGGTATCGAGCAGCTCGTACAGCAGCCTGGAGACGTTCCTCCTCGAGGAGCAATGCATCATCTTGTCGCAGTTGCTCTTGTTCGAGCTCATCATAAGCGAGCACTCGAGGAGATCCGTATACGAGTTCCGTGGGGAGAACTGCCTCTGCCCCATAGACAAGGGCAAAGGGTGTCTGCCCGGTGGCTCGACTTGGTGTCGTTCTGATTGACCAAAGAGCCGCCGGTAGCTCCTCTATCCAGTTTCTTCCGCACTTGCGCAGCCTGTCGAAGGTTCTTGTCTTGAGCCCGCGCAGCACTTCAGCATTGGCCCTCTCCGCTTGTCCATTGCTCCTCGGGTGAGCAACAGAAGCGAAGCAGACCTTGGCGCCAAGGTCTTGGACGTACTGCATGAAGGTGCGACTAGTGAATTGCGTACCGTTGTCGGTGATGATCCTGTTAGGGATCCCGAAACGGCAAACAATCGCTCTGAAGAACCTGACCGCTGACTGTGCTGTCACCTTTCTCACTGGTTCCACTTCTGGCCACTTTGTGAACTTGTCGATTGCTACGTACAAGTACTCAAAGCCCCCGACAGCACGGGGGAAAGGGCCGAGGATATCGAGCCCCCAGACCGAGAAGGGCCAGGACAAAGGGATCGTCTGGAGAGCTTGAGCTGGCTGATGAATTTGTTTGGCATGGAATTGGCACGCTTCACACTTGGTTACTTGTGCAGTTGCATCTTGGAGGGCTTCTTGCCAAAAGAACCCTTGCCGGAATGCCTTTCCGGCAAGTGCCCTTGCGCCAATGTGGTGGCCACATATGCCTCCATGTATTTCTGCCAACAACTTCTGTCCATCTTCTCTGGAAATACACTTCAACCTGACACCATTGAGCCTTCTTCTGTACAGTTCATTGTCCACGAACTGGTACATACTTGACTGCCTGGTTATTTTCTCTATCTCTGTTGGGTCGTCGGGAAGTTCTCCAGTTTGCAGAAAACGGACGATCTGATGTGCCCATGCCGGAGCCCGAGGCTCAACGACAAGGACTAAAGGCATGAGGGCCGCTGCGGGAACCCCAGCTTCTACGGCAAGAACCTCTGGTTCTGTCGGAGCTGATGGTCCCCCGGCAAGCTCGCCGGGGCGAGGCTTGTCGGGAACGATTGCTTCAACGGTACAGACCCTTGGGTCCGCAGGAGCAAACTGTTCCTCAGCGTTCTGGTTCTTGATCTTGGGGACCTTGGCGGCGGCCTCGGGGAGATCCGCCGGCAAGTAGTCGCCGGAGACCAACTTTCTCTTCTTGGGCTGCCCAATTGATGGTGTAACGGATGGCTGAGTCAGCTTGAGCAGGAAGGTCCCTGGTTCCACAGTTAACTTCATCGCAGCACACTTTGAAAGGCCATCTGCTATATCATTCTGAGCTCTCGGGACGTGCTCCATTTGCAGACCTTCAAAGTGTTCTTCAAGCTTCCTCACTTCATCTACATAAGCTTCCATCAAAGGGCTCTGGTAACTCTTATTGACTTGTCGGACAACCAACTGAGAATCTCCCCGAACAATTAGCTTCCTAATCCCAAGTTCAGCTGCAATTCTGAGGCCGGCAAGCAGACCCTCATACTCTGCAGTGTTCTTTGTCGCTTGTTCCCTGGGAAAGTGCATCTGGATAACATACTTGAGGTGTTCTCCGGTGGGTGCTATGAGTACCACACCGGCTCCAGCGCCTTGCAGCGAGAAGGCACCATCAAAGTACATTACCCATTCGCTTGTCGCTTCTTGTACGGGGACGCTTGTCTCTGTAACTTCTTCATCGGGCATTGGGGTCCATTCAGCTATAAATTCTGCCAAAGCTCTGCTCTGTATGGTTGAGGTACTTTCAAACTTGAGACCAAAGCTCGACAGTTCCAGTGCCCACTCGACGATCCTGCCTGTTGCTTCTGGGTTCTGCAATATCCTCTTCAACGGAAAGCGAGTGACCACTGTTATCTCATGTGCTTGGAAGTAATGGCGCAGCTTTCTCGAGGCCATGAGGAGGCCGAAAAGCAACTTCTGCACGCCGGAGTATCTTGATCTAGCCCCCTGCAAGAGGGAACTCACAAAATACACCGGGCGCTGCACCATCTTCTTCTGCACTTCTCCTTGCTCCTACGCAGAGTTGTCCTTGTCGGGGCCAGAGCTTGTCGGAGCAGCCCCCTGCTTGTTGCTGGATTCGCTTGACGGTGGTATGGACTCCTCATCGGCCTCCCTCTCCGCTACTAACGCAGCACTAACCACTTGATTGGTTGCTGCTAGGTATAGCAGCAACTTCTCTTGTGGCCTAGGTGCGACAAGTATTGGAGTGGAGGATAGGTATCCTTTCAAGTCCTGCAGCGCTGCCTCCGCTTCCGGAGTCCATTTCATAGGACCTGCCTTTTTCAAAATATTGAAGAAAGGCAGGACGCGCTCTGCAGACTTCGAAATGAACCTACTGAGGGCAGCCACACAACCTGCAAGTCTCCTTACGTCCATGACGCGCTTCGGGGCTTCGATCTGCTCGATGGCTTTAATCTTGTCGGGGTTAGCTTCAATCCCCCTCTGATACACAAAGAACCCGAGAAGCTTGCCGGAGGGGACTCCAAAGACGCACTTCTCGGGGTTCAACTTAAGCTGGATCTTGCGCAAGTTTGCAAAAGTTTCTTCCAAATCTTGGACCAGGGTATCCTTGCTCTTGCTCTTCACCACTATGTCATCCATGTAAGCTTCTACATTTCTGTGGATCTGTGGCTCGAAAGCAGTGTGTACTACCCTTGCAAATGTTGAGCCTGCATTCTTCAATCCGAAAGGCATGCGAATGAAGCAATATGTGGCACATTGAGTAATGAATGTAGTCTTCTCTTCATCTTCCTTGGCCATAAAAATCTGGTGGTAGCCCGAATATGCATCAAGAAAGGAGAGCAGCTCACATCCAGCAGTGGAGTCAACAATCTGGTCAATGCGCGGCAAGGGAAATGGATCCTTGGGACATGCTTTATTCACATTGGTGAAGTCTATACACAATCTCCACTTCCCGTTAGCCTTACGCACGACAACTGGGTTTGCTAACCACGTCGGATGGATCACGCCTCTAACCAGGCCCGCTGCTTCTAACTTCTTGATTTCTTCGGCAATGAATTCTTGGCGCTCCACGGCTTGCTTCCTGACCTTCTGCTTGATGGGCCGCGCATGAGGGCAAACATCAAGCTTGTGCTCAATTACCTTCCTGGGAACGCCGGGGATGTCAGATGGTTGCCATGCAAACACATCGACATTCGCCCGCAGGAAGGCAACGAGCGCGCTTTCCTATTTGCTATCAAGTGCAGCACTGATGGTGAAGGTACCACCAGTGCCGTCCTCCTTGGCGGACACCTTCTTGGTTGCCGGTGGAGCGGCCATCCCTTTCTTGCACTTGCCGGTGGAGCTCGATGGAACGTCCTCCACGGCAGCGCAGCACTCCGAAGAGGTGCGTTTGCCGGAGTGGGCCCCAGAGCACTTGCCGGACTTGGTCTTGGTCTTCTTCCCCCCGGGAGCTTCAGCGGCAAGTGTGTTGCTCTCCGCTGCGGCTGCTGCATCCCGGTAGATCTTGTCGGCGCAGATAAGCGCGTCCTTCTTGTCGCCATGGATAGAGATGACGCTTATCGGCCCCGGCATCTTGAGTATATTGTAGGCGTAGTGGGAAGCTGCCATGAACTTGGCGAGGGCAGGACGTCCAAGTATCCCATTGTATGGTAATGGGATATCGGCAACATCGAAGGTTATCCTCTCCGTCCTGAAGTTCAGCTCCCCGCCAAAGGTCACTGGCAGAGTAATCTTCCCCTTGGGCTTGCTCCTCCCCGTGTTTATTCCTTGGAAAGAACCGGTCTCTTCGAGCTCGCCGTCTGGGATTTGGAGTTTCTTGATCACAGCAGAGGAGATCAGGTTTAGGCCGGCCCCGCCGTCAACCAACATTTTGGTGACCTTGAGGTTGCGGATGGTTGGTGAGACCAACATCGGCAAGCACCCGACCGCAGTGGTGCGGTCAGGGTGATCCTCAAGATCAAAAATGATGGGCGTGCTGGACCATTTGAGGGGCCTGCGCGACTCCACGGGCGGCTCAGCTGCATTTACTTCCCGCACCCACTGCTTGAGTTGGCGGTGGGAAGTATGCAGAGAGGCGCCACCGTCGACGCACAGGACTTCCGTGGCCTTCTGGAACTCCTGCTCGCTGTTATCATCTTCCTCCATGTCATCGTCATCGTCTTCTTCGTCCTTGTCGCGGCCCCAGGGAGGTCGATCACCTTGCCGCTGCTTGGCCTTGCCGCGGCGTCCTCCCCGGCCATTAAATGGCCGCTTCTTGCTGGGCTCTCCTCCGCCACCTTGGGCCTTCTCCTTGTCGCGCCGCTCGTACTCAGCTTTCTGCTGCTCGACGAGGTACTCGACGCGTTTGCAGTTGGAAAGGTCGTGGCCCTTGGTGCGGTGGATCTTGCAATATTGCTTGTCGGAGCCGTCTGGCTTGTCGGCTGCCGCTACAGGGGCAGGCTCCTTGCCGGAGCCGCCAGCCTGTGCTGTCTTGGCGGGAGCCTCCTTGCCGGACTTCTCGACGGCAAGCACCTCCTTATTCTTCTTCTTTCTATTGTTCCTCCGCCGGCTCTTCTTTGCCGGGGCGGCATCCTCGCTGTCGCTTCCTCCTGCGCCAGCATCCTCCCCGGGGAGTCTCCTCCCCTCTTCGGCACGCGCGCACTTGTCAGCCAGAGCGTAGAGTTCGCTGACGTCCCGGATCTTCGTCATGGCCATCTCCTCCCACATGCGACGGTTACGCACGTTCTGGTGGAATGCGCTAATAACCGCGGCGGGGTGGACGTCGGGAATGTTGTGCTGCACGCGGCTGAAGCGTTGGATGTACTTGCGCAGAGGTTCTCCTTCCTTCTGGGCCAGAATGTGGAGATCACTCTCCTGGCCGTGGGGTTTGTGGCCGCCCGTGAAGGCGCCGACAAACTGGTGGCAAAGATCTGCCCAAGAAGAAATGGAGCCTTCCGGCAAGTGCATAAGCCAAGAACGAACGTTCGGCTTAAGCACCAGCGGGAAGTAGTTCGCCAGTATCTTCTCGTCGCGCCCCCCGGCAGCCTGCACCGCGATGGTGTAAATGCTGAGGAATTCCGAGGGGTGCGTCTTGCCGTCGTACTTCTCCGGTACGTCGGGCTTGAAGTTCTTCATGCTGGGCCACTGGACGCGCCGCAGCTCACGGGTAAACGCAGGGCAACCTGCCGCGTACGGCAAGTCGCCTGGTTCACCGGGCGCGTGCGTATCGACAGCGGTCCCAGCTCGCTGATCTGATTGTCGCCGGGCTTCTCGGCGGCGCTCGATCGTCGTCCGAGCGTCTTCTTGTCGCCGATCGTCAAGGACCTGGCGCTGGTCCCGACGAGCCCGCGGATCCGACGACGCCGTGGAGTCGTCGTCGACGTTAATCCGGCGGGGCGGCGTCTTCTGCTTCCGCAGCGGGGAGTGCACGGTGGTTGCACCTCCGGCGGTCTTGTCGCCATCGGCCTTCGTCTTCTCGACTTGCCGCGGCCGTGATGTCGCCGGCTGCTGCGGCGTGTCGTTATTGGCGAAGGCGATCAGGCTTTGGATGGTTGCCCTCCAGTCTTCGGCTTTGTCTGCCGCTGGAGGGAAATCGAGGAGCAGTTGCGCTCTTGCGAGCGCTTCTGCTGGAGAGGAGGGGAGCGGGGGCGAGCGGCGCGAGGAGCGGGATATGCTTGGACTCCTAACGGAGTTAGAAGGAGCAGCTTCCCGCCCCGGCGACCGCACCTTGATCGTGCCAGGACGGTGGCCCGGAGCGTCCCGCGAACCTCCGGTTTGACCTTGCCCCAGCAAGCGGATGGTACCTCCTGTACCACGGCGCTGCTGGGTCGTCGTCTGCTGAGATGGACGTGGCGCATCTACGGAGACCGAGGCTCGGTCATCCGTCTTGTCCTTGGACTTGGTGGCGCCGTGAGTTTCCTCGCCGGCGACCACCCTTCCGACGGCGTCTCCTCCGCCCACCGTTGGTTCTGGTGGCGGCGGAACAGACGCAGACGGGCCTGCGACCTCCGAAGCCTTCTTCTTCGGGGCCATGCTGTTGTTGCTGATGAAGCTGACGAAGTTGGAGAGGTTGATGAAGAGTGCGCCCGCGTGAGCGCCGGATGAGGTTTGCACAACCTTGACGCCCCCTACCTGGTGCGCCAAAGATGTCGGGGGAAACCGTCCACCATGAGCACCTATGGGACCGGAGCCCCTTGTTCATGCGGTAAGGGAGCGGAGGGAGCACAAAGAGCAGATCGTAGAGCTCACGCAGGCAGTTTACCCAGGTTCGGGCCGCGATGGACGCGTAAAACCCTACTCCTGCTTAGATTGTCTTGAACGTTGGAGCTCGGGAGCTTGAAGAACTAACTACACCGAGCGAATGAGCGATCTAGGTTCCGAACCCTTTCTACGTTGTGCATGGGCCTCCTTTTATAGCTCAAGGGGTCACCGACAGGTGTCAACGTAGGAGAAAGGGGTAAAAATGTAACTTTGGTGGTAGTTGTAACAGTGCGGGAACAGTGGACGAACAGTGGATGAACAGTGGTCATCACCTACTTTGACAGTGGGGGACAAGGGCATTAAATGCCCGTCGCCGTCGACCCCAAAAGCGCCCGCCCTTGCGTCTCCGTTCGCCACGGTGGTAGCTTTGTCACCGTGGAGCGCCACCGTGTCCCCCAGGCTGCACAGCCATCCGCCACGCGTCCCTGGAATGGCCCCAGGGCGACGCGTGGGCCGATGAGCTGGAGCGCGGGCACACAGTGCAGACTTCCCCCGGCAAGCACCTTGCCGGGGTCTTGATCTTGTCGGGCCGGGAAGCTTGTCGCTCCCCGGGTCTTGCCGGGGCGCAGGGTGCGCCGAGGCGTGCCTTATAAGAGGCAATCTTCTGGTCTTCCTGGCAAGCTCCTCTTCCCAGGGCCTTGAGTTAATGAGGTAATTTTGAGCCTGGGACGGCCTTCCCGGCAAGCTCCACTTGCCGGGGCCTTGATCTTTTGTCTTGTATACTTTGTTTTTGAATGGTTTAATAAGGACCAGAGAGGTTTCCGGCAAGCACGTGGTAGACCCTGCCGCGGGAAGCTGCTACTGCCCGTGCACAAGTTGGGGTACTAAGGTACCCCAATCTTAGTACACCGACATTCACCTGCGATGGAGTAGATGTTAACTTGTAGTATTAGCTAGTACAGTTGTGCTCCATCTCAATTTTATTAGCTAGTACATGTATGATGCATATAGTTTTATTTTCTTGTCCTTGTTCATGTCAAATCTGCTCGTGCGTGAATGATGCACTTTTGCAACTTCGATTTGATCCTCATACTTGTTCAAGTCTTGGTGGTTTGGCAGTCTAATTTGGAAATTATGTTTAACCATTAAGTACTCTGGAGAACCAAGTTAGTAGGTTAAGGATGGGTAGATAATCCTCGTTTTGAAATTTAGGACATTGCACTGAAAATAATAATATCTACGGTTGTTCCATTTATCGTCACAATACACATTCATTCAGTGAAAAGTTTATGGACAGTGTTGCTGGAATGTCGATTAACTTCCGTTCCGGCAAATTTGGGTACTCCATATGTCCTATTTTCAGCAAAGGTCATGCTGAAATTTTCCGTGAATTTTAGCATGACTTTGCTAAAAATAGGACATATGGGGTACTTGTGACTAATGCATGGGACGGGGTATCTTAGTACTTAATTAAGTAGGATCAACTGCCCCTTTATTCTTTGCCGATCATGGGTACGATGGCGAATTCCTAGATCTCTTTCCTTCTTGTGCATTGACAAAAACAATGATTTTCAACATTTTCTAAATTATATAATATATTTGTAATGGAAGATTCGATCATGCTAACTTATGAAAACCTCAAGTCCGTGTTTTTCACTATCTATCCTATGTAGATAATGCTTGTTCTTTGCACACACCATTACCAAGCACATGCCCACTATATGCAGCAAGTCTCATCAGTCAAGCAACATTGAAGCACCTACTTTGATCATTGCAGCATTTGAATATAAACACTACAACAAAGCATAGCTGGCCGGCATCTAGACAGTTGATATACTTCAGAGACATACTAGATTAATTAAGTCTCTGTCATACTTAAGAGTCTGCCATACTACTTAACAATTCACAAACACTTCCCACCTTCCAGATTCTTCACAGTTCACAACCATACTAGCGCAAAAGTTAAACATCATCAACTATACTGATGATTAGTACCACTACCAGCTTCACAGAGGGTGAGCCATAGCCTTCAGGAGGGCTGCATGCTCTGCCCTGATCTTCACATCCCTCCCACTCGTCTTTAAACCGCGTGCATGCGACATATGGTGCTCATACATCCCATCCTTGGGAATTGGCTTAGTGGTGCAGTAGGGCACCTGAACTTGCCCCACTTGTAGTACGCCGCCTTCCCCTTCTCCCTGATCTTGTTGGCTTCCTTCTCAATGAAGGACGTGTGGTTCCACTCTTACACCTCATCTCCAGAGTTGTACTGCACATACAAATGATTTGCATAAATACATACTTCCCATTTACAGTAACGTAATTAACAAACATAAGATAATTGCCATTTACTGGAATTTAATGAACAAACAAACATAATAGCCCATTCATATAAGGCATCATCAACGAACAACATCTCACAAGGATTAATAAACAGACAAAGGCCCTGTTTGGACACTCTAACTCGGTTAGAGGTTAGAGTTAGATCCTAACCCTCAACTAACCCTGAACCAACTCAAACCAAGATGGTGTTTGGATGAGAGGGTTAGATTGCAAATAAATAAAGTTTCTCAGTCATTTGGCTCCTTTAGAGCCGGATTTGGTGTGGCCGGCTCTTTTGTGGCCTCCTCCCGCTCAGAAATGACATTAAAAACCTAAGAATAAGATAGCTAGCCACGAACGTCCAGGAATTAGTTAAACAGAAATAGACCACAAGTAAATCTAACCAAACTAAACTCAAATCACAGGTCTCAATTTTGACATGCGCTAAAACTGCAATTTGATTTGATCATTTGTCCCACATGTAAGATGCATATCAACATTACTCAATCCAGATAACTATCCTATGATCGAAGCAAATGCCATCCCAGCAAATGATTAACACATACTAGTAGGATGTATAAATAAATCCCGAATTTGGACATGTGCTAAAACTGCAATTTGATCTGATTCTGTTGTCTCTCTCACATATAGCATGTCCATGATCAACATTACACTGCGTACCACATTTACCCCCAATGAAGCTAATTAAGATAGCCACGGTCGTCCAGAAATTAACTTAACACAGATTTGTAGCATGCAGCAGAGTAAATCTGATCCAACTGCACTCTCATATCAAAAGGTTGCATGAGCTAGAGAACATATATTATGTCTTGAAAAGAATGATTCAAAAGAAGCAGTAGGGGCATTAGAACATCACACATAATAACATAAGGCAGAAGTTTACCAAAGATGCATGGACATCAAGCAAATTGTGCCTGGTCGAGGCTCCCAGACCTAGATAAATGGGAACCCAGAACATGATTATTACCAAAACACATAGTAGCAGCTACGACATTGAACTGGTACGCTAGATGAAGCTAATTAAGTTAGCTCCTGCGATTTGATTCCGTCATTTTCCCCACACATAATATAAGATGCAGATCTACATTACAATACTTCATTGATTACCTACCCCTGAGATAGATAGCCCTGCCTCCCAGGAATCAATTAAGCACAAATAGAAGAGAACGGCAGGAGATAAATCTGACTAAACTGAACGGCAGGAGAGGAGTCGCGGGGCTTGCCGGGGCGAGGGCCTCGCCGCCGACAAGGCACTCGACGCAGCGCAAAAGGAGCATGCGGGCGCCGTACTCGAGGCCGATGTAGTAGACCTCCAAGAGATCCATGGCGAGCACCCCAAACTAGCTCTAATCTATGCATCCAAACAGGGCCAAAAAACAGCTTGGGGTTACCTCCTCGTCGTCGTCAGAATCAGACGGGTCGTTGAACCCAGTGATGTCCAGCTTCCTCTTGTTGCCAGCAGCTTCCTCGTTCTGCAATATAAGTAATTAATTCAATTATACTACTAACTACATATAACACAGTATGCAAAGGTCAAGCAATCTGCAATGTGCTTCTAATAACCTAAATTGTAATTTGACCTAAAATTATCCAAAGATCAAGCATTCTACAATGATAGCTTGGTCAAACTAAAATTTTAGATCATGTTGACTATTTTGAAATTGCGCACTAGTTATTTTAGTTTATGGATAATGAAGTGAAGCTCCTAACTATTTTGAAATTGTGCACTAGTTATAAACGTACCGTGTTCATTTCAACAATTAATTGAGGGAATATGCACAACAAATCTAACAACATATACATCACATAACAGAATCTGAGCACATGCGGCAATCCAGATTCTAATATAAATAACCTAACTAAACATCTAATTAAAAAACCCTAACCACTACATCCACTGGATGATTCAATCACAGATTCTACATATAACTGCCTATAAATTAATCCAATACAAAAAACCCTAACCACACTACATCCACTGGATGATTAATTCAATCATAGATTCCACATATCAGTGGCTATAATTGAATCCAATAAAAAAAAACCCCAACTAAACATCTAACTCAAAAACCCTAACTAGTAGATCTACTGGATGATGCAATCACACCAAACTTAACCTTTCACTATAAATCAATCAATCAAACATCTAAAAACCCTAATTAATTATGAGAAGGGGAGCGATGTAGCAACTAGGAACAACAAAAAAAACCTAACACCTAAATCTACTAGTTAATGGGGGTAACCAGAAACGGAGGGGACTGCTGGCAAGGATTACCTGCAGGTCCACGTGCTCGCCGCCGGCCTCCGTAGGTCCATGAGATGGGCCGCTCGACGCCGTCACGCCAAGCTCCGGTATGGCGGAGGCCGCCATGGCCACCTTCTTCTCCTCCACACCCGCCGCCGCAGCGACCGATCCAGCGCGTGGGGATGCAACACTACCTGCACCCGCACCGCCGACGAGGGCCTGCACGACATCTGCTACGGTCTCCGCCCCCGTCCTGTCGAGATCTCCTTATGTGATGGCAGCTTCACCACGACCTTTCTCCATCCGAGCCAGAAGCAAGCAGGAGGAGAGAGGGAGGCGGTGGTGGTGAGCGAGCAGGTGGGGTGGCCTGTGAGGGAGACGGCGAGGCAGAGGAGAGAGGAGGGAGAGGAAGGCGATTTGGGGGAAATGGGGTGGGCAATGCGGCCGGTGCCCACTCCCCTCCTCTTATACTAGGGGCCTTTTTTTTGGAAAATATCCACACACACACGTGCACACGCACGACCACGGGGAAACGGAACCGCCAGCGTATAATACACGTATAATACTCTCGGTAATGGCCACCTTTTCCGAGAGGAGCTCTTGGTAAAGCATCTAACCTAGATCTCTTTCCTTCTTGTGCATTCTCGATAATATGTATTATACTTTTGTTGTTGTTTTCTTCCATGCTTGGCAAACAATCTTAGCACATCATAATTACCGTCTTGTGTTTTCTTCTTTGGATAGGCCTCATCCGGTTCTAGAGACCGACACCCCTCCGGTGGCCCCGGCGGTCTAGGGCGTTGTTCGGCACCTAGAGGGGGTAGGCCACGGAGAATAACTGCTTCATCATGTTAGTGCATATCATTGCGAGATGACAAACCAAGTCTAGGACCGTGTGTGTGGTTTGTGAGGCGCGTGCCACGTCAAGGACGTGCGTTGCTTATTCAAATAGCACACCATGTCCATTTTCCCATTTTCCCATGTACGTACATTTGCCAACGTTGATAAGTACTTTGTTGATCATGGGTACGATGGCGGCGTCTCAGAGAGAAGGATGTGGCATACCCGGTTTTCGCGGCCAAGGTGCCAGAGGGCAAGGGCTTTGTGGATAACTCCATCGGGGGTACGATCGTCCGCAGCTCTCTTCTATGTGATGGTAGTTTAGATGATCGATATCGACTTGTAATGTGAAGACAAACATGCTACTCGCGGTCTCGAGACTTGTAATATAATGTTCTATCTTTGTTCGGTCTTTTGAATTCGGAGACTAATATGATGAATTGTATTCGGAGACTAATATGATGAATTTTATTCAGAGACTAATATGACGAATTGTATTCAGAGACTAACCTTCTATTGTATTCGATGAATCTGGTGTTGTCTAAATTCTATCTAATAATATATTTTGTATCCTGCGAAAATATCAGATAAGAAAAAAATCCCTAATATTCATACTAGTGCGCACCACTCAAGATACTAATGGCGCACTGTCCAGATGATACTAATGGCGCATCACCCATCAATGCGCCATTAGTATGCCAAAGCACACATGGGTACATATGGCCCCCTGCGAGGCATACTAATGGCGCACAGATGGACATACTAATGGCGCACTGCATGGTGCGCCATTAGTGCACCAGATACTAATGGCGCACCAGGGGTGCATCATCAGTAAAAAATCTAATGACGTGGTGCTAGTGGCACACCACTAGTGCGCCATTAGTAGGCAAAAGTGGTGCGCCACTAGCATGCATTTTCCTAGTAATGCTAGTTGGCCAAGCCAAACAAAAATATTAAATAAGAAATATGAGGCTATAACAAATCATGTATGGATAGATCTGGTCATAAACTCATAGTTCATCGGATCCCACCAAACACACCACAAAAAGAGTTACATCAAATAGATCTCCAAGAACATCGAGGAGAACATTGTAATGAAGATCAAAAACAGAGAACAAGCCATCTAGCTACTAACTACGAATCCGTAGGTCTGTGATAAACTACTCATCATCAGAGGTTCAATAATGATGATGTCACTCGTACAATGAGGTGCTATACAAACGATTTTTAATCCCTTTCCGCGACAGCAATTGGAACCGTCGCCAAGTGAGTGTGGGCGATAGGGGGGTCCTTCGCACACGACACATAAAACATTGCGGATAAGCCCTTCGACCATACATGCTCTTAAAAATGAGATCGTGTGCGACGACCGAGCGATCAAATACGATTATATGCACAGTTGTATTTGAAAAAACAATTATACATGCCAAATTGTTTCCAGTAATAAATACATCCCACACAATCAGTCCCAGTTAAACGTTTCCGTTCGTATGTACATTCCACACAGTCAATCCAAGGAATATGTTTCCGTTAGTATTTACATCCCACATAGTCGATCCAAGAAGTACGTTTCCTTTCATATACACATCCCACACAGTCAATTCAAGGAAAACGTTTCCGTTCGGATGTACATCACACACAGTTTTACCCATTAAATCGTTTGTGATAGCGTTGTTATTGTAGACGATATTAACAATTTTACCATTCCCGTTATTGAATGCATCACACACAGTGCGTATAAGAAAGTATGTGGCATAGGATGTCCATCACGCTGAATTTTTATGTGGTAAACGTTTGCGCAAGGTGTCCTAACGCAAACAATTTTCAGGAGAAAGTCATGTGTGATTGTTCATTGATCAAACATGGTTTATTCCTAGAAACTGTGTGCGTTGTCTGAGGTCATTGCTCACGGTGTTTTCTCAACAACCATTTGCAATAGAAAAACAAAATTAGCAGGCTAATCATCCATTAGCAGGCTAATTGTCATGTTATTAATGATCCATTTATTAATCTAATTGACATTTCGTATTAAGGAAGCATGATTTCATAATTGAAATGCATAAGATTACAATATCATATAGCATTAGCACTCAGCTACCCCATTACACAACTGCACTAGTAAGAAGTTTCACATGCAACATCTATAACCTTTCGAAATTAGCATGATAGACGACACATACACAGATGAATCTCATCTGGAAAACTGCTGAAGCGGAAGGCGAATACTGAGGCTTCATTGATGGTGAAGGCCTTTGCAACTTTAGCCCAATGCCTGTGGATGATTGACCGTCCATCCTTCGTCCTCTTCGGGAACATTAAATATTGAACCGTCGGTGTTGTATGAATACCTTCCTCACCTCCTGACCATACATGTGGTTTGAAGGTAATCATTAGTGAACTGCTTTGGAAAGACCTGAAAACAAGGATGTGCATAAATATCCTCTCTAGATTGGAAATGAGGCAAAGGAATAAAAAAGCCAAGGTATAATAGTTAGTACCATCCTGTAGTGAAGTGATGTCTTCTTTATTGTGTAGACAAAGATATTGTTGTTTTTTGTCTCTAGTTTATTTATCCTAACAATCTTTATGAGTTTCTTGACTTGACTGATATTCATGGACAACTCATTTCCCCATATGCAAAACAGGCCGCAGCGTGGGTTAAAACCTTTGACAGCAGGACCTACATGTGCAAGACCATATTGTTGAAAATCTAAATATCAGAATGTTTCCTGCAATTGCACCATAATGTGCTATTAGACAAAGGACCATGCATGTGCAAACCTCGATTGTAAACCTCAATGCTTTCCATTGTTTCCCTGCAACACATATAAGGTAGTTGGTGATCAGGTTATGTGAGGGTTCGCATGCTATATTTATCCAAACCAAGCATGATTAAGAACTAGGAAATATATCAATTGTATATTTTTTCTCATGTATTAAGTACATCCAAATTTGATTTATTCCTCATATCACTACTAGGAAAAGGCCTGCTAATGACACACCAGTTTTGCCTACGAATGGCGTACTAATGGTGCGCCATTAGTACCACGCCACTAGTATTTTTTACTAATGGCGCACCTGTGGTGCGCCATTAGTATATCCCAAGGTGCGCCGGTGAGGGAGACGGCGAGGCAGAGGAGAGAGGAGGGAGAGGGAGGCGATTTGGGGGAAATGGGGTGGGCAATGCGGCCGGTGCCCACTCCCCTCCTCTTATACTAGGGGCCTTTTTTTGGAAAATATCCACACAAACACACACGTGCACACGCACGACCACGGGGAAACGGAACCGCCAGCGTATAATACACGTATAATACTCTCGGTAATGGCCGCCTTTTCCAAGAGGAGCTCTTGGTAAAGCATCTAACCTAGATCTCTTTCCTTCTTGTGCATTCTCGATAATATGTATTATACTTTTGTTGTTGTTTTCTTCCATGCTTGGCAAACAATCTTAGCACATCATAATTACCGTCCTCTGTTTTCTTCTTTGGATGGGCCTCATCCGGTTCTAGAGACCGACACCCCTCCGGTGGCCCCGGCGGTCTAGGGCGTTGTTCGGCACCTAGAGGGGGTAGGCCACGGGGAATAACTGCTTCTTCATGTTAGTGCATGTCATTGCGAGATGACAAACCAAGTCTAGGCCCGTGTGTGTGGTTTGTGAGGCGTGTGCCACGTCAAGGACGTGCGTTGCTTATTCAAATAGCACACCATGTCCATTTTCCCATTTTCCCATGTACGTACATTTGCCAACGTTGATAAGTACTTTGTTGATCATGGGTACGATGGCGGCGTCTCAGAGAGAAGGATGTGGCATACCCGGTTTTCGCGGCCAAGGTGCCAGAGGGCAAGGGCTTTGTGGATAACTCCATCGGGGGTACGATCGTCCGCAGCTCTCTTCTATGTGATGGTAGTTTAGATGATCGATATCGACTTGTAATGTGAAGACAAACTTGCTACTCGCGGTCTCGAGACTTGTAATATAATGTTCTATCTTTGTTCGGTGCTTTGAATTCGGAGACTAATATGATGAATTGTATTCGGAGACTAATATGATGAATTTTATTCGGAGACTAATATGACGAATTGTATTCGGAGACTAACCTTCTATTGTATTCGATGAATCTGGTGTTGTCTAAATTCTGTCTAATAATATATTTTGTATCCTGCGAAAATATCAGATAAGAAAAAAAAATCCCTAATATTCATACTAGTGCGCACCACTCAAGATACTAATGGCGCACTGTCCAGATGATACTAATGGCGCATCACCCATCAATGCGCCATTAGTATGCCAAAGCACATGGGTACATATGGCCCCCTGCGAGGCATACTAATGGCGCACAGATGGACATACTAATGGCGCACTGCATGGTGCGCCTTTAGTGCACCAGATACTAATGGCGCACCAGGGGTGCATCATTAGTAAAAAATCTAATGGCGTGGTGCTAGTGGCACACCACTAGTGCGCCATTAGTAGGCAAAAGTGGTGCGCCACTAGCATGGCTTTTCCTAGTAATGCTAGTTGGCCAAGCCAAACAAAAATATTAAATAAGAAATATGAGGCTATAACAAATCATGTATGGATAGATCTGATCATAAACTCATAGTTCATCGGATCCCACCAAACACACCACAAAAAGAGTTACATCAAATAGATCTCCAAGAACATCGAGGAGAACATTGTAATGAAGATCAAAAACAGAGAACAAGCCATCTAGCTACTAACTACGAATCCGTAGGTCTGTGATAAACTACTCATCATCAGAGGTTCAATAATGATGATGTCACTCGTACAACGAGGTGCTATACAAACGATTTTTAACCCCTTTCCGCGACAGCAATTGGAACCGTCGCCAAGTGAGTGTGGGAGATAGGGGGGTCCTTCGCACACGACACATAAAACATTGCGGATAAGCCCTTCGACCACACATGCTCTTAAAAATGAGATCGTGTGCGACGACCGAGCGATCAAATACGATTATACGCACAGTTGTATTTGAAAAAACAATTATACATGCCAAATTGTTTCCAGTAATAAGTACATCCCACACAATCAGTCCCAGCTAAACGTTTCCGTTAGTATGTACATTCCACACAGTCAATCCAAGGAATATGTTTCCGTTAGTATTTACATCCCACATAGTCGATCCAAGAAGTACGTTTCCTTTCGTATACACATCCCACACAGTCACTTCAAGGAAAACGTTTCCGTTCGGATGTACATCACACACAGTTTTACCCATTAAATCGTTTGTGATAGCGTTGTTATTGTAGACGATATTAACAATTTTACCATTCCCGTTATTGAATGCATCACACACAGTGCGTATAAGAAACTATGTGGCATAGGATGTCCATCACGCTGAATTCTTATGTGGTAAACGTTTGCGCAAGGTGTCCTAACGCAAACAATTTTCAGGAGAAAGTCATGTGTGATTGTTCATTGATCAAACATGGTTTATTCCTAGAAACTGTGTGCGTTGTCTGAGGTCATCGCTCACGGTGTTTTCTCAACAACCATTTGCAATAGAAAAACAAAATTAGCAGGCTAATCATCCATTAGCAGGCTAATTGTCATGTTATTAATGATCCATTTATTAATCTAATTGACATTTCGTATTAAGGAAGCATGATTTCATAATTGAAATGCATAAGATTACAATATCATATAGCATTAGCACTCAGCTACCCCATTACACAACTGCACTAGTAAGAAGTTTCACATGCAACATCTATAACCTTTCGAAATTAGCATGATAGACGACACATACACAGATGAATCTCATCTGGAAACCTGCTGAAGCGGAAGGCGAATACTGAGGCTTCATTGATGGTGAAGGTCTTTGCAACTTTAGCCCAATGCCTGTGGATGATTGACCGTCCATCCTTCGTCCTCTTCAGGAACACTTAAATATTGAACCGTCGGTGTTGTATGAATACCTTCCTCACCTCCTGACCATACATGTAGTTTGAGAGGTAATCATTAGTGAACTGCTTTGGAAAGACCTGAAAACAAGGATGTGCATAAATATCTTCTCTAGATTGGAAATGAGGCAAAGGAATAAAAAAGCCAAGGTATAATAGTTAGTACCATCCTGTAGTGAAGTGATGTCTTCTTTATTGTGTAGACAAAGATATTGTTGTTTTTTGTCTCTAGTTTCTTTATCCTAACAATCTTTATGAGTTTCTTGACTTGACTGATATTCATGGACAACTCATTTCCCCATATGCAAAACAGGCCGCAGCGTGGGTTAAAACCTTTGACAGCAGGACCTACATGTGCAAGACCATATTGTTGAAAATCTAAATATCAGAATGGTTCCTGCAATTGCACCATAATGTGCTATTAGACAAAGGACCATGCATGTGAAACCTCGATTGTAAACCTCAATGCTTTCCATTGTTTCCCTGCAACACATATAAGGTAGTTGGTGATCAGGTTATGTGAGGGTTCGCATGCTATATTTTTTTCTCATGTATTAAGTACATCCAAATTTGATTTATTCCTCACATCACTACTAGGAAAAGGCCTACTAATGACACACCAGTTTTGCCTACGAATGGCGTACTAATGGTGCGCCATTAGTACCACGCCACTAGTATTTTTTACTAATGGCGCACCTGTGGTGCGCCATTAGTATACCAGATACTAATGGCGCACCACTGGTGCGCCATTAGTATATCCCAAGGTGCGCCATTAGTATCTGGTATACGAATGGCGCATCACATGGAAGTGCGCCATTAGTAACAATTTTTTTCAAAATGGTTTTCAAAAAAAAAAATTCAATTTTTTTCCAATTTTTTCCTTAATCTCTGGTCAATATGGCTTAATCTCTGGTCAATATGCTTAATCTCAAGTCAAATTGCAGTCTACGGTCAAACTTCCTAGAAGGTCACCCATCCTCACACTACTCCAGCCCGAGCACGCTTAACTTCGCAGTTCTATCCAACCCCAGCACCAACTCACTTCACACGCACTTGTTAATATATCTATCATATCAATCCCATTAAACCTTCTTGATGTCTAGGGACTTTGTTCATGTTCATGAGTATGATGAAATTTTGAAAAAATATTTCAAACTTCTCGGTCATATTACGTATCATATTTGGATTATTTTTTTGAAAAAAATAAAAAAAATCGAAAACATTTTTTTCTGTTACTAGTGGCGCACCTAGCAAATGGTGCGCCACTAGTAAGTTTGAATTTTTTTCTATTTTTCCCCTCAAGATCTTAAAAGCCCCATAACTATTTTTCTATTAGGTTTTTTGGGATTTTGAAAATGTTTAACGGGGTTCCGCTCGGTTAAATTCGGATGTAACTTTTCGAGTAGATGATTTTTCATATAAAAAACTTTTTAATCCGAGTTCGTATGCAAAAGTTATGCCCATTTTACAAATTCTAGAGATATTTTGCAAATAAAGTCGAAATTCATATGTGTAAATTTTCCCAACAAGTAGACCACATATCACATGGGAAACTTATTTTCTTTTATTTTTTTGACATTTCCATCATTTTCTTTTATTTTTTTTAACTGGAAAAGGTGGTCCACGGGAGGGGGGGGGGCAGTTGGTGAAATTTTGGGCCAAGTTAGTAATGGCGCACCGTGGGAGTGGTGCGCCATTTCAACTAGTAATGGCGCACCACTCCCACAGTGTGCCATTACTAGTTTTGCAAATAATAATAATAATAAATAAAAACAAATTTGAAAAAAAAAATACTAGTGGCGCACCGTGGATGTGGTGCGCGCACTATCCACTGGTGCGCCATTAGTAGTTTTGAAAAAAAAAATAAAAAAAAACTAAAAAAAATTACTAGTGGCGCACCATGGATGTGGTGCGCCATTACTAGTTTAACTACTAATGGCGCACTATCCACTGATGCGCCATTAGTAGTTTTGAAAATAAAATGAAAATAATATGTTACTAATGGCGCACCGTGGATGTGGTGCGCCATTAGTATTTGGACACTAATGACGCACCAACACATGGTGCGCCATTAGTATATACTAATGGCGCACCGCATGTCTGGTGCGCCATTAGTGCCCATCCCATCTATAGCCCTTTTCCTAGTAGTGCATGCACAACAATACAAAATTCTACCCATGACAAATGGACATCGCATTGCAGAACCGAACCAAGCAGTTAACTAAACACCACAACAAATGAACCAAACAATAACTGAGCACCACATTGCACAATATAACATACTCCTGATAGAAGATCAGACAGTTAAGCAAACCAAGCATGCTTAACAACTTGGAAATATAGCAATTGTATTTGTTTCTCATGTATTTAGTACAGCCAAATTTGATTTATTTCTCACATGGTATACAGTAACAAAATGCACCCACAACAATTGAACATCGCATTGCAGAATTGAACCAAACAGTTAACTAAACACCACAACAAAGGAACCAAATGTTAACTCAGCACCACATTACACAATATATAACATACTCGAATATCAGATAGTTAACCAAACCAAGCATGCTTGGAAACTTGGAAATATAGCAATTGTATTTTTTCTGATGTATTTCGTAAAGATAAATTCTTTATTTCTCACATGGAAGATAATACAAAATTTCACCCTAAAGAATTGAACATCACATTTGTAGAATTGAACCAAACAGTTAACTGAACACGACAACTAATTAACCAAACAATTAATAAGTGAGAACCACATTGCAAAACATATAGAACATATACACTAGAGCAACAGATTGGATGGTAAAAGTAGATAGGACAATTGACTAGAATTTATCAAGGAAAGGCAGGAGCAGCACATGCAACGGGTAAACCGAGCATGCTTAACATGCGTAGCTAGCAAACTCAACATAGGTCCTTATAGTGAGATAATAAGACAAGCTACTCCTCGTCGTCGAAGATATCGATGATGATTGGCTCCTTGGACATGGAAGAGGGCGAGGCCTCGACCTCGTGGGTGCCCTCATCGTACTGGTGAGTTTCCTGAGCCACTCCGGGCACCAACCTACTGGTGCTACCTCTTGAGCACACGTTGTATTCCCTCGAAGAGGAAAGGGAGATGCAGCACATTAGCGTAAGTATTTCCCTCAATTTTTGAGAACCAAGGTATCAATCCAGTAGGAGACCACACGCCAGTACCTCGCACCCGCACAAACAAATAAGAACTTCGCAACCAACGCGATAAGGGGTTGTCAATCCCTTTACAGTCACTTACAAAAGTGAGATCTAATAGAGATGATAGTTATATTTTTGGTATTTTTGGTTTAATAAAACAGCAAATAAAAGCAAGAAAAGTGAACTAGATGTAGATAGATATGTTGAGAATAGACCCGGGGGCCATAGTTTTCTCTAGTGGCTTCTCTCATGATAGCGATATTCTACGGCGTGTAAACAAATTACTGTCGAGCAATTGATAGAAAATCGAATAATTATGATACTATCTAGGCATGATCATTGTATGTAGGCATCACGTCCGAGACAAGTAGACCGAAACGATTATGCATCTACTACTATTACTCCACACATCGACCGCTATCCAGCATGCATCTAGTGTATTGAGTTCATACGAACAGAGTAATGCCTTAGGCAAGATGACATGATGTAGATGGATAAACTCAAGCAATATGATGAAAACCCCATCTTTTTATCCTCGATGGCAACAATACAATATGTGCCTTGCTGCCCCTACCGTCACTGGGAAAGGACACCGCAAGATTGAACCCAAAGCCAAGCACCTCTCCCATTGCAAGAACTATAGATCTAGTAGGCCAAACCAAACCAATAATTCGAAGAGACTTGCAAGGATATTATGAGCACACATAAAAAGTTCAGAGAATAACTAAATATATTTCATAGATAACCTTGATCATAAACTCACAATTCATCGGATCTCGACAAACACACCGCAAAAAGAGATTACATCGAATAGATCTCCTCGAAGACCAAGGAGAACTTTGTATTGAGAACCAGAGAGAGAGAAGAAGCCATCTAGATAATAGCTATGGACCCGAAGGTCTGTGGTAAACTACTCACAACCCATGGTGAGGGCGATGATGATGATGATGAAGGCCTCCGTGATGGATCCCCCTCCCGGAACAGGCTCCAAGATGAGATCTCCACGGGAACAGAAGCTACGCCGGTGGAATTAGGGTTTTCTCTCTGTGTATGGAGTTTATTGGGTACGTAGGTATATATAGGAAAAAGGAGGGCACTGGGGGCCACACGGGCCAGCCTCGAGGCAGGGGGGGGCGCGCCCTGGGAAGGGGTCGCGCCCCCCACCCTCAAGGGCAGCCCTTCTGTCCCCTGACTTGGTCCTGAAGTTTCCCGTGCTTGATTTTCTCCAAAAATATCTCTCGCGAATGTTTCATTCCGTTTGGACTCCGTTTGATATTCCTTTTCTGCAAAACCGTGAAATAGGCAAAAATCAGCAATCTGGACATGGCCTTTGGGTTAGGAGGTTAGTCCCGAAAATGATATAAAAGTGAATGATAAAGCCCATTAAACATCCAACACTTCATAAATAATAGCATGGAACAATAAAAAATTATAGATACGTTGGAGACGTATCAAGCATCCCCAAGCTTAATTCCCGCTCGTCCTTGAGTAGGTAAATGATAAAGAAAATAATTTTTGATGTAGAATGCTACCCAATATATTTTTTCAATGAAATTCTCTTATTTTTGGCATGAATGTTCAGATCTTAAAGATTCAAGATAAAAGTCTATATTGACAAAAGAAATAATAATACTTCAAGCAATACTAACAAAGCAATCATGTCTTCTCAAAATACTATGGATAAAGAAAGTTATCCCTACAAAATCATATAGTCTGGCTATGCTCCCTCTTCATCACACAAAATATTCATATCATGCACAACCCCGATTTCAGCCAAGCATTTGTTTTCATACTCTATCTTTTCAAACCTTTCAACTTTCACGCAATACATGAGTGTGAGCCATGGATTTAGCACTATGGGTGGAATAGAGGTGGTTGTGGAGAAGACAAAAAGGAGGGAGATAGTCTCACATCGACTAGCCGTATCAACGGGCTATGGAGATGCCCATCAATAGATATCAATGTGAGTGAGTAGGGATTGCCATGGAACGGATGCACTAGAGCTAAATATGAATGAAAGCTCAACAAAAGAAACTAGTGGGTGTGCATCCAACTTGCTTGCTCACGAAGACCTAGGGCATTTGAGGAAGCCCATTGTTGGAATATACAAGCCAAGTTCTATAATGAAAATTCCCACTAGTATATGAAATTGACTAAACATGAGACTCTCTATCATGAAGAACATGGTGCTACTTTGAAGCACAAGTGTGGAAAAAGATAGTAGCAATTGTCCCTTCTCTCTTTTCTCTCATTTTTTTTGAGGGGCTTTCTCTCTCTTTTTTTATTAGCCCCTCTCTATTTTTTTCTTCCCTTTTTTTATTGGCCTTTCCTCACATGGGACAATGCTCTAATAATGATGATCATCACACTTTTTGTTACAACTCGAAATTACAACTCGATACTACAACAAGTATGACTCTACATGAATGCCTCCGGCGGGGTACCGGCATGAGCAACGAATCAAGAGCGACATATATGAATAATTATCCATGGTGGATTTGCCACAACTACGATGTAAACTACATGATCATGCATGGCACTATGACAATATGATGCGTGTCATATAAGCGTAACGGTGGAAAGTTGCATGGCAATATATCTCGGAATGGCTATGGAAATGCCATGATAGGTAGGTATGGTGGCTGTTCTGAGGAACAATATGGTGGCTGTTCTGAGGAAGGATATATAGTGGGTTTATGGTACTGGCGAAAGTTGCGCGGTACAAGAGAGGCTAGCAATGGTGGAAGGGTGAGAGTGCGTATAATCCATGGACTCAACATTAGTCATAAGAACTCATATACTTATTGCAAAAATCTATGAGTCATCAAAACAAAGCAATCAACGCATGCTCCTAGGGGGGAGGTTGGTAGGAGTTAACCATCGCGCGCCCCCGACCTCCACACAAAGGTTGACACTTTACAAATACCTCATGCTCTAACTTCATCAAATAGCGGTTCACCATACGTGCAAGATACGGGAATCACTAACCATAACACAAGTATTTCTAAATTTCATAATAACTTCACTAGCATGACTGTAATATCACTATCCTCATGTATCAAAACAATTCTCAAGTATCCAACATCTCATTCTATTCAATGCACTTGATGTGATTTTTTTTTACTACATTGACATAGGATGTCTATCATGTGAAGACTAGTTTCTTTAGCCTAAACACATTACCATGCTGTTCTAATAGACTCTCAAATAGATACAAGTGAAGCATGAGAGTTCAACAATTTCTACAAAATATTACCACCACCATGCTCTAAAAGATATGAGTGAAGCACTAGAGCAAAAACTATTCAACTCAAAAGATATAAGTGAAGCACATAGAGTGTTCTAATAATTTCTAGGGCATATTTAACTCTCTCAAATAGGTGTGTCCAGCAAGGACGATTGTGGCAAACTAACAAGAAAAGACTTAAATTATACAAGACGCTCCAAGCAAAACACATAGCATGTTGCGAATAAAAATATAGCTCCAAGTATAGTTACCGATGGATGAAGACGAAAGAGGGGATGCCTTCCCGGGGCATCCCCAAGCTTCGGCTTTTGAAATATCTTGAATTTACTTGGGGTGCCATGGGAATCCCCAAGCTTAGGCCTTTGCTACTCCTTTTCCATAGTCCATCAAAGCAATACTCGTAACTTGAAATCTTCACAACACAAAACTTAGACAAAAATTCTCATGAGCTCCGTTAGTATGAGAAAGCAAACCACTACCCAAAGGTACAACAATGAATTCATTGTTTTTTTATATTGGTGTTAAAACTACTGTACTCAAACTTCTCTATGGTTCATATCTTCCAATATTACTCATAGATGCATCGAAATAAGCAAACAACACACGAAAAACAGAATCTGTCAAAGACAGAACAGTCTGTAGTAATCTGCAGGGTTCGCCTACTTCTGGAACTCCAAAAAATTCAAACTAAATTGTTAAATTTGTGTAATTTGTCTACCAATCAGCAGCAAAAATAATCAACTAAAAATCACGCTCCAGTAAAATCCGTCGACTACTTTAGCGAGCGCTAATGATTCTGTTTTTCACAGCAAGATCATATAAACTTCACACATGACTTCCCAAAGGTTCTACTTGGCACAAACACTAAACAAAACAAGAAACCACATCTAATCAAAGGCTAGATGCAATATTTATTCCCTAACTGCAACAAAAACAAAAAACAAAAAATTGGGTTGCCCCCAACAAGCGCTATCGTTTTACGCCCTTAGCTAGGCACGATACAAGATAGATCTAGGTATTGCCATCTTTGGAAGGCAATCCATAAGTGGCTCTCATGATAGATTCATATGGTAATTTCATTTTATTTCTAGGAAAGTGTTCCATGCCTTTCCTTAACGGAAATTAGAATCTAATATTTCCTTCCTTCATATCAATAATTGCACCAATCGTTCTAAGGAAAGGTCTACCAAGAATAATAGGACATGAAGGATTGCAATCTATATCAAGAACAATGAAATCTACGGGCACATAATTCCTATTGGCAACAATAAGACCATCATTAATTCTTCCCATAGGTTTCTTAATAGTGGAATCCGCAAGATGCAAATTTAAAGAACAATCATCAAGCTCATGGAACCCTAGCAAATCACACAATGTTTTTGGGATAGTGGAGACACTAGCACCCAAATCACACAAAGCATATCATTCATGATCTTTTATTTTTATTTTTATAGTAGGTTCCCATTCATCATAAAGCTTTCTAGGTATAGAAACTTCCAACTCAAGTTTCTCTTCATAAGATTGCATCAAAGCATCAACTATGTGTTTAGTGAAAGCTTTATATTGACTATAAGCATGCGGAGAATTTAGCATGGATTGCAACAAGGAAATACAATAAATCAAAGAGCAATTATAATAATTGAATCCATTGAAATCCAAGGTAGTGGGTTCATCACTATGCAAAGTTTTAGTCTCTTCACTCCCACTTTTAGCAATTTTAGCATCAAGATCTAAAAACTCCGAATCATTGGGACACCTTAAAGCAGAATCATCTCCAATCCTATTCTCATCAAGATTAATACTAGAAAAAAGGATCTAATAGGAGATACATCAATAACTTTTAGATCTTCATCTTTATTTTCATGCTCTCCCGGTTTAGCAGCCATCTTATTAATCAAGGTGGGCTGTTTATCCGAAATTTGGGCAATTAAGTTCTCAAGATGAGCAAACTGAGATTTCAAGCCATAAAATTCTTTAGACATATCATCAAGGTCTTTATTCATATACTCCATAAACTTTTTCTGTTCTTTAAGCTCACTTCTCAAGAAGTCATTATGCTCAAATTGTATAGTCATAAAATGCCTAACATTGTTTTCAATCTCCTCCAGCCTCTTGAGGTGATGGTCAACACTACAAGGAAGAGCCATAGTGACAAGCAAGCAAGCAACACACAACCAAACAAGAAGCAAGTGAAAGATAAACACACGACAGAAGAAGGGCAAATAAAGAGGAAAACGAGAGACAAATAAATGTAATGCAAAGGATAAGGGTTTGTCATAGGTACTTGGCATATGAATTTTCCATAAGCCTCCCCATGAATGGCGCCAAAAATTCTTCTTGCTACCTCTTGAGCTTGTGTTGTATTCCCTCGAAGAGGAATGGGAGATGCAACACAATAGCGTAAGTATTTCCCTCAGTTTTTGAGAACCAAGGTATCAATCCAGTAGGAGACCACGCGCCAGTCCCTCGCACCTGCACAAACAAATAAGAACTTCGCAGCCAATGCGATAATGGGTTCTCAATCCCTTTACGGCCACTTACGAGAGTGAGATCTGATAGAGATGATAGTTACATTTTTGGTATATTTGGTTTAATAAAATAGCAAATAAAAGCAAGAAAAGTAAAGTAGATGTAGATTGATATGTTGAGAATAGACCCGGGGGCCATAGTTTTCTCTAGTGGCTTCTCTCATGATAGTGATATTCTACGGCGGGTAAACAAATTACTGTCGAGCAATTGATAGAAAAGCGAATAATTATGAGACTATGTAGGCATGATCATTGTATATAGGCATCACGTCCGAGACAAGTAGACCGAACCGATTCTGCATCTACTACTATTACTCCACACATCGACCGCTATCCAGCATGCATCTACTGTATTGAGTTCATACGAACAGAGTAACGCCTTAGGAAAGATGACATGATGTAGAGGGATAAACTCAAGAAATATGATGAAAACCCCATCTTTTTATCCTCGATGACAACAATACAATACGTGCCTTGCTGTCCCTACTGTCACTGGGAAAGGACACCGCAAGATTGAACCCAAAGCCAAGCACTTCTCCCATTGCAAGAACTATAGATCTAGTAGGCCAAACCAAACCAATAATTCGAAGAGACTTGCAAGGATATTATGAGCACACATAAAAAGTTCAGAGAAGAACCTAATATCTTTCATAGATAACCTTGATCATAAACTCACAATTCATCGGATCTCGACAAACATACCGCAAAAAGAGATTACATCGAATTGATCTCCATGAAGACCGAGGAGAACTTTGTATTGAGATCTAGAGAGAGAGAAGAATACATCTAGATACTAGCTATGGACCCGAAGGTCTGTGGTAAACTACTCACAACTCATGGTAAGGGCGATGATGATGATGATGAAGGCCTCCGTGATGGATCCCCCTCCCGGAACAGGCTCCAAGATGGGATTTCCATGGGTACAGAAGCTACGGCGCTGGAATTAGTGTTTTCTCTCTGCGTCTGGAGTTTTTGGGGTACGTAGGGATATATAGGAAGAAGGAGGGCACCGGGGGCCACACGGGCCAGCCTCGAGGCAGGGGAGTGCCTTTGGAAGGGGGGCGCGCCCCCCACCCTCGAGGGCAGCCCTTTTGTCCCCTGACTTGGTCCTGAAGTTTCCCGTGCGTGATTTTCTCCAAAAATATCTCTCGCGAAGGTTTCATTCCGTTTGGACTCCGTTTGATATTCCTTTTCTGCAAAACCCTGAAATAGGCGAAAAGAGCAATCTGGACTGGGCCTTTGGGTTAGTAGGTTAGTCCCAAAAATGATACAAAAGTGAATGATAAAGCCCATTAAACATCCAAGACTTCATAAATAATAGCATGCAACAATAAAAAATTATAGATACGTTGGAGACGTATCAGCTGGCTCTCGAGTTGAGGCACGGGCACGCTGGGAAAACACCAAGTAGTCTTCGTCGAAGGCACCGACAGTGGCCTCAATAAAATGCCATGAACTATCATTCAAAGCAGTCAACTCCGTCGCGGCGTCGGCGCGCGAGGCATCTAAAGTGGCCTCGACAGCGAGGTGCTCCTCTAGATCTGGGGCTGAGCATGAATGACAGTCATCGTGACCTCATCCACGCCTACAGTTGCGATTTGCTTCTCCGCTGCCAAATGTTGCATGAGCTCCTGGCTATACTGCGTGCACCATGGCTTAGGGAGGCGCTTATTTGGGGGAGGGGCGGTGATTTGGATGGAAGGTGTCACACCGGCGGTCAAGGCATGTGGGACGTGGAAGGAGGAGGAGGATGGGGGTCGGGTGTGGATTACCTGCCTGGATCGACGAGGACGAGCAGCGTGAAGGAGAGTCATCGGTGAGGAGGCAACATTGCATGCTAGGAGTGAACGTTTCAACTTGGAAAGGAAGGCAGAAACAGGGGAAATATGGCTTTTGGTAAGGGGGAGGGCGGGGAGGTAGATATTTCCGCGAAAGAGAAAATTTTGGATCGGTGCAGCGAAAAAACTGGTGCGCGAAGTGTCATCAGACACAGTCCCTTATTCAGCACTGTGTACGATATGTGAACTTCACAAATGATTCATTTAGCTTCCCACATGTGTGATGAGTTTGAACTTGCTAATTTTGGTTTGAATTTCCCTGGTTACATTGGTCATCCACGTCATTGCATAATTTGGGTACGCAGAGGAGACTACAACACACCCACACTTCTTAATCAAGCAAGTTCAACAATTAAACAGAGATGGCTGACCTAAACATTACTCTAACAAATTAAATACCGACATTCTTAATTGAACAAAACAAAGAGTACTACTCTAGCTAGCGCTCATCGATCTCCGCCGCCTCCTCCATGTCCAGCCCGCGCCCGACGATCTCCTGGGGTAGGGGCTCCACGTCATCCATCGCACCATACTCGACAAGCATCTCGCCATCCGCGTCCGCCATCTCTTTGGAATAGGTCGCCACGAGCTAGGCATGGGCGGCCGCGATCTGGGCTTGGGCGGGCTCAGCCATGGAAAGGAATGCCGCAAAGGAACGGACGACTGCTCAAATGCTCTCAGCGATTGCCTACTCATTGGTCGTGGGATGCCGACCATTGTAGGAGAAGCTTCGTCCGATTTGTGTGGTTACCGCCAGGAGCTGGGCGTGGGCGGCATCGGCATGGTCGTGGGAACCCTCCATCAGGGTTGATGCGCCCCTCTCGCCAGTTGCAATCCTCGAGGCAGATGTTGATGCCGCCACCAGAGAAGCAAAAATGCCCGTTTGGGCTGCCTTGGCCGCCCGGTCGTAGATTTCCGCCGCGCTCAAGAAGCTTGTTAGCACGCGCATGGCGGCTGCGGTCATGCTCTCGCCGGAGTGGGCCGCCGAAGTTTCCCTCACGACACGGGTCTACATCCCCATCTTTCACCGGCGACGATTGAGCAGTGAAATGATATTTGGGAAGCAGGCTAGTGTGCTTGACACACCGACTTTGGACTATAGCCGACGCACCTTCTCTAATAAGCCATGTGCGTACTATACTCCAATGGTGCTCGGAGATATTTTGTGTTGCATCTCACACGGTTGGTGATAATAAATTTTGTGTGATCTACTTGATTTTTCATCTTGACTTGAATTACATAATGGGGTCACAGCGGCAAAGGTGGGTGTTTGAATTGCTAGAACGTTTATCTGCAGTGAATATGCAATTATAGGGGTGTCGTCAAAAAAATTGGAATTATTCAGGGTTTGTTTCGACATTTTTATACATTAACTTGGTTTCTGGGCATTTTAGGTGCACAACTCAAAATTAAACTACATGGACATGCTCCGGTGCACCAAAATGGGTTGTAAAATCATATATTTGTCCATGGGTTGATGCTTAAGTGCTATGCAGGAAATGGGGATGAATTTCAAACACCACGGCACTGTGGCTCTCTAGCAAACGTTGAGGTACTTGCTTCTGTAATTCTAGCAAATCCAAAACTCATCTGAAATTCATGAACCTTCGCATGCTATCATGGAATGGCATCAACACGTTGGGGTAAAAAATATAGTCCCATTTTGGGCAGGTTATGGTATAAGCTTCTCACAGACTAGAGCTTCTCACAAGAAGCCTCGTGGTTCCAATAGGGAAACATGTCACCTTTGTGGAGAAAATGATATTTGTCGCCTCTTCTTGGTTTCAAATTATTTTCTGGTGTCAACATAGAACAACAAGAGTGTCATGTTAAATTTTTGAATTTTTTGAGGATTGTTTGGACAGTTCACGTTAACTGAGTTTTGTGGGCAGTTATGTGCATAATTCAAAATTGAACTACATGCACATGCTTCAGTGCATAAAAACGGGTTGAAAAATCAAATGTGTGTACTTGGTTGCAAGCTTAGGTCACTTGCAAGAAATGAGAATGAATGGCAAACACCTTGACACTGTTGCTCGGCCGCTAACATTTAGATACATGGTTTTAAAATTGTACTAAATCAAAAACTTGTCTGAAAATCATGAATCTTGAAATGATATTATGGAATGGCATCAGCATGCCGTGGTAAAAATATTGCCCCATTTGTGGCAGGTTTGGGTATAAGCTTCTAGCAAACCAGAGCTTCTCACAACAAGCCTAATGGTTTCGGTAGGGAACGTGCCACCTTGGGGATGAAACGATATATGCTGCCTCTTCTTGCTTTCAAATTCTTTCTCGTGTTAACATAGAACAACATGAGTGATGTGTCAGTTTTTTTGATTTTTCGGGGTTCTCTTAGACATTTTTATACATTAACTGAGTTTTCTATGCATTTATGTGCATAATTCAAATTTGAACTACATGCACATGCTTTAGTGTGTATAAATTGGTTGAAAATCAAATATATGTCCTTGGTTGCATGCTTAGGTCCCATACAAGAAATGGGAATGAACATCAAACACCTTGCCACCGTCGCTCGGCCTCAAACATTGAGATACATGGTTTTTGAATTCTAGTAAAGCCAAAACTCGTCTGAATTTCATGAAAAATGGCATGCTATCATGGAGCGGCATCAACATGCTCTGGTAAAAATTTTGTCCCATTTGGGGCAGGTCTGGGTATGAGTTTCTCACAAATCAGATATTCTCACAACAATCCTGATGTTTCGGTAGGGAATGTGCCACCTTTGGGAACGAAACGATATCCGTTGCCTCTTCTTGCTTTCAATTTTTTTCTCAACATAGAACAACATGAGTGTTGTGTCAACTTTTGGGATGTTTTGGGTTTCGCTTGGACATTTTTATACATTAACTTGGTTTTCTAGGCATTTTATGTGCATAATTCAAATTTGAACTACATGCATATGCTCCAGTGCAGAAACAATGGGTTGACGTATCAAATGTGTGTCCTTGGGTGCATGCTTGGGTCCCATGCAAGAAATGGGAATGAATTTCAAACACCAGGGCACTGTTGATTGACGGCAAAACGTTGATATACTTTGTTTTTAAATTCTAGTAAATCAAAAACTTGTCTAGAATTCATGAAACTTGGCATGCTATCATGGAATGGCACCCGGCACGCTGTGGTATTTTTCATGTCCATTTTGAGAGAAGGCACACTCGAATAGCAGCCAACAAAGGCATTTTGAAACAAATAGATGCCACTTTAACAACTCAAATGTTTTGTATAATTTAAATCATGTGCATTCTGTTAACCATTCACGTGACGCCGCGTGTCACTCCTTTAATAGCTAGGAGGTGTCGTGCGGACAACTGCTTGACTGAACGGGAGGCTTGTGAGCACTGTCCGCTGCGCAAGCGAACCGAGAGGTGTGAAAGCTGTCCTCAAATGCGTAGGTTCATCGAGAAGCATGCCAGTTGTATGATGCGCATACTCACTGGGAATACGAGCTGCTGTTTAATGGCCGCATGCCTTGCTCGCATAATCTCCATTAATGGTGCCCGAGCTACTGTTTAATACGAGCGGACTCATGGTTTGCCTAACATTCCCCTCCCGCAGACCTCCACCAACGCCATGGCATAGAAGGATCATCTGCCACTAGTCTTCCAGTTTGGTGAAGTCGACTCCGAACCGGAGGACATAGAAAATAAAGAGGAATGGGGCCTCATGGACATTTAGCGAGGTCTCCGCAGACCCATGCGAGCTCGTGTATATGCCAGCACCAGCGCGCATGCACGTGCCCGTGCGCGCCCCTACACCCACCGCGGCACCGACCCCCGTGCATTTGCCTGCACCCACCGCGCTCGTGCTTGTGCGCATTGCCCCCTCAGTGGCATGGGACGCTGCCGTTGACCGCTACCTCGTAGCGCCATGGGTTGTCGCCCTCCCAAGCCCCGCATGTCGATCGCACGACGACATGATGTCTGATTTCTGAGTGAAGAACATTCTGTACTGCCTTGAAGAGTTCAACAATAGCGTCCCGGAGGACGACAATAACAACGCCGACGTAGCATGTTGTCGCCCCCGCCGCCAAAAATAGTTTTTTTTGGGTTTAATGCTGTATCTCGATCATATGAATATAAATCCGCGGTGACACTGGATGAAATATATGGTTTGAACGAACTTGCATTTTTCTCTCTAAATGTACAAACTTATCAAAAGATTTTCTTTTAAAAAGTAAAATATTTCTAAATATCATTGTTCAAGAAATCGGTAACTGGTAGCTGCTCGGTCGACTTGGGAGTAGCGATTAATCGGTGAATCGGCCTATTAACTGGATTAATCGGTCGACCATTTATTGGTTGATTAAATAGAAACATATACACATATTATAGTTTTTTTATGTATTATACCATACTCTCATAATGTCAGCTATGTAATATACCAAAATATGTTACTATTTGGTCAAAACCTAGCTTTTGAGGAGCAAGAGGGAGATGGTAGACGTTATGGGCTGAAAATTTGGGTTTCGTTTGCCCACAAGTTAGTGGGACATTTGCGATTAGTCGGCTTGACAACTGATTAATCGGTCAGATAGGCAAGTTAATCGGCCTAACAACCGATTAATCGGTCTGATAGGCAAGTTAATTGGCCTGACAAGTTAACGCAGCGAATATGTGCTATTCGAGTCGGCCACCCAATGAGTAGAGATTAACTGGCCCGTTAACTGATTAATCGGACGAATTCTTGAACAGTGCTAAATATAAAACACTCATCCGCAAACATTTTAGTTAGAACACCCGTATGCAAACCGATAACTTCCCCATGAAGCCAAGGGAAAATGTGCCGAGCTGGATTTCTACAGCTCTTGATCGTAAATGTTTTAGATAGAACAACCGTATGTAAACCGAAAGCTTCCCCAATTAGGGAAGGGGAAATTTGCCGGGCCGGATTTGTGCCTTTGTTCAACGCAAATGGTTCAGATTAAATATGGCATGCAAAGTGAGACTTTGGCGCTAAGCCAATAGAAAATCTGGCACGCAGGATTTGTACATCCCTTCAATGCAAACTGTTTTTTGGATGACCCGTGTGCAACCATGTACATAAATTTTATTAAGATTTGCATCTGTCATGTTGATCTAGTAACATTTCCATTTGTCAACCTTGTAACATTGCCATTTTCAAAATATTCAGCTAAAAATAACACTATCTAATTTTTGCAACTAAAATTCAGTAATTAAGCATAGATTTCATTCATAGATTAAGCAGTCATTCTTTATACAAACAGTTCAACTCGACAGCTGAACTAACGAAACTTTTCCCCAATTGTTGCCAACCACGAACTCAAATAGCTAGTCCAACTATATATACTAGCCAATTTTAAGTATGTTGTACAGTTCCACCGCATCTATAGTCAGATGATCTAAATAAAATAGCCCCTGAATACTACTACTACGGAAGGGCTTTGTACTACTTCCGACAGCCTCTCATCTGCAAAGTGCGCTCAGTAAGAGGCAGATGGGGAGGAGTGTACCGACAAGCTAGACAACTGCAATACGGTGCCCGCCGCAGCTGCACCTTCAGCAATGCTTACCTCGAACGCCCTCTGCCGCCCCAGATGACCCCTCTCAAAGCGGCGGGACTCCTTGCAGATCTCCCGATTCCTCACATCTGCGTCAGCGTGTGCTATGGCCATATTGGAGGTAATGCTCTTTGCGTGCTCAATGAGGAGCTCCTCCTCCTCCCGCAGGAACTCGATGTAGCGCGCAAGGTCGCTAACACACGTGCGGGCCTCCACCTTTGCCTCCCGCCTTTGGGCGGTGATGGTGGAGGGAGTGATGACCCCAGCAGACGACGGTGGGCTGGCGCCCATGGTGGTAGGTGATGGGGTGCACTACAAAAAAACCACTTCCATGAAAATACGTGTTTGTCAAAGTAGGTCACGTTTTCTGTCATGCATGTACATCCATGACGACCTTATGACAGAATCAAGATAGTCATACATGTGCTGTCGTAGAAGCGTTCCATGACAATACCAAAATTATCACCAAAGAAGTGTCCACTTTCATGACAATAAATGATGTGGGGTGGAACCCTAGAAGGCCGATCTTTCACGAAATGGATGGGATCCCACAAAGAACACGATGAACATGGGGAGAAAACACAAGGGAAAACACTCAAGAACAAGTCCAATCACACATCCACTAGACAATCAAACACACAAGATCACAAGGTACATGAACAACAAAGGGAAGGATACAAGGTAAAGTTCATCTCCGTGAGGAGGTCTTGAATCCGCGAAGGATCTTCCCATTAGGGGTCTTGAACCCAAGGTGGATCTTCTCCGTAGAGGGGCCGCGGTCTCTCTCGTGGAGTAGATCTGTAATGGATGAGCAAAGCTCTATCTCTCATATGAGCTAAATCAATGCTAACCCTAAAATGGTGGGGGTGGAGGAGTATATATAGTCTAAGGCCATGAAGGGGTAAGTGAGGGGCGAAAGGGGTACATGGCCAAAAGTCCCGCGGCTGCGCACAGGCAGGGAGCGGACGACCGGTGGCTCGGGAGGGACCGGACGTCCAGTAGCTCTCGGACTTCCGCTACTTTCCACCGATTACGTTCTGTTGACGATGTCACGGACGTCAAGTGGCTGCCGATCGTCAGGTCGACTGGGACACGTCGGACGTCCGGTGTGTAGCGGACGTCCGGAGCCTGTAGCTTGCAGCAGCTCCGTTTCTTCCGTCTTCTCTTCCACTCTTCCCTCGCTGATGGTGTAGGTGATCCTTGCCGCTTGCACTCCTCCTCATCATCCGTGAAGCTCCGACAATACCTATGCATGCACACGAGTGGAGTGTCGAGTAGTATACCATCCTCGAAGGGGTCAAGTGAACATGTGTAAAGGAGATGATTCACCTTTAAGTATGAGAAGTAGAGGTCACACGTGTCACTTGCCAAATGGAATCTTGGCATGGTGATGTCCATAGGATGCTCCGCATCAATAAATAGCGCATCATGGAAGTGCTTTCGTCAAGGGTAACCGACACGTGGCATCCACCTTAACGGGTCGTCCTTAACCTATCGGGTTCCGGTTTGGATCCGATAACCTGTTAACCGCCGGGACCAATGGGGATTTTCCACGTGTAAAATTCTGATTCACCCTAGTATCCACGTGTCGGCTCTGGGTTAGGAGAGGTGTCATCAAGCGAGAGGATGAGACGAGCCTATTGTATGTAGACACGTGGCTCGGCCCAATAGTGACCTGTTCAGATTAAAAGGTCGGGCCTGTCAAAATAAGCAGGCTGGCCCATTAGCGGCCTACTCGAGTCAGGCCCATACAAAAGCACGACCCACACAAGTTACACACAATCGGCCCATCATAGGCCCATTCTAGATTTGATAATTATGGCCTGACCTTCTTTCAGCCTGTTAGTAGCCCATCGTCAGTTCCAGCCTGTGAATAGCCCGGTATGTCTTTCGGCCTTTTCTAGGCCCATTGCACAGTTGGGCCAACTTCTAGCCCATTGTGACTTTCAGCCTTACCTCGGCCCATCTGGTAAATCGGCCAATTTCCACCCCATTTTGTGTTTTGGCCTATTAAAGGCCCGCACAATAGTTGGGCCTATGACGTGCCACCTGATTTTGGGTCCACTAGTGGTCCATGTTCAGCAGGTCACTATTTCAGGCCGCCACAAATATTCGACCTGTTGGAAGCCTAATTTGCAAATTGGGCCTCTTCTGGACCAATATGAAGGAAATATGCCCTTGAGGAAGTAATAAAGTTGTTATTTATATTTCTTTATATATCTTGATAAATGTCTTTTATTCATGCTAGAATTGTATTTACCGGAACCTTGATACATGTGTGAATACATAGACAAAACAGAGTGTCCCTAGTATGCCTCTACTAGACTAGCTCGTTAATCAAAGATGGTTGAGTTTCCTAACCATAGACATGTCTTGTCATTTGATGAACGGGATCACATCATTAGGAGAATGATGTGATGGACAAGACCCATCTATTAGCTTAGGAGAACTGGATCACATCATTAGGAGAATGACGGGATCACACAGTTTAGTTTTATTGCTATTGCTTTCTTCATGACTTATACATGTTCCTCTGACTATGAGATTATGCAACTCCTGAGTATCGGAGTAACACCTTGTGTGCTATCAAACGTCACAACCTAACTCGGTGATTATAAAGATGCTCTACAGGTTTCTCTGAAAGTTTTTGTGGTGTTGGCATAGATCAAGATTAGGATTTGTCACTCCAAGTTTCGAAGAGGTATCTTTGGGCCCTCTTGGTAATGCACATCATAATAAGCCTTGCAAGCAAATGACTAATGAATTAGTCACGAGATGATGTATTATGGAACGAGTAAATAGACTTGCAGGTAACGAGATTCAACTAAGTACGATGATAGGGACGATCAAATCTCGGGCAATTAACATACCGATGACAAAGGGAACAACATATGTTGTTATGTGGTTTGACCGATAAAGATCTTCGTAGAATATGTAGGAGACAATATGAGCATCCAGGTTCCGCTATTGGTTATTGACCGTAGATGTGTCTCGGTCATGTCTACATAGTTCTCAAACCCGTATGGTCCGCATGCTTAACGTTCGATGACGATTGGTATTATGAGTTATGTGTTTTTTATGACCGAAGTTTTTCGGAGTCCCGGATGAGATCACAGACATGATGAGGAGTCTCGAAATGGTTGAGACATAAAGAATGATATATTGGACTATGTTATTCGGACACCGGGTGAGTTCTGATGGGTACTGCATAATTATCGGAGTGCCGGAGGGTTATCGGAACCCCCGGAGGAACTAATGGGCCTTCAAGGGCCTTAGTGGAGAGAGAGAGGAAGGGCCACAAGAGGTGGGGCACGCCCCCCAATCCCAAACTAAATTGGACTAGGGTTTGGGGGCGCGGCCCCCCATTCCTTCTCATTCTCTCCCTCTCCTTCCTTCCCCCTCTATTACTTGGAGAGGAATCCTACTAGGACTAGGAAGTCCTAGTAGGACTCCCTTATTGGCGCGCCCATAGAGGCCGGCCAGCCTCCTCCTCCTCATCCTTTATATATGGGGGCAGGGGGGCACCCTAGAACACACATGTTGATCTTTTAGCCGTGTGTGGTTCCCCCCTCCACAGTTCAACATCTTGGTCATATTGTCGTAGTGCTTAGGTGAAGCCCTGCGCGGATCACATCATCAACACTGTCAACACGCCGTTGTGCTGCCGGAACTCTCCCTCGAGCCTCTGCTGGATCAAGAGCTCGCGGTACATTATCGTGCTAAATGTGTGCTGAACACGGAGGTGCCGTAAGTTTGGTGCTTGGATCGGTTGGATCGTGAAGACGTTCGACTACATCTACCACGCTACTAAATTCATCCGCTTTCGGTCTACGAGGGTACGTGGACACACTCTCCCCGCTCATTGCTATCCTTCTCCTAGATAGATCTTGCGTGATCGTAGGATTTTTTTTGAAATACTACGCTCCCCAACAGTGTCCTCATGAGCCAGGTCTATGCATAGATGATATGCACGAGTAGAACACAAAGAGTTGTGGGCGATAATAGTCATACTGCTTACCACCAACGTCTTACTTTGATTTGATGGTATGGTTGGATGAAGCCGCCCGGACCGACATTACATGACTGTATTCATGAGACACGTTCTACCAACGTGCTTTGCACACAAGTGGCTGGTGGGTATCTATTTGTCCAACTTTAGTTGAATCGAATGTGACTACGGCCGGTCCTCGATGAAGGCTAAAACAACACACTTGATGAAAAATCGTTGTTGTTTAGATGCATAGGTAAGAACGGTTCTTGCTAGAAGCCTGTAGCAGCCACGTAAAACTTGCAACAACAAAGTAGAGGATGTCTAACTTGTTTTTGCAGGGCATGTTGTGATGCGATACGGTCAAGACGTGATGAGTTATATGTTATTGTATGAGGTGTTCATGTTTTGTAAATTATCGGCAACCTGCAGGAGCCTTATGGTTGTCTATTAATTGTATGAATAGCGAGCGCCATGTAATTGCTTTACTTTATCACTATGAGTTAGCGATAGTAGTAGAAGCAATAGTTGGTGAGACGAACACGACGCTATGATGAAGATCATGGTGTCAAGCCGATGACGATGGAGATCATGACGATGCTTTGGAGATGGAGATCAAAAGCACAAGATGATGGTGGACATATCATGTCACATATTTTGATTGCATATGATGTTTATCTTATTATGGATCTTATTTTGCTTAGAACGACGGCAACATTATAAGATGATCCCTTACAAAATTTGAAGGTAAAATTGTTCTCCCTTAGTATGCACCGTTGCGATAGTTCGTCGTGCCGAGACACCACGTGATGATCGGGTGTGATAAGATCTACGTGCACTTATAACGGGTGAAAGACAGTTTTGGACATGTAGAATACTCGGGTTAAACTTGACGAGCCTAACATGTACAGTACATGGCCTCGGAACACTGGAGACCGAAAGTTTGAGCGTGAATCATGTAGTAGATATGATGAACATAAGATGTTCACCATTGAAAACTACTCCATCTCACATGATGATCGGACATGGTTTAGTTAATTTGGATCACGTGATCATTTAGGTGACTTGAGGAAAGTCAATCTAAGTGGGAGTTCTTTAGTAATATGACTAATTGAACTTTAATTTACCATGAACTTAGTCCTGATAGTTTTTGCATATCTATGTTATTGTGGATCAATGGCCCGTGCTACTGTTCCCTTGAATTTTAATGTGTTCCTAGAGAAAGCTAAGTTGAAAGATGATAGTAGCAACTACACGGACTGGGCCCATAACTTGAGGATTATCCTCATTGCTACACAAAAGAATTATGTCCTTGAAGCACCGCTAGGAGACAGGCCTGCTGTAGGAGCAACTCTTGACGTTATGAACGTCTGACAAGCTCGATCTGATGACTACTCGATAGTTCAGTGTGCCATGCTTTACGGCTTAGAATCGGGACTTTATAGACGTTTTGAACCTCATGGAGCATATGAGATGTTCCAAGTATTGAAGTTAATATTTAAAGCAAATGCCCGGGTTGAGAGATATGAAGTCTCCAACAAGTTCTATAGCTGCAAGATGGAGGAGAACAGTTCCGTCAGTGAACACATATTCAGAATGTCTGGGTACCACAACCACATGACTCAACTTAGAATCAAATTTGATGATGATACTGTTATTGACAGAGTTCTTCAATCACTGGCACCAAGCTATGAAGGCTTCGTGATAAACTATAATATGCAAGCGATGAAAAAGACAATTCTCGAGCTCTTCGCAATGCTCAAAGCTGCGGAGGTAGAAATCAAAAAGGAGCATCAAGTGTTGATGGTTAACAAGACCACTAGTTTCAAGAAAAAGGGCAAGGGAAAGAGGGGGAACTTCATGAAGAATAGCAAGCCAGTTTCTACTCCCGGGAATAAACCCAAGTCTGGAGCCAAGCCTGAAACTGAGTGCTTCTACTGCAAAGGGCTGGTCACTAGAAGCAGACTTGCCCCAAGTATTTGGCGGATAAGAAGGATGGCAAAGTGAACAAAGGTATATTTGATATACATGTTATTGATGTGTACCTTACTAATGCTCGTAGTAGCGCCTGGGTATTTGATACTGGTTCGGTTGCTCATATTTATAACACGAAATAGGGGCTAGGGATTAAACGAAGACTGGCTAAGGACGAGGCGACAATGCGCGTGGGAAATGGTTCCAAAGTCGATGTGATCGCCTTCGGCACGCTACCTCTACATCTACCTTCAGGATTAGTTTTAGACCTAAATAATTAATATTTGGTGCCAACATTGAGCATGAACATTATATCTGGATCTTTTTTGTTGCGAGACGGTTATTCATTTAATTCAGAGAATAATGGTTGTTCTATTTATGTGGGTAATATCTTTTATGGTCATGCACCCTTGATGAGTGGTCTATTTTTGTTGAATCTCGATCGTAGTGATACACATATTCATAATATTGAAGCCTAAAGATGCAAAGTTGATAATGATAGTGCAACTTATTTGTTGCACTGCCGTTTAGGTCATATTGGTGAAGTGCATGAAGAAACTCCATGCTGATGGGATTTTGGAATCACTTGATTATGAATCACTTGGTGCTTGCGAACCATGCCTTATGGGCTAGAAGACTAAGACTCCATTTGCCGGAACAATGGAGCGAGCAACTGACTTATTGGAAATCATACATACTGATGTATGCGGTCCAATGAGTGTTGAGGTTCGTGGCAGGTATCGTTATTTTCTGACCTTCACAAATGATTGCGTAGATATGGGTATATCTACTTGATGAAACACAAGTCTGAAACATTTGAAAAGTTCAAAGAATTTCAGAATGAAGTAAAGAATCATTGTAACAAGAAAATAAAGTTTCGACGATCTGATCAGGGAGGCGAATATTTGAGTTACGAGTTTGGTCTTCATTTGAAACAATGTAGAATATTTTCGCAACTCAGGCCACCTGGAACACCACAATGTAATGGTGTGTTCAAACATCGTAACCGTACTTTATTAGATATGGTGCGATCTATGATTTCTCTTACCAATATACCACTATCGTTTTAGGGTTATGCTTTAGAGACCGCTGCATTCACGTTCAATAGGGCACCATCTAAATCAGTTGAGACGACACCTTATGAACTGTGGTTTGGCAAGAAACTCAAGTTGTCATTTCTTAAAGTTTGGGGTTGGGATGCTTATGTGAAAAACCTTCAACCTGATAAGCTCGAACCCAAATCAGAGAAATGTGTGTTCATCGGATACCCAAAGGAAACGGTTAGGTACACCTTCTATCATAGATCCGAAGGCAAGATATTTGTTGCTAAGAATGGATCCCTTCTAGAGAACGAGTTTCTTTCGAAAGAACTGAGTGGGAGGAAAGTAGAACTTGATGAGTAGTTCATCACATAAATCAGTTCCAGTGATTCCTACACCAATTAGTGAGGACGCTGATGATGATGATCATAAAACTTCAGATCAAGTTGCTCCTGAACCTCGTAGGTCAACCAGAGTGTGTTACGCACCAGAGTGGTACGGTAACCCTGTTGTGGAAGTCATGTTACTAGACCATGACGAACCTGCGAACTATGAGGAAGCGATGGTGAGCCCAGATTCCGCAAAATGCCTTGAGGCAAAGAAATCTGAGATGGGATCCATGTATGAGAACAAAATGTGGACTTTGATTGACTTGCCCGATGATTGGCAAGCCATTAAAAATAAATGGATTTTTAAGAAGAAGACTGACGCCGACAGTAATGTTACTATCTACAAAGCCCGACTTGTTGCAAAAGGGTTTCGACAAGTTCAAGGAGTTGACTACGATGAGACCTTCTCACCCGTAGTGATGCTTAAGTATGTCCGAATAATGTTAGCAATTGTCGCATTTTATGACTATGAAATCTCACAAATGGATGTCAAAACGGCATTCCATAATGGATATCTGAAAGAAGAGTTGTATATGATGCAACTTGTCGATCCTAAAGGTGCTAACAAAGTGTGCAAGCTCTAGCGATCCATCTATGGACTGGTGCAAGCATCTCGGAGTTGAAATATACGCTTTAATGAGGTGATCAAAGCACATGGTTTTATACAGACTTTTGGAGAAGCCTGTATTTACAAGAAAGTGAGTGGGAGCTCTGTAGCATTTCTGATATTATATGTGGATGACATATTGTTGATTGGAAATGATGTGGAATTTCTGGATAGCATAAAAGGATACTTGAATAAGAATTTTTCATTGAAAGACCTCGGTGAAGCTGCTTATATATTGGGCCTCAAGATCTATAGAGATAGATCAAGATGCTTAATTGGACTTTCACAAAGCACATACCTTGATAAAGTTTTGAAGAAGTTCAAAATGGATCCGTGAAAGAAAGGGTTCTTGCCTGTGTTACAAGGTGTGAATTAGAGTCAGACTCAATGCCCGACCACTGTAGAAGATAGAGAGAAAATGAAATTCATTCCCTATGCTTCAGCCATAGGTTCTATCCTGTATGCAATGCTGTGTACCAGACCTGATGTGTGCCTTGCTATAAGTCTAGCAGGGAGGTAGCAAAGTAATCCAGGAGTGGATCACTGTACAGCGGTCAAGAACATCCTAAAATACCTGAAAAGGACGAAGGATATGCTTCTTTTTATGGAGGTGACAAAGAGCTCGTCGTAAACAGTTACATTGATTCAAGCTTTGACACTGATTCGGATGACTTGAAGTCACAAACCTAACACGTATTTTTGTTGAACGGTGGAGTTGTCGGTTGGTGCGGTTCGAAGCAGACCATCATGGCGGGATCTATGTGTGATGCGGAGTACATAGCTGCTTCGGAAGCAGCAAATGAAGGAGTTTGGATGAAGGAGTTCATATCCAATCTAGGTGTAATACCTAGTGCATCAGGTCTAATGAAAATCATTTGTGACAACACTAGAGCAATAGCCTTGGCAAAGGAATACAGGTTTCACAAGAGAACCAAGCACATCAAGAGACGCTTCAACTCCATCCGTGATCAAGTCAAGGAGGGAGACATATAGATTTGCAAAATACATACGGATCTGAATATTGCAGACCCATTGACTAAGCCTCTTCCATGAGCAAAACATGATCAGCACCAAGACTCCATTGGTGTTAGAATCATTACTACGCAATCTAGATTATTAACTCTAGTGCAAGTGGGAGACTAAAGGAAATATGCCCTAGAGGCAATAATAAAGTTGTTATTTATATGTCCTTATATATCATGATAAATGTCTTTTATTCATGCTAGAATTGTATTAACCGGAAACTTGATAGATGTGTGAATACATAGACAAAAACAGAGTGTCCCTAGTATGCTTCTACTAGACTAGCTCGTTAATCAAAGATGGTTGAGTTTCCGAACCATAGACATGTGTTGTCATTTGATGAATCGGATCACATCATTAGGAAAATGACGTGATGGAGAAGACCCATCCGTTAGCTTAGCATATTGATCATTTATTTTTATTGCTATTACTTTCTTCATGACTTATACATATTCCTCTGACTATGAGATTATGCCACTCCCGAATACCGGAGGAACACCTTGTGTGCTATCAAACGTCACAACGTAACTGGGTGATTATAAAGATGCTCTACAGGTGTCTGCAATAGTGTTTGTTGTGTTGGCAAAGATCAAGATTAGGATTTGTCACTCTGAGTGTCGGAGAGGTATCTCTGGGCCCTCTCGGTAATGCACATCATAATAAGTGTAGCGACCTCGATCCAAATGGACCGGAGTCTATGTGCTCAGTTTCATCCCTGGATCGGTATGCTGGCACACAGTACTTCGAGGATTTATAGCAGAGTTTCAATCACACTTTATTACATCAAAAATCCTCATATGGAGTCTTATTACAATAATATGGCCGAAGGCCATCTAATAACAATAACCTAATATGAATCTTGTGGAAGCATCGAAGATAAATTGAGTCCATCCAACTCCACGGCAAACATTGAGTGCATGACAACGACCTAATCACACCTTATTCTTCGTCGATAAACTCTGCAACATGAGACATTGCAGCCGTGTAGGTCAGCACATTGAATATGCTGGCAAGAACACACTGTAGCAAGTAATGAAGAACAGTTGTCTACAAGTATATTCATATTTGGCAGGTGGAGGCTATATGTCTATTTTTTGCATAAAGCTAGTTTTTCCCTACAACAAAGGAATAAATTTTATTTACTACTCAGTTGTATTAAAGCAATATTGAGAATGGTACCTACATCTCAATCCCAAATTACCAAAGTCATTAATAACCCAACAAGTTAATTAAAATAGAGTGTTGAGATTAGTCCATAATTCAAATACCATGATACTCAAGATGTCCATAACCGGGGACACGGCTACTCATGAATAGTTTGTACACTCTGTAGAGGTTTGTGCACTTTTCCCCACAAGACTCGAACGCCTCCATTTAATTTCTCGCACTTCACTGTATTTGAGAACCGGATGACCGAGACACAATATTTCAGAAGCATTTACTCTATACACCGGATGGACCGGTACACCTACTTTCCCCTACATCTACTAGTCCACCATTGAAAGAGCTCACACAACATACTCAACTATGCCAGAGCCCATATTGGCATGTGGCTGCACACAGAAGTTTCTAGGCATGAATGATATATGATCCCTTTGAGCCTGGGTGGGATTCCATAGGATAATCACACGGGTCCTCCGGGATTTCCTAGGACAACACTGGATTCTCCATGTGCCCTACAACCAATCCACCCAGTGGTGTATTAACGTTACCACCTTAAACATTCCCTTAGTTGTTATTACACTCACAACTTTCATGAAATCTCACATACCAATCCATGCCTACGAGCATGGTTAAGCAATAAGTAACAAAGCGCATATTCCCTTGGGTTGATCTCAAGTCATTGGGTTCCTACCTCATGAACTACTAAGCAATACCACATGTGATCAAGTCCTACTCATGCAATCTTCGAGGTTAGAACTAATGCAATAAAAATTGGGTATTGGAAAGTATGATCAAAGTATGAACTTGCCTTGCTGACGATCATTGAAACGTAGTGACTTGTAGTAGCACGCTTCGCAATCCGGAAATTCCGTCGCAATCAAACAACAGCATACATAACCAATCATGCAACAGAATCGAAGAACAAATTTCGAAAGAACTCGAAAACAAGCAAATGGCTCCTGTAATAGAAAACAATCTCTAAAAATACCAAAATTAATTAAGTTTCGCCTTATCAGAAAGTTTAGGTCAAGAGCTTCGATTTGCAAAAAGAATCAACTCAAACGGAGTTACGAAACTCATGTTACGATCAAAAGAAGTTCAAATACAAATCTGTTTGAATTCAAAATTTAAAACTTTCAAAAACAGATTTCAGTTGCACTACTGGAAAGATAATATCAAAACGAAGAATTTGGCGTTGGCTTCATCTAATTCCGACTAATGAGTAAAAAGTAATGATCGTTTGAAAACCAGGGACTGATTTGTAAAAACTTTAACTACTGATACGTCCCTGACGAAAAATAACAAAAAAGAAAAATCTAAATAGCGAACCTTCGTTTTTCTAATCTAAACAGTAGACGTTCGCTATTTTAAAAAAATCTAAAAAATAATCTAGGTTTCTAATAAACCGATCTAGGGTTTAAAAAACGAAAAAAAAAAACAAAATCAAAACGGGCGGCGGTTTTTAACGAAAACGGGTCGGGTCGAGTCCGACGGCTCGGGTCGGGTGGTAGGGCGCGGCGGCGGCGAGCTCCGGCTGGTGGCGGCGTCGGTCGGCTGCGAGCGGCGGCGTCCGGTGACTGCGGGCGGTAGCGGGTGGCGGCGCGGGCGCGAGGGGCGGGTCATGGCGCTGGCGGCGAGGGGGCGACGGCGGTGCGTCAAGCGGCGGCGCGAGGTGAGGTCCGATGGGCCCGAGGGTCGGGCTTATAAAGCCCCCCCGGGGCGATTGACTTGGGAAGGGGGTCGGCCGGCGACGTGTTCCGTCGGGACTTTAGCGGAGTCCGACCGCTCCACGGCAGGGAGAGGCGGTGGCGGCTGGGCCAGCTGGCTGAACTCGTCCTAGTCGGCCCGATCCGATAAAACATTTTTTCTAGACGCACCGCGAAGAAAAATTCAAAATAAATATAAAAAATCCTAAAAATTACAAAAACAATTTTCTCCATTCCCACCTAATATTTGGGAGAAAGTGAACATTTTTCTAAAATAAATATTCCTAAAATAAAATAAACTTTTTAATGCAATTTTAAAATAAATAAATTGTAAATAAAAATCTAATAAAATTATTTTTACTCAAAGTTCAGCTTTCAACATTTTTATTCTGTTTTTGAAGAGGTCATATTATCTTCTCTCATTTTAATATTGAAAATGAAAATTGACAAAAATAATATTTGATCCAACCGCACTGGTAAAATAATAAAAATAGTGGGCCCTCTTTGGAAAAATACCAACTCTCTCACTTGGGTCCTTGAGTTGCTTAAAGTCTTTGCATCAATTTCCAAATAAAAATCAAATTCAAAATCCTCAAATGATGAATGCATATGAATATTCTATGTTAACATCCAAATTGAAAATTGGGATGTTAAAAACCTACCCCCTTAGGATGAATCTCGCCCTCAAGATTCAGGTTGGCTAGAAAATAGGTGTGGGTGGTCCTGGCATAGATCATCCTCTCGTTTCCAGGTGGCTTCATCCTCGGTATGGTGGCTCCACTGAACTTTGCAAAACTTGATGACCTTGCTGCGGGTAACTCTATCGGAAAACTCGAGAATCTTGACAAGCTTCTCCTCATAAGTTAGGTCACTCTCTAGCTGAATTGCTTCCAGGGGAACTGTATCTCCTAGCGGAATCTCGGCCACCTCTGCGTGACACTTCTTCAACTGAGATACGTGAAACACATCGTGAACTCCGGACAAGGTTTCGGGCAACTCTAGCTGATAAGCTACTTCTCGTCTATGCTCCAAAACTTTGTACGGTCCCACAAATCATGGTGCCAGTTTACCCTTAACTCCGAAATGCTTAACTCCTCGAAGTGGGGACACACTAAGATATGCTCTATCTCAAATTTCGTAAGTCACTTCCTTGTGTTTCGTATCTTGTCACACCCTGATTTTCATGCCACAATACTTAAGCTAATAATTATAATAAAATGTGGTTTGACAAAAACTTTTGAGTGTTTTCACCTTGCTTGATTAGTTTTCTGTTTGATGTTTGCTAGTGCTCTAAAAATAAAATAAATCATCCTACTCTTATACTCTTTCTCCTTGATCCAAAAACTCTTCCCCATGATCATGCCATGTGTATAGGACATAATAGTATTTTCTTACAAAAATAATTTGGCTAAATAGTATTTTCTAAAATTACTTTTTCCAAAAACCCCTGGATTGAGGTTTGTACTGCAAGTAATTTATTTGGGGTGTGAAAAATCTTTCAAAAAGTATATTTGACTCCTATTAGTTATAGGACTCCCTTAAACCACAAAAACATAATTTTAAAATTTATTCTCCTATTTTATTTAAAGGCTTTTTCTTTAGGCCAGAAATGGTCTTTAATAGGTTAAAATTATTTAACTCTTTCAAAAATATTTTTCAAAATTCAGGGAAGCTCATAGGACATATATTGTCCATATCTAAGAGTTTCAACACATGGTCATGTTCAAAATGTTGGTCAAATCCCACAAAAACCCCTTCTAGATATTTCAAGCTTTGGAAATATTTACAAAGGAAATATTCTCTAAAAATTCCTGAAAAATTCTATCATGTCAAATATGACATATTTGATGATCTTGCCAAGTCTCATGCCTTGGACAACAATAAAACATCATCAAATCCCCTCAAAACCATTTCTGTCCATTTTGAAGTTTGAGCAACTTTACATTGCCAAACTTGTCCAAATGCTCTCAAACTTGGTGCACATGCTCAAATTATGTAAATATGCATCTATGCCAAATGGCACATGTTTTGGGGAAGGATATCTTGATCAAAGTTCCCCAAAACCATTTCTGACCAGATCCAAATTTTAACAACTCTACATTGCCAACTTTTTACTTGTGACCTCAAATTTAGTGGACCTGCTCACAACCCCAAATGATGACACTACACCAAGTGGTGCATCAAGGAGGGATGATTTGCATGTCTAAATCTTGGAAAAGCCATTCTGTTGATTTCTAGGGTTTACCAAAGTTACATTGGCAACTTTATTCAAATGAGCTCAAACTTGGTGAAACACCCTATTTTTATGTGCCATTTCATCCTGTTAAGTCTCATGTCAATTAGAAATCATTTGCTTTCCCAGAACCACATCAAACACCTTCTGGCACTTTGCCAAAATCACCATTTGGTCCACTTCCACTACTCCACTTTGCCTCAAATGCTTACTAGAGGTGTGCCTGGTTGTCACCTGACTCCAGTAGAACCCATTCAACCAAAGCTAACCCTCATTTTACACTTCTTGACAGCCATGTTAATCTCTCTGTCAACACCACCTCTCTCCCATTGGGTCACAAGGGCATACAAGGCCATCTGTGCTTAGTTTACTTACCCCCAGACCCACTAGACACCAGTGGGCAAAGTGGACGCGTCCAGAGCGCGTGAGGACACGGCCATGCCGGCCATATGGGCGCTCTAGAGCGTGCTACAGTGCAGTCCCGCACTGTAGCCGCGTCCTGCCCGAGGCTTCTGACCACCTAGGGCCTCCCCCTTGCGCCAGTTGAGGTGCCTCGACGTCTGGGACACGGCACGCTGTCAGCCCCCTTCTCTTTGTCCCTCCTGATATCTCCTCCCGCACGCGCACCGGCTGCCCGAGAGCTCCAGTGAGTGAGCTCACACGCGCGACTCCTTTCACCGTTTCCCCGCTCCCTTTCTTTTCTCCCTAATCCTCGAGAACGTCCACGAGCGCCCTAGACACGCCCCGGAGAGCCAGTTTGGCCTCCAGAGAGGGCTACGGCTTTGCCAGCGCACGGCCCCGCGGTGCACCACGCCCTCTCCTATATAAGGCCGCCCGGGTCTTCCTCTCCACCCCATCTGCTCCCCCTTGCTCCTAGAGCTCCCCTGGGCCAAGCCATTCTCCTTCTCGTGCCCTCCTTGCTCATTCATGGCCGAAGTCGAGCTGCCGGTCTCCTCTCAAATTCCCGCGAATGAGTCCTCCTCCCCCCATGAGCACCGCGAAGCCCCTCGCCACTTCTCCCTTTTGCTCCGGTGCCCGAAGCACCTATGCTGCCATCACCATCGGCCTCGCCCGCCAGGGTCAACGCCCTACTCAACCAAGAGGCCCTGGGAAGCCGTGCAACCCACAGCTGGATGCGGCTGGGTCCCCTGATCACGCCGGTTGGCGGAGCATCGTCGGAGATGCCCTACAGCGCCGGCAAGCCGCCGTCGACACCGCCCCTGCCTCTGCTCTGTTCGAGCGGGAGGTTGGGGATGAAACCGACAGGCGGGTCCTGCATGTAAGCGACCAAGCAGCCGAGCCCGTGTATAAGTGGAGGCGTTTTCTGCTTGGTGCACCTCCCTACAGTGAAGACGCCCAGGCAGAATATGCTTCCAGCGTCACCCGAGCCCCGAGCACAATTGAGCTGCTGGGCCGGCCCAGCAGCTATCCTGCGCCCAGTGCGTGTTTTAGGTAAAACCTTTTTCTTTTTCTTTTATTTTCCCAAAAACTTGTAAATCTCTAGAGAATTCAAATGAACTCCAAATTTGATGATTCAAATTTGTAGTGACTCCATAAATCATGTTCTGTCACATGGTGCTATTTACACATTTTTCCAGAAACATTTTCTTCACACATATTTATCAAAATGCTATTTTTCCATTTCTGTGATGCACTTTAGAAAATCATAGAGAGCTCATAATTGGTCCAAATTCATTGATTCAAAATTCTAGGCACTTCTAAGGTCCTAACCTAGTTTATGCACATTTTTTCCAATGCTTTCTGTGCCACATCAAATATTATTTTATTTATCCATGTATAGCCAACTTTGCAAAATCATAGGAAAATCATTTGAACTCCAAATCGAGTGAAACCAATTCTCAGATGCTTCTAAAATCCTGCTTTGTTAAATGGGTGCCTCTGCTTATTTTTCAAAATAATGTTTCTGTGCACCTCTTGCAAATCCAATAATCCCTTGATCTGACCATATTGAAAAGTTCAGAAAATCCCACATATCCAATTCCAATGAAACCACTCTGGTTATTTTTCATATAACCAGAGATGTCCTAGAAAAGTCGAATTCATATTTCTAGAGCACTTTTATTTTTGCCTTGTTGTGTTGCTTATTGTGAATTGTTTCCGACGTTAGTTGACGAAGTAGACGGAGTACTTGGAGATGGACCAGCAGCTTTGAAGACTCTGAGGAACAAGGCAAGCAGCCCTTTGACCATGTTGAACACTTCTATGTCATGCAAACATTTTCATCGTTTCATCGAGTGCATGATATGTCTTGAGTGGCAACCTTGCTAGGCTTCCCTGCACTACATACCCCGTTGATACTTGCATTTTACATGACTCTATGATTTTTACAGTTGTGTTGGTTGGTTGAAGAAATATGCTATAGTAGTTGGCTACGCAAAGTGGGTCAAGGTTATGCATGGAAAGAAACAAGTGTGGTTTGACATACTTGCAAATGACCCAGTGGGTGCCACTAATGCCCCTCGGAGACGATGAGGAACTAGGGCACTACTTGGTGGAGAAGTAGTGTACCGAGTTTTGATGGAAGTGTTGTTTACAGAGATGGAATACATTTAAGATTTATCGACCGTCCCAACCAAACATGTGGGACGGGGCATTATTGATTACTTAGGCTGATACTAGCATGGTGCCCACATTACTAGTGACAGGGATGAATTAAGGTCATCTTCGGGATGGGGTCGTGCTTGGATTGGCGGCCATGACTGTTTTCACAAGGCATTGGACACACCGTTGGTCCCTTCGTGTATGCGCGATAATGTGAAAAGGGCAGAGTCCCACGACCTTTTACTTATACACGAGGGCCGTGCACCAACGAGTGGGCCCTATGTTAGTATCGTCTAGGGAAAGGTAATGATCGGGTGCTTCCCCCGAGTACTTGAGGTACTGCGGGATCGTGGATGACACGAAAGCTTCCCGGATCTTGTGGGTAAAGTGCGCAACCTCTGCAGAGTGTAAAACTATTAGGATAGTCGTGTACACGGTCAAGGATAGTTGGGTGGTGGTGCTTAAACTATGTCCTTAAGTTTTTGGAAAACAACACGGTATGGGTAAATCTGTTAACGTGATTCGTGAGAAAGTCACGATGAGCTTGAGCAAGAGTTGTTCATAAATCTTTCTCGATGTTGATGTCCGTAACCTCCTGATACTTGTTGTAGACGCATTCATATCCTTGATAAATGTTGATCATACTCGCATTAGAAAAACTAGCTTTCCGCAAAACTGCCAATTTAGTAGTAGAGCCTTATATAATTATTCTGTTATCACTCTTGGGTTGCTTGCGAGTACATTCAAGTACTCATTGGTTTGCCACTAATTATTTTATTGGCCAGGCATGAAAGAACAGGATATGATGAAGATTTCTTGGTGATGAACATGCGAGCTAGGACGCTTCCCAGTCAGAATGCCTGTATGGTTAAGGCAGATGGAATGGGTCCAAGTTGTCGACGAAGATTTCCGCTGCGATGATTTATACTCAAGACTTGACCATAATGGTCCTACTTGTGTAATATGGTATGTATGGATGTAAGACTCTTGTTATTCATCTTCTATGTGTTCAGTGAGCATTGATCTCTGGGATCACTCTACACGTGCATTCGGTGATCTCGACATATGAATCGGGGTCCCCACAGAGCTGGTATCAGAGCCATCCTGACTGTAGGAAGCCTTAGTTAGCATGGTCGTTAGTTATGGTAAAATTATTTCCAAAACTATTGCTAGTTTTCAAAACTATCTATACTTCTCCTTCCTTCTCAGTTTTCCGAAAACTAAGGTATACCTTCCTTATTGATCTGTTCCCCTTCAAAACTTTTGGTCGCTAGAACCATTATGCCCCTGACCACTCCATTCCATGTAATCCTCGTGGATAATCTAGAAGGAAGATGCATTGCTAGACATCGTCCACCCACATCTTTTGAACACAAGATTGGCGACACCACAACAAGACGATACCAACAGAAGATGCATCCTCGAGGGATGAGGACATGAAGACCTAGAAGATGGTGACACCCTTGACACTGCCCCAAGATGATGCAACCTTGGCCTATGATGAACATGGCATAAGTTATTCAAGATCATGATATATATCGCTAATAGAGCAACCATGTCCTGACCGTTGTTGTATCTGCAACCACCGGTGGATGAGAACCTCACCATTTGGTCTGCCTCACTATAGTGAGCAGGAAAAATGGTTCTCTTCGTCCCCCGCTCTTGGTGTCGATGTTGTCATCAACGTAACTGACATGTTGGACCTCTATTATGCCTTGTTAGGATTACCTACCGTGTACCGTCGATGCCTTAGAAGACGAAAGGGATCGTTATGATTAAGAAGACAAGAGGAGACCAAGTCAACGCCAACTACGAGGAGATACCTTCACCACATCACCTCATCAGGCAGGAAGTTGTTGAAGATTCTTCAGGCTCTACCCGGATCGTTCATCAAATGACAACAAGGGACATAGCAACTCCTGAGGAAAACTCAGAAGACTGCACGAGGCACAAGGCATGACTGCTCAGTCCGAGAACCCCTAGGGTAGGATGAGTCGTTTACCCCTATGCGCAGTCGAGTCCGTGTGATGGTTCGAATAGAACCATGATTGTGTGTTGCTTGTTTTTATTTGTTTGTGTTTTGATATGAGTCGCACTTTTGCCCTAGGCAACAAGTACGCGACTATATCACCTTCCTTACCTTGTTTATTTTGTTTTGCCCTTTTTGCACCTGTTTGTTTACACTTGCACTATAGAACCCCCTTTTAGGCATTCCCCTCCTCTATGTTACTTTTCCCCTCTCTTCTCACTCTTCAACTGAAGACCGGCAAGACAAGAAGTACCAAGGATTCCAACTCGGCAACCAACTAACGATGAAAACTAATGCTACAACCCCCACGAACAAGTGCAAACCCCGTCGAATTATGTTTAACCCTCCAGATTAGAAACCGTCCCTCGACCCTTCGAGACTTCATGAGATACCCCAGATCGAATCCTTAACCATGTGCTTAACCCACAGAATTTCGAGAAACCAGTTAAGCCTCAGTAACCCTGCACAACCCTAGGTTCATTATGGAACTAGTGTACATAGTGAACGAGCACATTATCATTCTAATATAGCACAAGAACTAACGATGCCGTATGAAGACCAATTGAGGATATAGGAATAAAGAACAAATGACTTGATGAGTTTATATCAATGACTTTGAGGAATTATATGATGATATTTGGTGGATTATGAGGCTTTCATGTTGAGATGAATTTGGTGGGATCACGTCAATAGAGTAGCATAGCCATCATTACCCTAAGTAAGCTGGATTTTGTAGGACAATTATGATCGCAATTTGAAACTCTTGGAGGTATGAGGATTTGACCTAGCCAGGGAATATTGATAGAAGATAGTTGACATTACGAGAATGACATGGGGAAAAATGTAGGAATTCTCGTTGGACATGAGATTTGGATTTAAGTAGGAGATTCTAGTTCAGTATGGATGCTAAGTATGTCTACATAGTTCGGAGTAAATTGGATTTAGATTGTCGATCTTGATCATGATACCATGTTTCTTGGTGAATGGAAAACTAGGAGATTGGATTACTCATCGAAGTTGATTTAGGGATCAATATAAGCATGGCCTTGGAGTTTACTTGACCATGATAATGGGAATTGGTTGATTGGCTATAGTAGAGGTAGCCCCTATCAAGTATTTGGGGATTATATGAACTTTAGGAGATCGTGTGGAACACCCTAGACATTGGATTTGTTAATTAATGGATTATGTGGTGATTTTTGAGTTGGTTCATAGAAAGGAAACAAGATCTTGGAGTGGCATATGACGCGTTTCCTTAGGATAGAGATGCACTATCTCGGACCTTGCAAGAATAGTCTGAACACTTGGATTGTGGTATTTAAATCAAGCTTAGCAGCTTGTATGCTCTACCCATGGATTCTTAGGGGTAGCAATACATATGATTTTTGGGGATAGTTGACATGTATGATTATGTTAAACCTCCTCTTGGGGGTCATGAGGATATGAATAGCATGAGTGATGGCTGGAGTTGACCTATGCGAGATGATGCTATCGGTGGTAAGGTTATTTGTTTAAGGACTAGAGAGAACTACTGGCATCTCAGGAACTGTGCTTAAGGATAAGATAATAAATGTTCACTCGCACACTACAATCCTGAAACCCTTGAGCCTCGCCAAGCCACAACATGGTCATATCATGACCACGGGCCTCGGCTCTAAGTCAAGAAGACCTTTGCCAATACTCAACTGAGACCAACACCAATACCCCGGCCTACCTTGCTTGCCCCATAGAATTCATGGAGTACTTGGACAAGTCGGTTGTCATCATTATTTGGCAACATACTTGACTACCCGAAGATGGAAGAAGAGCCGTTCAGCTGGTTAGAACACATTTGAAGACCACCATGTCAAGAAGGAACAACTACACCAACTACCATCATCAAGAAATAAACTTCTGCGTCGAAGACCAGGTGTGTCTGCAAACCACTCCCCTCGAAGGAACCAAGCATTCCAATGTCAAGAGAAGCTCGCACCAAGATTTATCGGCCCTCTCCAAGATCACTTCAAGACGAAGAATACACGGCTACCAGCTGGAGTTACCACCCGAGTTACCCACCATGCACCAAATTTTCCACAAGTCACAACTCTGGAAGTACTTTTAACTTCCTAACTAGCTTGGTCCCTGCAAGGACATCGATCACCGAGCCATTAATATCTAGCCCGACCTAACCTATGCAAGAGACCCCTCGGCAACCTTCATCAAAAAAGGGCAACATGCGAGAAGCCACACCACCAAGTACTTCAAGTTTCCATGAAGCACCACTCGGAAGCAGAACCAACAAGAAGAAGTGAAGACTACCCCATATCAAAGTTTTCGTATTCCTTTCCACGCCTAGTCTAGGAATCTCGGGGACAAGATTCTTGTAAGGGGGTTAGGTTTGTCACACCTTGATTTTCATGCAACAATACTTAAGCTAATAATTATGCTAAAATGTGGTTTGACAAAAACTTTTGACTGTTTTGACCTTGCTTGATTAGTTTTCTATTTGCTGTTGCTAGTGCTCTAAAAATAAAATAAATCATCCTACTCTTATACTCCTTCTCCTTGATCCAAAAACTCTTCCCCATGATCATGCCATGTGTATAGGACATAATAGTATTTTCTTACAAAATTAATTTGGCCAAATAGTATTTTCTAAAATTAGTTTTCCAAAACCCCCTGAATTGAGGTTTGTACTACAAGTACTTTATTTGGGGTGTGAAAAATCTTTCAAAAAGTATATTTGACTCCTATTAGGTATAGGACTCCCTTAAAGCACAAGAACATAATTTTAAAAGTTATTCTCCTATTTTATTTAAAGGCTTTTTCTTTAGGCCAGAAATGGTCTTTAATAGGTTAAAATTATTTAACTATTTCAAAAATATTTTTCAAAATTCAGGGAAGGTCATAGGACATATATTGTCCATATCTAAGAGTTTCAGCACATGTTCATGTTCAAAATGTTGGTCAAATCCCACAAAAACCCCTTCTACATATTTCAAGCTTTGGAAATATTTACAAAGGAAATATTCTCTAAAAATTTCCAAACTTGGTGCACATGCTCAAATGATGTAAATATGCATATGTGCCAAATCGCACAAGTTTTGGGGAAGGATATCTTGATCAAAGTTCCCCAAAACCCTTTCTGACCATATCCAAATTTCAACAACTCTACATTGCCAACATTTTACTTGTGACCTCAAATTGGGTGGACCTGCTCACAACCCCAAATGATGACACTACACCAAGTGGTGCATCAAGGAGGGATGATTTGCATGTCTAAATCTTGGAAAAGCCATTTCTGTTGATTTCTAGGGTTTACCAAAGTTACATTGGCAACTTTCTTCAAATGAGCTCAAACTTGGTGGAACACCCTATTTCTATTTGCCATTTCATCATGTTAAGTCTCCTGTCAATTGGAAATCATTTGCATGCCCAAAACCACATCAAACACTTTCTGGCACTTTGCCAAAATCACAATTTGATCCACTTCCACTACTCCACTTTGCCTCAAATGCTTACTAGAGGTGTGCCTGGTCGTCACCTGACTCCAGTAGAACCCATTCAACCAAAGCTCAATGATTGAGGGGTGAAAACCCTCATTTTACCCTTTTGGACAGCCATGTTCATCTCTCTCTCAACACCACCTCTCTCCCATTGGGTCACAAGGGCATCCAAGGCCATATGTGCTTAGTTTACTTACACCCAGACCCACTAGACACCAGTGAGCAAAGTGGACGCGTCCAGAGCGCGTGAGGACACGACCATGCCGGCCATATGGGCGCTCTAGAGCGTGCTACAGTGCATTCCCGCACTGTAGCCGCGTCCTGCCCGAGGCTTCTGACCACCTAGGGCCTCCCCCTTGCGCCAGTCGAGGTGCCTCGACGTCTGGGACACGGCACGCTGTCAGCCCCCTTCTCTTTGTCCCTCCTGATATCTCCTCCCGCACGCGCACCAGCTGCCCGAGAGCTCTAGTGAGTGAGCTCACACGCGCGACTCCTTTCACCGTTTCCCCGCTCCCTTTCTTCTCTCCCTAATCCTAGAGAACGTCCACGAGCGCCCTAGACATGCCCCGGAGAGCCAGTTTGGCCTCCAGAGAGGGCTACGGCTTCGCCAGCGCACGGCCCCGTGGTGCACCACGCCCTCTCCTATATAAGGCCGCCCGGGTCTTCCTCTCCACCCCATCTGCTCCCCCTCGCTCCTAGAGCTCCCCTGGGCCAAGCCGTTCTCCTTCTCATGCCCTCCTTGCCCCCCATGTCCGAAGCCAAGCCGCAAATGTCCTCTCAAATTCCCGCGAATGAGTCATCCTCATCCCCTCGTTTCTCCACTAGGCGAACCCCATGACCACCGCGGAGCCTCTCGCCAGTTTTCCCTTTTGCTCAGGTGCCCGAAGCACCTATGCTGCCATCACCATCGGCCTCGCCCGCCAGAGTCAACGCCCTACTCAACCAAGAGGCCCTGGGAAGCCGTGCCACCCACAGCTGGATGCGGCTGGGTCCCCTGATCACGCCGGTGGGTGGAGCATCGTCGGAGATGCCCTACAGCGCCGGCAAGCCGCCGTCGACACCGCCCCTGCCTCTGCTCTGTTCGAGCGGGAGGTTGGGGATGAACCCGACAGGCGGGTCCCACATGTAAGCGACCTAGCAGCCGGGCCCGCGTATAAGTGGAGGCGGTTTCTTCTTGGTGCACCTCCCTACAATGAAGATGCCCAGGCAGAATACGCTTTCGGCGTCACCCGAGCCCCGCGCACAGCTGAGCTGCTGGGCCGGCCCAGCAGCTATCCTGCGCCCAGTGCGTGTTTTAGGTAAAACCTTTTTATTTTTTCTTTTCTTTTTCTAGTAACTTGTAAAATCTCTAGAGAATTCAAAAGAACTCCAAATTTGATGATGCAAATTTGTAGTGACTCCATAAATCATGTTCTGTCACATGGTGCTATTTGCACATTTTTGCAGAAACATTTTCTTCACACATATTTATCAAAATGCTATTTTTCCATTTCGGTGATGCACTTTAGGAAATCACGGAGTGCTCATAATTGGTCCAAATTCATTGATTCAAATTTCTAGGCACTTCTAAGGTCCTAACCTAGTTTATGAACATTTTCCCAATGCTTTTTGTGCAACATCAAATATTATTCTATTTATCCATGTATAGCCAACTTTGCAAAATCATAGGAAAATCATTTGAACTCCAAATCCAGTGAAACCAATTCTCAGTTGCTTCTCAAATCCTGCTTTGTTAAATGGGTGCCTCTGCTCATTTTCCAAAATAATGTTTCTGTGCACCGCTTGCAAATCCAATTATCCCTTGATCTGACCATATTGAAATGTTCAGAAAATCCCACAGATCCAATTCCAATCAAACCACTCTGGTTATTTTTCATATAACCAGAGATGTCCTAGAAAAGTCAAATTCATATTTCTAGAGCACTTTTATTTTTGCCTTGTTGTGTTGCTTATTGTGAATTGTTTCTGACGTTAGTTGACAAAGCAGACAGAGTACTTGGAGATGGACCAGAAGCTTTGAAGAATCTGAGGAACAAGGCAAGCAGCCCTTTGACCATGTTGAACCCTTTTAAGTCATGAAAGCATTTTCATCGTTTCATCGAGTGCATGGTATATCTTGAGTGGCAACCTTGCTAGGCTTGCCTCTGCTGCATACCCCGTTGATACTTGCATTGTACATGAGTCTATTATGTTTAGAGTTGTGTTGGTTGGTTGAAGAAATATTCTATAGTAGTTGGCTACACAAAGTGGGTAAAGGTTATGCATGGAAAGAAACAAGTGTGGTTTGACATACTTGCAAATGACCCAGTGGGTGCCACTAATGCCCCTGGGAGATGATGAGGAACTAGGGCACTACTTGGTGGAGAAGTAGTGTACCGAGTCTTGATGAAAGTGTTGTTTACAGAGATGGATTATATTTAAAATTTGTCGATCGTCCCGACCAAACATGTGCAACCACTCTACCCTTTTATGGGATTTGGCATTATTGATTACTGTGGGGACCCCGACTCATAAGTCGTGATCACCGATTGCACGTGTACATTGATCACAGAGATCAATGCTCTCTGAACACACAGAAGCTGAATAACAAGGGTCTCACATCCATACATACCGTATTACACAAATTGTGACCATTATGGTCAAGTCTTGAATATATCATTGCAGTGGAAACTTCAATAGCAACTTGGACCCATGCCATCTGCCTTAACCCTACGGGCATTCTGATTGGGAAGCGTCCTAGCTCGCATGTTAGTCACCAAATAATCTTTAGCATATCCTGTTCTTTCATGCCTGTCCAATAAAATAACCAGAGGCAAGCCAATGAGTACTTTGAATATAGTCGCAAGAAACCCAAGTGTGATGACAGAATAATTATGCAAGGCTTTATTGCTAATTTGGCAGTTTTGCGGAAAGCTAATTTTTCATATGCAAGTATGATCAACATAAAACAAGGGCATGCATGCGTCTGCAACGAGTATCGGGAGGTTACAGACATCAATATCGAGAAAGAGTTGTAATCAACTCATGCTCAAGCTCATCGTGACTTCCTCAAGAATCACATCATCAATATCACTGGACCGTGTTGTTTTCCTCACACACACACACCAGGTTTCACAAAGATTGGACGTAGCCCAAGAGCGGTTACCCAACTGTCCTTGACCGTGGACACGGCTATTCGAATAGTTTTACACTCTGCAGAGGTTGCACACTTTACCTACAAGATCCGGGGGACTTCCGTGTCTTCCACGACCCGCGGTACTTCAAGTACCCGTAGTAAGCACCCGATCCCTATCTTTCCCTAGACGACACTAACATAGAGTCCACTCGATTGGTAGTAACCCCCGTGCCCAACATTTCACATTTTCAAAATTGTGGAGCCTCGCTCCCATATTCATCACATACCACTGACACGGGGTACCAACGGTGTGTTCGGTGCCCTTTGAAAACAGTCATGGCCGCCTATCCAAGCACGACCCCATCCCGAGAGTGACCTCATGTCACTCCCGTCACTAGTAATGCGGGCACCATGCTAGTATCGACCTAGGTAATCAATAATGCCCTTTCCCATATAAGGGTAGAGTGGTTGCGCATGTAAGGTTGGAATAACGGTCGCAACTTAAACCAATCCATTTTCAAACAACTAACACACTTGGCTCTGTACACCACTTCGTCATCAAGTGGTTACCCATATCATCATCTCCCTCGGGCATAAATGGCACCCGACGGGGTTTTCGAAAAGTCTTTTGAAAGTACTCTGCCTCCATCACCATGCATATTCCCGTCCCATTTGCGTAGCCACTACTATAGCAACCTATCTACTCCCACCCACATAACCCTCGTAGGAAGGTAGGGTCATGCTTGATGCAAGTTTCAATAGTAAAGTAGCAAAGGTACCAACCAAAGTGGTCACCACCTCAACATGATTCCAATGCGTTGATAATAAGGTGCTATGAGACATGCATAAAAAGGTTTCTCGAACATGGTCAAAGGGCTGCTTGCCTTGTCCTTATGAGTCTTCAAACCTTCTGGTCCATCTCCAAGTACTCCGTCTACTTCGTCGACTAACGCCGGAAACAAATAACAATAAGCAACACAACAAGGCAAAAATAAAAGTGCTCTAAAATATGAGTTGGACTTTTCTAGGATACCTCTGGTCATATAAAAAATGACCAAGGTGGTTTCATTGGAATATGATCAATGGATATCTCTGAACATTGCAATATGATGAAATCAGGGGATTTGTGGATTTGCAAGAAGTGTACAGAAGAATTATTTTGAAAAATGGTCAGAGGTACCTATCTATCAAGGAATGATTTTAGAAGCAGCTAGGAGTTGGTTTCACTTGATTTGGAGTTCAAATGAATTTCCTAGGATTTTGCAATGTTGTCAAATATGAAGAAATGGCTCATTATTTTGTGAGGTACATAAAGTATTAGGAAAAATGTTCCAAAACTAAGTTTTGATATTACAAGTATCTAGGAATTTGAACCATTGCATTTGGATCAAATTTGGGCGTTTTGTGATTTTCTAAAGTTTATCACAGAAATAGAAAAATAGGATTTGATAAATATTTGTGAAGAAAAAGTCTCTGGAAAAATGTGCATGTTGCACCAACAGGTAGATCATGATTTTAGAAACTACTAGAAATTTGAATCATAAAATTTGGAATTCATTTGAATATTTGGGAGATTTTACAATTTTTCTGAAAAAAAGAAAAAGAAAAGGGAAAGGGGGGGGCTATACCTATATTACGTATTGGGCGCAGTATAGCGCCGCAGCGCCCTGGGCCGGCCCAGCAGCACGGCCACGCGCTGATGGCCAGGCGACGTCGAAGGCGCCTTTGGGACAGGCGTGTTCACCGCAGGGACGCGGCTTCCACGGATGCCGTCTCCACTTATGCGCGGGCCCGGCCTCTGGGTTAATTACAAGTGGGCCCCGCCTGGCAGGCTTGTCTTCCTCCTCCCGCTCGAACAGAGGCGAGGCAGGACCGAGCGCTCACCGGCGTTGCCCCGTCGACTCTGGCCGTCTCCAGCGACGCCTCGGCCACCGAAATGACCAGCGCGGAGAGGCGCTTCCAGCCATGGGTAACACGCCTGCCGGGGAGGACCAGGTCAAGTAGAGCGCCGTCCGCGGCGGATGTGGCTGACGGAGAAGGCCGGCACGGCGCTCAGGCCACCGAGGAGAGTAACATGAGAGCGGGGAAGCTCCATGGTGGCCATGCGGTTCTCCCAGTGGAGAAAGGAGGGGAGGAGGAGGCCTCATTCACGGGGATTCGAGAGGAGGCTGGCGGCTCGGCTTCAGCCATGGAGGGGCAAGGAGGGCACGGGAAGTGCAGTGGGCAGGTCGGGGAGGTACACTGGAGGGAGAGGGGGCAAATGGATCAGCGAGGAGGGTCTGTGGTGGCCTTTAAATAGGCAGGCCATGGATCATCGTGAGCTCATGAGCCGGCGAGGCTATTGCCGTCGCTGCAAGCCGTGGGGGCGCGCGTGGGCGTGTCTGGGGTGCTCGTGGAGTTGGTCTAGGTCGAGGGGAAAGGAAAAGGGGAAGCGGGGCGTGCCAGAAGCTCCGCGCGTGTGAGCTTGCTCACTGGAGCTCGCGGTCGGCCGGTGCGCGTGCGAGGGAGACGATAGGAGGGAGAAGGAGGAGGGTGCAGGCCGCATAGTGTGTCGTGGACGTCGAGGCGACCTGGACGGACACGCTTGCTCTTCCCAATGCCGCATGGGTGCCTCGGGAAGGCCGAGCTACAGTGCCTTGGCGCACTGTAGCGCGCTCCAGAGCGCTACTTTGGCCGGCATGGGTGTGTCGCTGCGCCCTGGCCGTGTCCCCAAGTGTCCAACAGCTCTAGGGGGTAGTAAAGAAGTGGGCTATGGCCTTGGATGCCCTGTGGAGCTAGTAGGAGAAGAGAGAGGCAGAAGAAGAGGGAGACAGGGGCTGTCCAGGGAGGTAAATGGGGGTGGTTTACCCCTCAATCATTGAGAGATGGCCAGGGGAGAGTTACTGGAGGTAGGAGAGGACTAGGAGGAGCTGTGGTAAAAAGTTGGGCTCAAGGAGAATAATGTAAGTGGTCAAAATGTTGTTTTTTGAAAAGTGACAGAAGGTGTTTGGTGCAAATTTGGGCTAGCAAATTAACTCCACTTGACATGAGACTTAGCAGGGTCAAATGCTACATAGAAATAGGGTATTCCACCAAGTTCGAGCTCATTTGAAGAAACTTGCCAATGTAACTTTGGTGAACCCTTAAAATCAACAGAAATGGATTTTCCAAGATTAGGTTAATAAAATCATCCCTCCTTGATGCACCACTTGGTGTAGTGTCCTCATTTGGGGTTGTGATCATGTCCACAAAATTTGAGGCCCCAAGTAAAAAGTTGGCAATGTAGAGTTGTTCAAATTTGGATGTGGTCAGAAAGGGTTTTGGGGCACTTAGATCAAGTTATGCTTCTCCAATACTTGTGCCATTTGGCATAGATGCATATTTACATCATTTGAGCATGTGCACCAAGTTTGAGAGCATTTGGACAAGTTTGGCATTATAAAGTTGCTCAAACTTAAAAATGGACATAAATGGTTTTGAGGGGATTAGATGATGTTTTCTTGATCTTCAAGGCATGAGGCTTTGTAGGATCATCAAATATGTCATATTTGACATTATAGAATTTCCCTGGAATTTTTAGAGAATATTTCCTTTGTAAATATTTCAAAAGCTTGAAATATCCACAAATGGTTTTGGAAGGATTTGTCCAATATTTCGAACATGAGCATGTGTTGAAACTCTTATATATGGACAATATATGTCCTAGGAGTCTCTCTGAATTTTGGCAAATATTTTTGAAACAGTTAAATAATTTTAACCTATTAAAGACCATTTCTGGCCTAAAGAAAAAGCATTTAAATAGAATATAAAAATAGATTTTAAAATTATAATTTTGTGGTTTAAGGGAGTCCTATACCTAATAGGAGTCAAATATACTTTTTGAAAGATTTTTGACACCCTCAATTAAGTAATTGCAGTGCAAACCTCAATTCAGGGGTTTTTGGAAAACTAATTTTAGAAAATACTTTTTGGCCAAACTATTTTTAAAAGAAAATACTATAGTGTTCTATACACATGGCATGATCATTGGGAAAAGGTTTTGGATCAAGGAGATGAAATACAAGAGTTTGAGGATTTATTTCATTTATTTAGAGCACTAGCATCCAGCAAACAGAAAACCAATCAAGCAAGGTCAAAAACACTCAAAAGTTTTTGTCAAACCACATTTTAGCATGATTATTATCTTATCTGTTGTGGCATGAAAATCAGGGTGTGACAGACCTACCCCCCTTACAAGAATCTCGTCCCCGAGATTCCTAGACTAGGCGTGGAAAGGAATACGAAATCTTGAATATGGGGTAGTCTTCACTTCTTCTTGTTGGTTCTGCTTCCGAGTGGTGCTCCATGGAACCTTGAAGTGCTTGGTGGTGTGGCTTCTCGCATGTTCCCCTCTTTGATGCAGGTTGTGGAGGGATCTCTTGTATAGGTTAGTTTGGGCTAGACGTCAAGGGCTTGGTGATCGATGTCCTTGTAGGGACCGGGCTAGTTAGGAAGTTAAGAATATTTCCAGAGTTGTGACTCGTGGAAAATTTGGTGTACGGTGGGTATCTCAGGTGGTAAATCTAGCTGGTAGCCGTCTACTATTTGACTTGCAGTGGTCTTGAAGAAGGTCGATAAATCTTTTTGTGAGCGTCCCTTCGACATGGAAATGTTTGGTTCCTTCGAGAGGAGTGGTTTGCATATACGCCCGGTCTTCGACGCGGAAGTTTATTTCTTGATGATGGTGGTCAGTGTAGTTCTTCCTTCTTGACATGTCGGTCTTCAAATGTCTTCTAACCAGCTGCATGGCTCTTTCTCTGTCTTCGGGTAGTCAAGTATGTTGCCAAATAAGGTTGACCACTAACTTGTTCAAGTACTCCATGAAGTCTATGGGGTACGCAGGGTAGGCTGGGGTATTGGTGGTGGTCTCCGTTGAGTATTGGCAAAGGTCTTTTCGACTTTGAGCCAAGGCCCGTGGTCAGGATCTGACCATGTTGTGGCTTAAGGGTTTCAAGGATTCTAGTGTGTGAGTGAACGTTTATCATCTTATCCGTAAGCACATTTTCTGAGATGCTAGTAGTTCCCTCTAGTCCTTAAACAAATAACCTTACCACCGAAAGCATCATCTCGCATAGGTCATCTCCAATCATCACTCATGCTATAGATATCCTCATGGCTCCTTAGAGGAGATCTATCAAAATTATACATGTCTATAATCCCCAAACTCATATGTATGTCTGCCCCTAAAATCCATGGGTAGAGCATACATGCCGCTAGGCTTGAGTTAAACACCACAATCCAAGCGCTCAGCCTATTCTTGCAAGGTTCAAGATAATGCATCTCTATTCTAAGGAAACACATCATATGCCACTCCAAGGTCCTGTTTCCTTCCTATAGATCAACTCCAACAGCCCGTTAACTTCCATCAATCACCACATAATCCAACAATTTTACAAATCCGATGTCTACGGTGTTCCACAAGGTCTCAAGTCCCTATAATACCCAAATACTTGGAAGGGCTAAGCATTATTATAGTAAGTCCACCAAATTCCCACCATCATGGTCAAGTAAACTACAAGGTCATGATTATATAGATCCCTAAATCAACTCCGACAAATAATCCAATATCCTAGTTTATCGTCCACCGAGAAACATGGAATCATCATCAGTCTAAATCCAATTTACTCCGAACCATGTAGACATACTTAGCAACTTAACTAGAATCTCATACTTAAATCCAAATCTCATGTCCAACAAGAATTTCTACATGCTTCCCCAAAGTCATTATCAAAATGTCAACTAGCTTCTATCAATATCCCCTGGCTAGGTCAAATCCTTATACCTCCAAGAATTTCAATTTGCGATCACAATTGCCCTGCAAATCCAAGTTACTCCAGGGTGATGAAAGTTACGCTACTCTATTAATCATGATCCCACCAATATGAAAACCTCACAATCCATCAAGGTCTCGGATAATTCCATGAAGTCACTGATATAAAGTCACCATGTCATCTGTCCTATATCCTCAAATTGGTCTACCTATGGCATCGTCAGTTCTTCTGCTATATTAGGATGACAATGTGCTCGTTCACTATGTCCACAAGTTCCATTATAAACCCAGTGTTGTGCAAGGTTATAGAGGCTTAACTGGTTCTCTTGTAATACTATGGGTTAAGCACATTGTTAAGGATTCGTGCTGGAGTATCACGTGAAGTCTCAAAGGGTCTAGGAATGGGTTTTCTAATCTTGAGGGGTAAACATAACTTCATGGGGTTGCACTTGGTCGTGGAGGTTGTAGCAGAAGCCTTCATTGCTAGTTGGTTGCCGAGATGGAACCCTTGGTACTTCTTGTCTTGCCGGTCTTCAGTTGAGGAGATAGAGGAGAGGGAAAAAGTAGCATAGAGAGGGGAATGCCTAAAAGGGGGTTCTATAGTGCAAGTGCAAACAAACAGGTGCAAAAAGGCCGAAACAAAAGAAACAAGGTAAGGAAGGTGATATAGCCGTGTACTTGTTGCCTAGGGAAAAAGTATGACTTATATCAAAACACAAACAAATAAAATCAAGCAACAAACAATCATGGTTCTATTCGAACCATCATACGGTCTCGACTGCACATAGGGGGTACACGACTCATCCTACCCTAGGGGTTCTCAGACTCAGTAGTCGTGACTTGTGCCTCGTGCGGTCTTCTGAGTTTTCCTCAGGTGTTGCTATGTCCCTTGTAGTTGTTTGGTGAACGATCCGGGTTGAGCCTGAAGAATCTTCAACAACTTCTCGCCTGATGAGGTGATGTGGTGAAGGTGTCTCCTTCTAGCTAGCGTTGACTTGGTCTTCTCTTGTCTCTTTAATCATGACGATCCCTTATGCCTTCTGGGGCGTCGAGGGTACCAGGTAGGCAATCCTTTATGCAGTGATATTAACAAGGCATAATAGAGGTTCAACATGTCAGTTACGTTGATGACAACATCGACACCAAGAGCGGGGGACGAAGAGAACTGTTTTCCTGCTCACTATAGTGAGGCGGACCAAATGGCGAGGTTCTCATCCACCGGTGGTTGCCGACACAACAACGGTAGTGACAAGGTTACTCTATTAGCGATGTATATCATGATCTTGCATAACCTATACCCTGGTCATCGTTGGCCAAGGTTTCATCTTCTTGGGGCACTGTCAAGGGTGTCACCATCTTCTGGGTCTTCATGTCCTCATTCCTCGAGGATGTATTTTATGTCGGTATCGTCTTGTCGTGGTGTCGCTAATCTTGTGTTCAGAAGAGGTGGGTGAGTGTTTGGCAAGATATCATCCTTCTAGATTACCTACGAGGATTTCAGGAAATCCAATGGTCAGGGGCATAAGGGTTCTAGCGACCAACAGTTTTGAAGGGGGAAGAGATCAATAAGGAAAGTATAGCCTAGTTTTCAAAAAACTGAGAAGGGAAGAGAAGTATAGATAGTTTTGAAAACTAGCAATAGTTTTGAAAATAGTTTTACCCTAACTAACGACCATGCTAACTAAGGCTTCCTACTGTCAGGATGGCTCTGATACCAGCTCTGTGGGGACCCCGACTCATAAGTTGTGATCACCGACTGCACGTGTACAGTGATCCCAGAGATCAATGCTCACTGAACACACAGATGCTGAATAACAAGAGTCTCACATCCATACATACCGTATTACACAAATTGTGACCATTATGGTCAAGTCTTGAATATATCATTGCAGCGGAAACTTCAATAGCAACTTGGACCCATGCCATCTGCCTTAACCCTACAGGCATTCTGACTGGGAAGCGTCCTAGCTCGCATGTTAGTCACCAAGAAATCTTTAGTATATCCTGTTCTTTCATGCGTGGCCAATAAAATAACCAGTGGCAAGACAATGAGTACTTTGAATGTAGTCGCAAGCAACCCAAGTGTGATGACAGAATAATTATTCAATGCTCTACTTCTAATTTGGCAGTTTTGCAGAAAGCTAATTTTTCATATGCAAGTATGGTCAACATAAAACAAGGGCATGCATGCGTGTGCAACGGGAGGTTACATACATCAATATCGAGAAAGAGTTGTAATCAACTCATGCTCAAGCTCATCGTGACTTCCTGAAGAATCACAACATCAATATCACTAAACCGTGTTGTTTTCCTCAAACACACACACCAGGTTTTGCAAACATTGGACGTAGCCCAAGAGCGGTTACCCAACTATCCTTAACCATGGACACGGCTATTCGAATAGTTTTACACTCTGCAGAGGTTGCACACTTTACCCACAAGATCCGGGGAACTTCCGTGTCTTCCACGACCCGCGGTACTTCAAGTAGCCAGGGTAAGCACCCGAGCACTATCTTTCCCTAGACGGCACTAACATAGAGTCCACTTGATTGGTAGTAACCCCCATGACCAACATTTCACATCTTAAAAATTGTGTAGCCTCGCTCCCATATTCATCACATACCACTGACACGGGGTACCAACGGTGTGTTTGGTGCCCTGTGAAAACAGTCTTGGCCGCCTATCCAAGCACGACCCCATCCCGGGAGTGACCTCATGTCACCCCCGCCAGTAGTAATGCGGGCACCATGCTAGTATTGACCTAGGTAATCAATAATGCCCTTTCCTATATAAGGGTAGAGTGGTTGCGCATGTAAGGTTGGAATAATGGTCGCAACTTAAACCAATCAGTTTTCAAACAACTCACACACTTTCCTCGGTACACCACTTCCTCATCAAGTGGTTACCCATCTCATCATCTCCCTCGGGCATAAATGGCACCCGACGGGGTTTTCGAAAAGTCTTTTGAAAGTACTCTGCCTCCATCACCATGCATATTCCCATCCCATTTGCGTAGCCACTACTATCGCAACCTATCTACTCCCACCCATATAACCCTCGTAGGAAGGTACGGTCATGCTTGATGCAAGTTTCAATAGTAAAGTAACGAAGGTTCCAACCAAAGTGGTCACCACCTCAACATGATTCCGATGCATTGATAATAAGGTGCTATGAGACATGCATAAAAAGGTTTCTCGAACATGGTCAAAGGGCTGCTTGCCTTGTCCTTCCGAGTCTTCAAACCTTCTGGTCCATCTCCAAGTACTCCGTCTACTTCGTCAACTAACACCGGAAACAAATCACAATAAGCAACACAACAAGGCAAAAATAAAAGTGCTCTAAAAATAGGAGTTGGACTTTTCTAGGATACCTCTGGTCATATAAAAAATGACCAAGGTTGTTTCATTGGAATATGATCAATGGATATCTCTGAACATTGAAATATGATGAAATCAGGGGATTTGTGGATTTGCAAGAAGTGTACAGAAGAATTATTTTGAAAAATGGTCAGAGGCACCTATCTATCAAGGAATGATTTTAGAAGCAACTAGGAGTTGGTTTCACTTGATTTGGAGTTCAAATGAATGTCCTAGGATTTTGCAATGTTGACAAATATGAAGAAATGGCTCATTATTTTGTGGGGTACAGAAAGTATTAGGAAAAATGTTCCAAAACTAAGTTTTGATATTACAAGTATATAGGAATTTGAACCATTGCATTTGGATCAATTTTGAGCTCTCTGTGATTTTCTAAAGTTTATCACAAAAATAGAAAAATAGGATTTGATAAATATTTGTGAAGAAAAAGTCTCTGAAAAATGTGCATGTTGCACCAACAGGTAGATCATGATTTTAGAAACTACTAGAAATTTGAATCATCAAATTTGGAATTCATTTGAATATTTGGGAGATTTTACAATTTATCTGAAAAAAGAAAAATAAAAGGGAAAGGGGGGGCTATACCTATACTGCGTATTGGGCTCAGTATAGCGCCGCAGCGCCCTGGGCCGGCCCAACAGCACGGCCACGCGTAGAGGGCCAGGCGACGTCGAAGGCGCCTTTGGGCCACGCGTCTTCACCGCAGGGACGCGGCTTCCACGGATGCCATCTCCACTTATGCGCGGGCCCGGCCTCTGGGTCGCTTACAAGTGGGCCCCGCCTTGCAGGCTTGTCTTCCTCCTCCCGCTCGAACAGAGGCGAGGCAGGGGAGGCAGGGCCGAGTGCTCACCGGCGTTGCCCCGTCAACTCGGGCCGTCTCCGGTGACGCCTCGGCCACCAAAATGACCAGCGCGGAGAGGCGCTTCCAGCCATGGGTAACACACCTGCCGGGGAGGACCAGGTCAATGAGAGCGCCGTCCGCGGCGGATGTGGCTTACGGAGAAGGCCGGCACAACGCTTAGGCTACCGAGGAGAGTAACAGGAGAGCGGGGAAGCTCCGTGGTGGCCATGGGGTTCGCCCAGTGGAGAAAGGAGGGGTGGAGGAGGCCTCATTCGCGGGGATTTCAGAGGAGGCCGGCGGCTCGACTTCAGCCATGGAGGGGCAAGGAGGGCACGGGAAGGGCAGTGGGCAGGTCGGGGAGGTACACTAGAGGGAGAGGGGGCAAATGGAGCAGCGAGGAGGGTCTGGGGTGGCCTTTAAATAGGCGGGCCATGGAGTACCATGAGTTCATGCGCCGGCGAGGCTATTGCCGTCGCTGCAAGCCACGGGGGTGCGCGTGGGCGTGTCTGGGGTGCTCGTGGGGTTGGTCTAGGTCGAGGGTATAGGAAAAGGGGAAGTGGGGCATGGCAGAAGCTCCGCACGTGTGAGCTCGCTCACTGGAGCTCGCGGTCGGCCGGTGCTCGTGCGTGGGAGACGATAGGAGGGAGAAGGAGGAGGGGCAGACCACGACGAGGAGACCTCGACGGACACGCTTGCTCTGCCCAATGCCGCCTAGGTGCCTCGGGAGGGCCGAGCTACAGTGCCTTGGCGCACTGTAGCGCGCTCCAGAGCGCGACTTTGGCCGGCATGGGCGTGTCGATGCGCCCTCGCCGTGTCCCCAAGTGTCCAAGAGCTCTATGGGGTAGTAAAGAAGTGGGCTGTGGCCTTGGATGCCCCGGGGAGCCAGTAGGAGAAGAGAGAGGAAGAAGAAGAGGGAGAGAGGGGCCGTCCATGTAGGTAAATGGGGGTGGTTTACCCCTCAATCATTGAGAAATGGCCAGGGGAGAGTTACTAGAGGTAGGAGAGGATTAGGAGGAGCTGTGGTAAAAACTTGGGCTCAAGGAGAATAATGTAAGTGGTCAAAATGGTGGTTTTTTAAAAGTGACAAAAGGTGTTTGGTGCAAATTTGGGCAAGCAAATTAAGTCCACTTGACATGAGACTTAACAGGATCAAATGGTATATAGAAATAGGGTATTCCACCAAGTTTGAGCTCATTTGAAGAAACTTGCCATTGTAACTTTGGTGAACCCTAGAAATCAACAGAAATGGATTTTCCAAGATTAGGTTAAGCAAATCATCCCTCCTTGATGCACCACTTGGTGTAGTGTCCTCATTTGGGGTTGTGATCATGTACACAAAATTTGACGCCCCAAGTAAAAAGTTGGCAATGTAGAGTTGTTCAAATTTGGATCTGGTCAGAAAGGGTTTTGGGGCACTTAGATCAAGTTATGATTCTCCAATACTTGTGCCATTTGGCATAGATGCATATTTACATCATTTGAGCATGTGCACCAAGTTTGAGAGCATTTGGACAAGTCTGGCAATGTAAAGTTGCTCAAACTTAAAAATGGACAGAAATGGTTTTGAGGGGATTAGATGATGTTTTCTTGATCTTCAAGGCATGAGGCTTTGTAAGATCATCAAATCTGTCATATTTGACATGATAGAATTTTCCTGGAATTTTTAGAGAATATTTCCTTTGTAAATATTTCAAAAGCTTGAAATATCCAGAAAGGTTTTTGGAAGGATTTGTCCAATATTTTGAACATGAGCATGTGTTGAAACTCTTATATATGGACAATATATGTCCTAGGAGTCTCTCTGAATTTTGGCAAATATTTTTGAAAAAGTTAAATAATTTTAACCTATTAAAGACCATTTCTGGCCAAACGAAAAACATTTAAATAAAATATAAAAATAACTTTTAAAATTATAATTTTGTGGTTTAAGGGAGTCCTATACCTAATAGGAGTCAAATATACTTTTGGAAAGATTTTTCACACCCTCAATTAAGTACTTGCAGTGCAAACCTCAATTTAGGGGGTTTTGGAAAAATAATTTTTGAAAATAATTTTTGGCCAAATTATTTTTATAAGAAAATACTATACTGTTCTATACACATGGCATGATCATTGGGAAAAGGTTTTGGATCAAGGAGATGAAATACAAGAATTGGAGGATTTTTATTTTATTTTTTTAGAGCACTAGCATCCAATAAACAGAAAACCAATCAAGCAAGGTCAAAAACACTCAAAAGTTTTTGTCAAACCACATTTTTAGCATGATTATTAGCTTATCTGTTGTGGCATGAAAATCAGGGTGTGACAATTACTTAGGCTGATACTAGCATGGTGCCCACATTACTAGTCACAAGGGAGACTTGAGGTTATCTTCGGGATGGGGTCGTGCTTGGATAGGCGGCCATGACTGTTTTCACAGGGCACCGGAAATACCGTTGGTCCCTTCGTGTATGCGCGATAATGTGAAAAGGGTAGAGTCCCACGATCTTTTACTTATACACGAGGGCCGTGCACGGACGAGTGGGCCCTATGTTAGTATCATGTAGGGAAAGGTAATGATCGGGTGCTTCCCCCGAGTATTTGAGGTACTACGGGATCGTGAATGACACGAAAGCTTCCCGGATTGTGTGAGTAAAGTGCGCAACCTCTGCAGAGTGTAAAACTATTCAGATATCCGTGTCCACGATTAAGGACAGTTGGGTGGTGCTACTTAGAATATGTCCTTAAGTTTCTGGAAAACAACACGGTATGGGTAAATCTGTTAACGTGATTCGTGAGAAAGTCATTATGAGCTTGACCAAGAGTTGTTCATAACTCTTTCTCGATGTTGATGTCTGTAACCTTCTTATACTTGTTGCAGATGCGTTCATATCCTTGATAAATGTTGATCATACTCGCCTGAGAAAAACTAGCTTTCCGCAAAACTGCCAATTTAGGAGTAGAGCCTTGCATAATTACTCTGTTATCACTCTTGGGTTGCTTGCGAGTACATTCAAAGTACTCATTGGCTTGCCACTGATTATTTTATTGGCCAGGCATGAAAGAACGGGATATGATGAAGATTTCTTGGTGACGAACATGCGAGCTAGGATGCTTCCCAGTCAGAATGCTTGTAGTGTTAAGGCAGATGGCATGGGTCCAAGTTGTCGACGAAGATTTCCGCTGCGATGATTTATACTCAAGACTTGACCATAATGGTCCTACTTGTGTAATACAACATGTATGGATGTAAGAATCTTGTTATTCAGCTTCTGTGTGTTCAGTGAGCATTGATCTCTGGGATCACTGTACACGTGCATTCGGTGATCTCGACTTATGAGTTGGGGTCCCCACATATCTGCATAACTCTTATGCCTAGACTAGGCTATCTTCAGTCTGTCATGGATCAACTTGACCTTCTCTTTTGAATCTCTCATTAAGTCAGGTCCAAATAAATGACGGTCTCCGACTTCATCCCAAATCAAAGGTTTTCTGTACCTCCTTCCGTACTAAGCCTCGAAAGGGGCCATTTGCAGACTGGTCTGATAACTGTTGTTGTAAGAAAACTCTGCGTAAGGCAAGTTATCATCCCAACTAGATCCATAATCTAGCACACAAGCTCTCAACATGTCCTCCACAATCTGATTGACTCTCTCCGTCTGTCCATCTGTCTGTGGATGAAAGGCTGTAGTGAACTCTAGCCTCGTACCAAAAGTCTCATGCAACTGCTTCCAAAACTTTGAAGTAATTTGTGTTCCTCTATCTGACACAATGGTCCTCAGAACTCCATGCAGACATACGATCCTGGGCATGTTTATCTTGGCCCACTTAGCACTCGTGTAAGTTGTCTTCACAGGGATGAAATGAGCTACCTTCGTCAAACGATCAACTATAACCCATATGGAATCATACCCTGAACGTGTCCTGGGTAGTCCTGTGATAAAATCCATTGCAAGCTTATCCCACTTCCATTCTGGTATGGGTAACTGCTGCAATAACCCTGCTAGTTTCAGATGTTCTGCTTTGACTCTCTAACAGACGTCACATATTGCTACATACTCTGCAATGTCTTTCTTCATTCCGGTCCACCAGAAATTCTGCTTCAAATCCAAGTACATCTTAGTGTTACCTAGATGTATTGAGTAAGGCAAATCATGATTCTCTTGAAGAATCAACTTCCTGATCTCCGGGTCACTGGGTACATAATTACGCTCTTCAAACCATAGTGTTCCGTGTTAATCCTCACGAAATCCTTCTGCTTTTCCTTTAGCCATTCTGCCCTTTATTTCTGCTATTCCTTCATCCGTCTTCTAGGCTTCTTGAATCTTACCCATCAAAGTGGACTAACAATGTAGTAACATAGCCTCTAGGGACTATCTCCAGGTGTAACTCTCGGAGGTCATCTGCCAACTACTTGGGTAATCCTATGGTTATGAGAGTATTAATGTAACTCTTGCGACTTAGAGCATCTTCCACGACATTGGCTTCTCCTGGATGATAATATAATCTCATGTCATAATCCTTTAATGAGCTCCAACCATATCCTTTGCTTGAGGTTTAACTCCTTTTGCATGAAGATGTACTTCAAACCCTTATGATCTGTGTATACATCACAATGGTTTCCAATAAGAAAGTGTTTCGAGGTCTGAGTGCCTGCACTACGGCTGCTAACTCCAAATCATGTGTCAGGACCGGTCCTTTAGTAAAATAATTACCGGAAGACCGACCTTTTTATTAAACCAACGAGGAGTATCATTCCTGCTGGCAGACAATTTCTTGATGCAGAATTCCAGTACACTGAATATTATACAAGGTTGAGTTAGGGGTTGCCCAAAAAAAATTTATACAAGCGCACCAATATGTTACATAGAGGCGGATATGACACAAGGCAGGGTGGCATACTACTAACTCATAATAATAAAAAAGGGGGTGGTGGAATATGTCACAGTGAAGAGGGTGATGTGACTCCAATATACTACAGTTCATCGAGTGTCGGAGTGAGACCCGATGAATTTATTTGTTGGTAGGCGGAAGCGGTTATAAAACAGTGATCAACTCCAGGATCGCAAGGGACTGACTGGGACTCCTCTAAGCGTCGGACTCGCTATCGAACTCTTCATCCATGAGATCGCCTTCGTCCACATCTGGCCAAATCAACAAGCCAGGTGAGTACTTTGAATGTACTCACAAGACAGTTCGGACTTAAGATATAACAAATGCCAACATGAATGCATATGAGTATTCCAGCAAAAAAAATGTGACCGGAATAAAATATGAATGCGCTGAAGGTAAAGATGGAAGTCGGGCGGTAATCCTCCCGAAGTCCAAAACATAATAATAAAGAGACCAAACGAGGGTCTGGATGACGCCTCGTAGGAAAAATAATAAATGATAACAGGCCACAGTCGGGCGTCTGAGCGACACCACATAAAGGGCTTATAGCAAAATAAATAACAAGAATGCCTCAGTCGGACGTCTGAGCGACATCACATAAAGGGCTTATAGCAAAATAAATAATAAGAATGCCTCAGTCGGACGTCTGAGCGACATCACATAAAGGGCTTATAGCAAAATAAATAACAAGAATGCCTCAGTCGGACGTCTGAGCGACATCACATAAAGGGCTTATAAATAAAAGAATGCCACAATCGGACGT
>LR738710.1:555228218-555290624 GCA_902687465.1 Secale cereale
CGTCTGAGCGACATCACATAAAGGGCTTATAAATAAAAGAATGCCACAGTCGGACGTCTGAGCGACATCACATCAAGGGCTTATAGCAAAATAAATAACAAGAATGTCTCAGTCGGACGTCTGAGCGACATCACAAAAATGGCTTATAAATAAAAGAATGCCACAGTCGGACGCCTGAGCGACATCACATAAAGGGATTATAGCAAAATAAATATCAAGAATGCCTCAGTCGGACGTGTGAGCAACATCACAAAAAGGGCTTATAAATAAAAGAATGCCACAGTAGGACATCTGAGCGACATCACATAAAGGGCTTATAAATAACAACAGTTCAATGATGAAATTCTTCTGAAAGTAAATCAACACAGAGGTGGGGGTGAGTTCATCTACCAAATGAACTTGACGAAAATACTATTCTGGTTATCAGCAAGAATGTACTAGAGACGGTCACCGGGTTGACATGAAGGTTGACCCTAGGCCATAAACATGGCTACTGAAGGAATTTAACTCTGCAGAGCTTGTACCATTAACTCATAGCCAACGGGTTCTACTAGAGACATGGGCTAGCCCCGTCTACGGTGTTTTAGTAGAAACCCGACTAACCAGTACACACCCGTTTAACATCCTGTCGTCCGGAATCACCCGCGATGACATTCACGGAAAACTTTAAGACGGGGAGGCTACAACCTCGAATAGCATGGGATCAAATTTATATATGCGCGCTCTAAGGGGTGCCCCCCTCTCGGTCCCAACCGGAAACACCCATGCCCCCTGACCGGATGACGGGCTTTAATCCAGGGCCATGGAACCCTCATCCCGGCCTCTCTACTTGGTGTGTACTCGGGAAGTGGTTTACAGCTGACTAGACCGTAATCCCAACGGACGGCCTATGATGGCACCAAAAAGGAGATGAACGGAATCATGACATGATCTCAGTTGATACTGAGACAACCAAATACTGGCATGCTCCAGCAATACCAGCATTCCACCCATCATATCACCATATGATGGAGGTGGTTCAACTTCAACTCTCGGGACTCACCCGAAGCTTACTTGCATGAAATATAACCATACACAATGCTTATATAACCATGCTTATGAGATGAGCTATTCGAGCAAACATGCAACACACTCATCATATCAAAGGTTCAAACATGCTTGCCTGGTTCTGAAAAGTCGGAGCCTAACTCGGTGTGATTCGCGTCTCCATCACGGCCTTCGATATCTATGTATTCAACAAAAATACATACTAACATAAATATCGCGCGTGCAAATAAATTTGCTCCAAATATTTCCACATAAATATGACAAAAAACTAGATAGAAAACCAAGGTGGACAGAAAAAGAATCAACTCAAAATCACTCTTAGTTTAAAAGATATTGAGGTTTCTGTCCGGGGACCCATCTGTAATGAAACAGAAAAGATCCAGGGGCTAGAACAAAATATAACAAACCGAATCGGTACGTAGTACGCCAACCTCAGAGGAAAACACACTTTGCCCGAATACGCTAACAGAAAACGGTTCGAGGGGGAGATATGAGAGGCTGACAAGGGACCCCACTTGTCAGGTTTGAAAATGGAAGCAGAGTCGCGCCGGCGTCGATCTACGGCGATTTAGGGGAGGGGAGTGGTACCTACGGCGTCATGGTGGTCTTCCGCGTCGAACGGTGGTGGAGTTGGGTGTCGGCGAGCCCCACGTCGATGGCGACCTTATCTCCGGCGGACGGCGGCTCGGGTGGTCGTGGACCTCATCGGGGAGGGCTCCTGGTATGGAATTGAAGTGGGGGTTAGATCTAGGTGGATGCCAGGATGCTACGCCCGAGTCCACGGCGGCGGAGAAGTCCTCACCGGAGTGAATGGAGCTGAAGCCCGAGGCGGAGGTAGCTGGCCGGAGCTGGGGAAGAAGGACCTCTCGGGGCTCTTCCAGAGGCTGGGCGTGGTCTAGGGAGGTAGTGAGGATGTGTGGGCTCGAGAGCGAGCTTTGGGGTGCCTTTTATAGGCGAGTCGAGGTGGCTGCCGCGAACGGATAAGTCCGGCGAGCCAATTACGATGCTGCAATGGCCGGACGGAGGGGCTAGGGGCTTGAGCATCATCTATGATCTGTAGAAGCCCCATTCCCGCGCTTAACTCAGCAGTAGAGGTGGAGTTACGGCCTGTCCTCGACGGAACAGCCGCGCGGCACGTCGGCGGCAGAAACGGCACTCTGCGCATGCCAGGCCACGGCGACGGCGTGCCAGGCGTGCGTTGGCTGTGGAGATGGACACACGGAGCACTGGGGTGGTTTGGGCGACACGAAATGGCGTGGAGCTGCGGCGTTGCTTCTGTCAGCCACCACGGGCGGCGCTGTGGCCGTGGCAGTCGTGGGCGCGGTCGCGCCAGGGCGCCACCGATGCCCAGACACGGCCAAGCGAGCGTGCGGCGCGTGGATAAGAAGAAGCTGCAGTGCAGCGTCGAGCCAAGGAAGATACAGACGAAGTTTTGTCGCTGCGCGTGACGAACTGTCGAAACTGACGAAACTGACGAAACTGACGGACTAATGAATTGTCGACAGTTTCAGTTAAAAGCTAACAGTTTAGTGTAGGCTAGGTGTTTGATGAAATGATTCTGGTATGTGTGCAATGTTTCTGGAGCTGATTTTTGGTGGAGTGGCCTCTTGATGTATCTAGAGGCTGCATTATTTTTCACAGAATTTTTGGATGAAGATAAATATGAATTTCACCAAATTTTGCAAATCTGGTCCAAACTTGCAGCAGGTGAAATTTGAAAATTTTGAACTATGGACCAGTGAAACAAGATGGATCTAGGTTGTGGGTACTAAAGAACATCTAGGAGAGTTGGTTTGGAGTCAAATAAATAAATGGAAATGGTGGCTCTTTTGTAAATCACCAAGGTCCACTATGAAAGATAGAATTTGTTTTGGGGTGAAATAAAAAGAAGAAAAATCCCAATAAGGTTCAAACTTACTGGAATTGATGAAAGACTTGTTCTAAGGTGTGGAGAGGGTCTTGGAGAGAAATATTTCTGTTGTGGTCTTGACAAGATGAAGGATGGAGAGGGAGATGAGTCCAAGGTTAAACTTGAGAAATCAAGGAGGGGAGAAATCAAACAACCACATTTGAAACTCAACTTGTGCTTGAGCCAAACACAAGAGAAAAACTTCAAGGCCAAAAACCAAGCTTGAGAAGACTCATCAACTTTGGCCAAAAATGATTTTTGAAGGGTTTTAAGAGAAGATCAAACAACTCCCTTCCAAAAGGCCAAAAGTTTGGAAGAAAAACCAACTCAAAAATTTGGGGTGTTACAACACCTACCCCCTTCGGAAAAATCTCGTCCCCGAGATTTCAGCTGATCCTCAAATAGGTGTGGATGTTCTGCCCGAAGGAAATCTTCCCTTTCCCATGTTGCCTTATCCTTTGTGTGATTACTCCACTGAACCTTGAGAAATTTAATTGATTTATGACGGGTTCTCCTTTCAGACTCCTCCAAAATCTTCACTGGGTGTTCTCGGTATGTGAGATCTGGTTGCACATGAAGGTTTTCATGTGACACATGTTTCTCTGGGTTGCTTACACACTTCTGTAGTTGCGAAACGTGGAACATGTCATGGACGTCTGACAGTTCCTTGGGAAGGTCCAGTTGGTAAGCTACTATGCCTCTTCGTGCAACTATACGGAAGGGTCCGATGAATCGTGGTGCTAGTTTCCCTTTGACTTTGAATCGTTGTAGTCCTCTCATCGGTGACACACGTAAGTATACATCGTCACCGGGCTCAAAACTTATTTCCCGATGCTTTTGATCGTAATAGCTCTTTTGTCGGCTTTGGGCGGTCTTGAGTCGAACCCATATCATTTTTACTCTCTCCTCGGCTTCCTTTAACATATATGGGCCGAATATGCGACTGTCCCCTGTTTCTGACCAGTTTAATGGAGTTCGGCATCTTCGTCCTACAGGGCTTCGTAAGGTGCCATCTGCAGGCTAGCTTGGTAACTATTGTTGTATGCAAACTCGGCATATGGTAAGCTTTCCTCCCAACTGGTCCCATAGGTGAGGATACATGCCCTTAGCATGTCTTCGAGTATTTGATTTACTCGTTCCATTTGTCCTCCAGTCTGGGGGTGGTAAGCCGTACTAAACGTTAGTTGCGTTCTGAGGGCTTGCTGTAACTGGTCCCAAAATTTGGAGATGAACTGAGGTCCCCTGTCGGATATTATAGTCTTGGGAACACCATGTAGGCATACTATCCGGGCGAGGTAAAGCTTGGCGAGCTTTTGAGTTGTGTGCGTTGTCTTGACGGGTATGAAATGTGCCACCTTGGTCAGTTTATCTGTGATGACCCATATGGCATCGTTACCGTGTTGTGACCGTGGTAGACCAACAATAAAATCCATTCCAATATCGTCCCATTTCCATTCTGGTATCTTGTTTGGCTGTAATAGCCCTGCGGGTTTTTGGTGCTCGGCTTTAATGCGTTGACATGAATCGCAGCAAGCAATGAATGTGGCTATATCCCTCTTCATGCCGTGCCACCAAAATCTTTCCTGAATATCCTTATACATCTTCATACCTCCAGGGTGGATTGAGTATGGAGCGGTGTGGCTTTCGGCTAGAATTTGCTGTTTAAGGTCGTTGCTATTTGGTACACAAAGTCTGTCTCCGAACCATAATATTCCTTCACTATCTATGGTGAACTCTGAGGCCTTGCCCTGACTTACTTTTCTTTTTATCCCTTCGAGGCTCGGGTGCCCATGTTGGGCCTTCTTTATTTGCTTCGTTAGTGTAGGCTGTATTTCTAGTTTGGATACATCGCCTTCTGTGACCATCATTAGGTTGAGTCTGGCGAATTCCTGTTGAAATTCGGGTCTCAGGTTCTGTATGCTGCCGCTGTTCGGGCTGGGGTTACGGCTGAGAGCATCTGCTACCACGTTTGCTTTCCCGGGGTGATAGTGGATACCAACGTCGTAATCTTTCACCAGTTCCAGCCAGCATCGTTGTCGTAAATTGAGATCTGGCTGAGTGAAAATATAGCTGAGGCTCTTATGGTCCGTATATATTTCACAGTGATTTCCAAGCAAAAATTGCCTCCATTCCTTGAGTGCATGAATGACTGCGTCCAACTCCAAATCGTGAGTAGGATAATTTTCTTCATGTTTTCACAGTTGCCGGGATGCGTAGGCGACTACTTTGCCTTCTTGAATCAGTACGCATCCGAGGCCTTTCCAGGATGCGTCGCTATATATTTCAAAGCTCTTGTGTATGTCTGGTACAATTAATACTGGGGCTGTTGTTAACCTCTTTTTGAGCTCTTGGAAGCTTTTTTCACATGCTTCGGTCCACTCGAATTTCTTATCCTTCTTGAGTAGCTGTGTCATTGGTTTGGCTATGGTAGAAAATCCTTCAATAAACCTTCTGTAATATCCGGCCATACCGAGGGAACTGCGTATATCTGTCACACTGGCTGGAGACTTCCAGCCAAGTACAACCTTGACTTTATCTGGATCCACAGCAACTCCTTCTTGTGTTAATACGTGTCCTAGGAAACCCACTTGTCTCAACCAAAATTCACATTTGCTGAATTTGGCGTAAAGTTGGTGTTTCCTTAATTCTCCCAGTACAATGCGGAGGTGCTCAGCATGTTCTTCTGGTGTCTTGGAATATACCAAGATATCATCAATAAATACCACCACAAATTTGTCCATGAATTTCATAAACACCTTGTTCATGAGGTGGAAGAAATATGCGGGGGCGTTGGTCAGTCCGAACGGCATTACTGTAAATTCATAAAGTCTGTATCTTGAGGTGAATGCTGTTTTCAGGATATCTTCTGTGCGTACTTTCAGTTCGTGATATCCTGACCTTAGATCAACCTTTGAGAAAACCTTGTCTTGCGCGAGCTGGTCAAATAAATCATTTATCCGTGGCATCGGATATTTATTCTTGATTGTGACCATGTTGAGTGCTCGGTAGTCTATACAAAGCCTCATGGTCCCATCCTTCTTTTTGGCAAATAGTACCGGCGAACCCCAAGGTGAGGAGCTGGCCCGTATAAATCCCTTGTCCAGCAGCTCCTTTATTTGCTTCTTTAATTCAACCAACTCGGATGGCGCCATTCTGTATGGTTTCTTGTATATGGGGGTGGTTCCCGGTGCTAGCTCAATAATGAATTCTATTTCTCTGTCTGGCGGCATGCCTGGTAATTCCTCGGGAAATATGTCCGGAAATTCACACACAACTGGACCCTTGCTTAACTCAGAGGTATCAACTTTGTTTAATTTTGGTTGCCGGGATACTGGTCTTTCCTGAGCTGCGACCCTTATTGTTTTTCCATGGTGATGAGTAAGAATCACTGTTCCGTTGAAGCAGTCGATAAATCCTTTATTGGTGGTTAGCCACTCCATGCCCAGGATAACATCCAGTCCTTTGTTTTCCAACACGATGTGGTTTGCGTGAAATTTTAATCCCTCAATTTCAATGGTCAAACCTTGGCAGTAATTCTCTGAGTGATCTGCTTACTTTCGGGGGACTTAATGGTCATTGATTTTCCCAAGGGTAGCATTGAAAAACCATGTTGCAAAGCGAAACTCTTCGAAATGAACGAATGAGAAGCTCCAGAATCAAACAAAACCGTGGGAGGTATTGTGTTGACAGGAAACATACCGAGTACGATATCTGGGGCATCCTGTGCTTGCTCCTTGGTCACATGGTTCAGGTGGCCCTTCTTGTGATTGTTATTGGGGTTGAAATTGTTACGCTTGGGTGCGGAATTGTTTCCGTTGCTGTTTGGCTTCGGTGCTGAGTTTCTTGGCTTTGGGCACTGTTTAGCATAGTGTCCCTCTTCTCCACATGCGTAGCAGGTAACACCCGGGCGATAGGTGAAATCCCTGTCTCTTGCATGAAAATTCATATTTGGACGTGTGTCGTTGGTCGTGGGTCTGTTCACACCATTCCTTTGGAAATTTATCTTATTCTTGTTGTTGCGGGGGTGGTTGGTCTGATCCCTTTTTCTCTTGCGAATATCTTCCAGGCTGCGACGTTCATTTTCCAGTGTAATGGCTTTGTCTACCAATGTCTTGAAATCTGGAAATGTGTGTACGACTAACTGGCATTTTAGTGCTGGTGCCAGTCCGTCCAGGAATTTCTCCATCTTTTTATTTTCCGTCATTCGCTATTCGTTGGCATAACGTGATAATTGCGCAAACTGACTGTTGTACTCCTGTACTGTCATGCCTCTCTGCTTGAGGTCATCAAATTCTCTTTTCTTGATCTTCATAATACTCTTAGGGATGTGTGCTCCGCGAAAGCCTTCCTTGAAATCTTCCCAGGTGATATTATTTGTGTCGGGATGCATAAGCAGGAAATTTTCCCACCAAGACGCGGCTGCTCCAGTAAGATAATGCGGTGCGTACATCACTTTTTCACGGTCTGAGCATTGTGCCACAATTAGTTTCCTTTCAATATCTCGAAGCCAATCATCGGCCTCAAGAGGCTTGTCTGTGTGCGAAAATGTTGTTGGACGCGTCTTCTGAAATTCAGACAATTTTGAGTGCAGTTGGTATGGTTCACGATGATTTCCGATGTTAATGACATGGTTCATCATTTCTTGGTGCTGTTGCTGACTTTGCTCATAAAGGTGGCATACTTGAGAAAATGATGTCTCACTGCCCTGCTGACTTGACTGCCCCTGTGAGAAATTGTTGTTTGTCTGTGTGCCATAATTTTCCTCCGGCGGACTTGGCATGGAACGTGTCCAGGGACGACTCATTTCTTACTCTAGGGTAACAAAGCAGAAAACCTGAGAAGAACCGAGCAGCAAAATAAACCAAGATTTTGCAAAAGCGATCAAACACGAGCTCGAAAAAGATTTTCGAAATAAACTGGTTGATTGCGCACGGAGAAGGCTGCTAGTACATATATTACACGCCGGTTCTAATTATACATACGTCACTCAGGGTGTGCGTACACATCCTGACATGTTATTTAAAACTAGCGCACTCACCCAAGATCCTACATGATGCGCAAACAGACTACTCCCATCAACCTATTTTACACAACACACAAATATAACAAGCGGGCGCGATGCGTCGCGGAACGACGCGCTAGTCGGAGATGTTGAAGATTTCCCTCGGCCTGCCGAGGGTAAGTCCCAGTGGTGCTGGAGACTCAAATTCCTCCTCACTGGTGGGCTCCAGGCGCGGAGTAAGAGTACGAGGTGTTGAAGCAGATGCAGCAGGCGGTGCAGCTCTGACTGGAGTAGGAGCAATGACCTGGTCAAACTCCTCAGTGGTAGGCAGACGGCGAGCGGTGGCCATGATGGAAGGTGTATAGGAGGCGGCAGACGAGACAAATGTCATTGGTGGTGCAGTATGGAGCAGCTCCCTCCTGTTGGCGGAGCCACTCTGGACCATCTCCATACGGGTGGTCACCAGGTCGTCCACCAGATTATCAAAGGCTGCCTCAAGTGCCTTGAGGTATTCAACCATTGATTCAATGGCTTCGTCATGCTCCCCATTTGCGCACGCAAATGCATAATGACACGTATATGGCACGTGGCATGGGAGGTAACGGAAGCGACGAGTCTTCATCGAAGGAAGGATTTCCCGGAGACGAGCTATCGCCTCACGGGCAGCCATCTGCATGGCATGCCTCTCCGTAGGCATGGCCCTGCCCACAAATCGAAGGCGGCGCGCTTCAGAACGCCCACCTTTGAAGTGTACCACAGCCTGATGCATAGACACGATGTCGTATAGCTTGTGACGATAGAGTGTAAACTCGGGACGTGTGGATGGCCCAATTGCGACTTTGGTGATGGCGAAGAGGAGCTTGATGAACGCCTCAGGAACGTTGGCGAACACCTGTGCATCACAGTCGTTGTTGGCCATCTACAAAAGTAGACAAAAATTCCGAATAGTCAGGCCATAAATTTATGCTGACCAACTGAAAATTGCTATAGATGTAATAATGCTGAAAAGCAATTTTTTTGCTAATAACCGATTAGTGAGCGCACCTAGTGGTTTCCTACAGTCAGCCTGGCTCTGATACCAAGGTTGTCAGGACCGGTCCTTCAGTAAAATAATTACCGAAAGACCGACCTTTTAATTAAACCAACGAGGAGTATCATTCCTGCTGGCAGACAATTCCTTGATGCAGAATTCTAGTACACTGACTATTATACAAGGTTGAGCTAGGGGTTGCTCAACAAATTTTATTACAAGCGCACCAATATGTTACATAGAAGCGGATATGACACAAGGCAGGGTGGCATACTACTAACTCGTAATAAAAAAAGGGGGTGGTGGAATATGTCACAGTGAAGAGGGTGATGTGACTCCAATATACTACAGTTCATCGAGTGCCGGAATGAGACCCGATGAATTTATATGGTGGTAGGCGGAAGTGGTTATAAAACAGTGATCAACTCCAGGATCGCAAGGGACTAACTGGGACTCCTCTAAGCATCGGACTTGCTATCGAACTCTTCATCCATGAGATCGCCTTCGTCCACATCTGGCCAAATCAACAAGCCAGGTGAGTACTTTGAATGTACTCGCAAGACAGTTCGGATTTAAGATATAACAAATGCCAACATGAATGCATATGAGTATTCCAGCAAAAAAATGTGACCGGAATAAAATATGAATGCGCTGAAGGTAAAGATGGAAGTCGGGCAGTAATCCTCCCGAAGTCCAAAACATAATAATAAAGAGACCAAACGAGGGTCTGGATGACGCCTCGTAGGAAAAAATAATAAATGATAACAGGCCACAGTCGGGCGTCTGAGCGACACCACATAAAGGGCTTATAGCAAAATAAATAACAAGAATGCCTCAGTCGGACGTCTGAGCGACATCACATAAAGGGCTTATAGCAAAATAAATAACAAGAATGCCTCAGTCGGACATCTGAGCGACATCACAAAAAGGGCTTATAAATAAAAGAATGCCATAGTCGGACGCCTAAGGGACATCACATAATGGGCATATAGCAAAATAAATAACAAGAATGCCTCAGTCGGACGTCTGAGCGACATCACAAAAAGGGCTTATAAATAAAAGAATGCCACCGTCGGACGTCTGAGCGACATCACATAAAGGGCTTATAAATAACAACAGTTCAATGATGAAATTCTTCTGAAAGTAAATCAACACAGAGGTGGGGGTGAGTTCATCTACCAAATGAACTTGACGAAAATACTATTCGGGTTATGAGCAAGAATGTACTAGAGACGGTCACCGGGTTGACATGAAGGTTGACCCTAGGCCATAAACATGGCTACTGAAGGAATTTAACTCTGCAGAGCTTGTACCATTAACTCATAGCCAACGGGTTCTACTAGACACGTGGGCTAGCCCCGTCAATGGTGTTTTAGTAGAAACCCGACTAACCAGTACACACCCGTTTAACATCCTGTCGTCCGGAATCACCCGCGACGACATTCACGGAAAACTTTAAGACTGGGAGGCTACAACCTCGAATAGCATGGGATCAAATTTATATATGCGGGCTCTAAGGGGTGCCGCCCTCTCGGTCCCAACCGGAAACACCAATGCCCCCTGACCGGATGACGGGCTTTAATCCAGGGCCATGGAACCCTCATCCCGGCCTCTCTACTTGGTGTGTACTCGGGAAGTGGTCTACAACTGACTAGACCGTAATCCCAACGGACGGCCTATGATGGCACCAAAAAGGAGATGAACGGAATCATGACATGATCTCAGTTGATACTGAGACAACCAAATACTGGCATGCTCCAACAATACCAGCATTCCACCCATCATATCACCATATGATCGAGGTGGTTCAACTTCAACTCTCGGGACTGACCCGAAGCTTACTTGCATGAAATATAACCATACACAATGCTTATATAACCATGCTTATGAGATGAGCTATTCGAGCAAACATGCAACACACCCATCATATCAAAGGTTCAAACATGCTTGCCTGGTTCTGAAAAGTTGAAGCCTAACTCGGTGTGATTCGCGTCTCCGTCACGGCCTTTGGTATCTATGTATTCAACAAAAATACATACTAACATAAATACCACGCGTGCAAATAAAGTTTCTCCAAATATTTCAACATAAATATGACAAAAAACTAGACAGAAAACCAAGGTGGACAGAAAAAGAATCAACTCAAAATCACTCTTAGTTTCAAAGATATTGAGGTTTCTGTCCAGGGACCCATCTGTAATGAAACAGAAAAGATCCAGGAGCTAGAATAGAAAATAACAAAGCGAATCGGTACGTAGTACGCCATCCTCAGAGGAAAACACACTTTGCCCGAATACGCTAACAGAAAACGGTTCGAGGGGGAGATATGAGAGGCTGACAAGGGACCCCACTTGTCAGGTTTGAAAATGGAATCAGAGCTGCGCCGGCGCCGGTGCTGTGGTGATCGCCGGCGTGGATCTACGGCGATTTAGGGGAGGGGAGTGGTACCTACGGCGTCACGGTGGTCTTCCGCGTCGAACGGTGGTGGAGTTGGGTGTCGGCGAGCCCCACGTCGACGGCGACCTTATCTCCGGCGGACGGCAGCTCGGGTGGTCGTGGACCTCGTCGGGGAGGGCTCCTGGGATGGAATTGAAGTGGGGGTTAGGTCTAGGTGGATGCTAGGATGCTACGCCCGAGTCCACGGTGGCGGAGAAGCCCTCACCGGAGTGAACGGAGCTGAAGCCCGAGGCGGAGGTAGCTGGCCGGAGCTGGGGAAGAAGGACCTCTCGGGGCTCTTCCAGAGGCTGGGCGTGGTCTAGGGAGGTAGTGAGGATGTGTGGGCTCGAGAGCGAGCTCTGGGGTGCCTTTTATAGGCGGCTCGAGGTGGATGCCGCGAACGGATAAGTCGGACGAGCCAATTATGGTGCTGCAGTGGCCGGACGGCGGGGCTAGGGGCTTGAGCATCATTTATGATCTGTAGGAGCCCCATTCCCGCGCTTAACTCAGCAGTAGAGGTGGAGTTACGGCCTGTCCTCGACAGAACGGCCGCGCGGCACGTCGGCGGCAGAAACGGCGCTCTACGCGTGCCAGGCCACGGCGACGGCGTGCCAGGCGTGCGTTGGCTGTGGAGATGGACACGCGGAGCACTGGGGTGGTTTGGGTGGCGCGAAACGGCGTGGAGCTGCGGCGTTGCTTCTGTTAGCCGCCACAGGTGGCGCTGTGGCCGTGGCAGTCGCCGGCGCGGTCGGGCCAGGGCGCCTCCGACGCCCAGACACGGCCAAGCGAGCGTGCGGCGCGTGGATAAGAAGAAGCTGCAGTGCAGCATCGAGCCAAGGAAGATACAGACGAAGTTTTGTCGCTGCGCCTCACGAACTGTCGAAACTGACGAAACTGACGGACTAATGAACTGTCGACAGTTTCAGTTAACAGCTAACAGTTCAGTGTAGGCTAGGTGTTTGATGAAATGATTCTGGTATGTGTGCAATGTTTCTGGAGCTGATTTTTGGTGGAGTGGCCTCTTGATGTATCTAGAGGCTGCATGAATTTTCACATAATTTTTGGATGAAGATAAATATGAATTTCACCAAATTTTGCAAATCTGGTCCAAACTTGCAGCAGGTGAAATTTGAAAATTTTGAACTATGGACCAGTGAAACAAGATGGATCTAGGTTGTGGGTACTAAAGACCATCTAGGAGAGTTGGTTTGGAGTCAAATAAATAAATGGAAATGGTGGCTCTTTTGTAAATCACCAAGGTCCACTATAAAAGACAGAATTTGTTTTGGGGTGAAATAAAAATAAGAAAAATCCCAATAAGGTTCAAACTTACTGGAATTGATGAAAGACTTGTTCTAAGGTGTGGAGAGGGTCTTGGAGAGAAATATTTCTGTTGTGATCTTGACAAGATGAAGGATGGAGAGGGAGATGAGTCCAAGGTTAAACTTGAGAAATTCAAAACAAGGAGGGGAGAAATCAAACAACCATATTTGAAACTCAACTTGTGCTTGAGCCAAACACAAGAGAAAAACTTCAAGGCCAAAAACCAAGCTTGAGAAGACTCATCAACTTTGGCCAAAAAGGATTTTTGAAGGGTTTTAAGAGAATATCAAACAACAACCTTCCAAAAGGCCAAAAGTTTGGAAGAAAAACCAACTCAATAATTTGGGGTGTTACATCATGTGTGGCATAATTCAACTCTTGGGGTCGAAGCTGACAAGAGGCATATGAAACAACTCTTCCTTCTTGCATGAGAACGCCTCCAAGTCCTTGACGTGAAGCGTCACAATACAATTGAAAATCCTTACGAATATTTGGGAGTATCAGCACTGGGGTTGTAACCAAACGCTTCTTCAACTCCTGAAAACTGGCCTCACATTCTTCGGTCCAATTGTACTTACTTTCCTTCTTCAAGAACTACGTCATGGGCTTCTCAATCTTGGAGAAATTCTCAATGAACCTCCGATAATATCCTGCGAGTCCAAGAAAATTGCAAATCTCTCCAACTGAGGTGGGTACCTTCCATTTCGTAACGGCCTCTACTTTGGAAGGGTCCACTGCTATTCCATCTCCTGATATAACATGTCTGTGAAATCCTACTTCCTTCAACCAAAACTCACATTTGCTGAACTTGCCATATAACTGATGTTCCGTGAGCTTCTCGAGAACTAAACACAAATGTTCCTTGTGCTCCTCTTCGTTCTTGGACTAAACCAATATGTCATCAATGAACACTACCACAAACTTATCCAAGAACTCCATGAATACCTTGATCATCATACTAATGAAATAGGCAGGGGCATTAGTCAAACCAAACGACATAACTGTGTACTCGTAAAGCCCGTACCTTGTGGTAAAAGCTGTCTTAGGTATGTCCTGCTCTCGGATCTTCAACTGGTGATAACCAGATCGTAAATCCATCTTAGAGAATACCTTGGCTTCTTGCAACTGATCGAACAGGTCATTTATCATGGGCATAGGTATTTGTTCTTGGTCGTCACTTCATTCAGTGCACGATAATCCACAACCATTCTTAGGGAACCATCCTTCTTCTCGACTAAAAGCACCGGGGCTCCCCAAGGTGATGAACTTGGTCAGATATAACCTTTCTCCATTAACTCCTTGATCTACTTCTTGATCTCTTCTAGATCATTCTCGGGCATCCGGTACGTTCTCTTGGATATTGGTCCGGTGCCTGGTAACAACTCAATTAAGAACTCGATGTCTCTATCCGGTGGCATGCCTGGTAACTCCTCCGGAAATACATCGGGGTAATCCTTCACAACTGGTACTTCTTCCTGAACAACTCCCGAGAGTGCATTCACGTGTGTCTTCCGGGGTGTGTGCCTCGACACATACTTGATCCTTTTTGCTTCCGGGGTGGTGAGAAGAATTGATCTACTGGCGCAGTTTATGTTTCTTCCAAATTTGGATAACCAATCCATACCTATGATTCCATCCAAACCCTGGGATTCCAAAATAATGAGATCTGTGGGAAATACATGTTTCTCAATGGTCAATGGCACTTGATAACATCCTCGGCTAGCCATGTACTATGCTCTAGGGGAACTTACTAACATAGGCGTCTTAAGGGCTACGGTGGACAAATGATACTTTTCCACAAAACCCCTTGATATGTATGAATGAGATGCACCAGTGTCAAAAAGAACAAGGGCGGAAAATGCATTAACCAAAAACTTACCAACCACTGCATCGGCTGCTCGCCAATCTCCTCCACATTGACGTGATTCACCTGTCCTCTGGTGAAAGGGTTGTGCTTCTTCCTTGAACTTCCGTTCCCATTCCCTTTCTTTCCTTGAAGACACTCGGTGGCGTAATTTCCAGTCTTCCCGCACTTGAAACAAGTAATGTGACTCAAATATCTCTTGGCGGGCGTGGATGGAGTGGAATGGTTCTGATTGTTGTTTCCTCCATTCCCATTGCCATTCTTGGGGCCACTATGGTTGTCGAACTTCCTCCATTGTGAGAATGGCCACCAGTGGTGGGATGGTTATGTCCTCCCGAGTACGGGGAATAACAAGGCTTCTGCTGGGCTCCAGAGTTAAACTTCCCTGATCCATACTTCCTCTTGTGTGTCTGAATCTGATGCTGCTTTCCTTCAATCATGATGGCCTTGTCTACCAACTCCGGGTAGTTTTTGTAGGTGGCTACCATCAGCTGCATGCTTAACTCCTTGTTGAGTCCCTCTAGAAACTTCTCCTGCTTCGCGACGTCAATGGCTATATCATCTGGCGTGTAGCGAGCTAACTGCCTGAAGTCATCCACGTACTGTCCCACAATACGGTTTCCTTGGCGCAAGTTGCGAAACTCGCGCTTTTTCAGCTTCATGGCTCCAGCTCAGACATGTGTAGTGCGAAAGGCTTGCTGAAACTAATCCCAAATAACTATAGCAAATGGATAGGTGGCGGTGTAGTTCTCCCACCAAGCGGTTGCTGGTCCCTCAAGATTATGTCCGGCAAAGCGCACTCTCTCTGCATCTATGCATCCTGCAGTTGCTAGCTCTCTTCCCATCTTTTGGAGCCAGTCATCTGCAACAATCGGCTCGGTGCTACTAGAGAACACCGGCGGATTCGGGTCAGGTTGTCATGGGAGGCGGAGGTGGGTTGTTGTTATTGTTGTTGTTGCCTTTGTTCTGGACAAGTAGTTGCATCAAAGTGTTCTGCTGCTGGATCAACTGAGTGAGCTCGGGTGGGAACTAGAATCCAGGCTCACGTCTCGGAGGCATCTGAGGAGTTTAGAATGGTGAGATTAGAATATAGTGAGGTCTAGGGGAAATCACTAGCCATATGCACATGAGACAAACAATTTCAGATCATATCACTCAATTTAATCAAGGTCACACAAAAGATCCTAATACAAAGCTAGCGAACGCTTTCTAACTACTTGGAAGAATACTACTGATTACAAGGTGGTCATCTAATAACTATCGTCGAAAGACTCTGTCGTGGAAGTGTCACGACAGATGTCCTAAGGTAAGGACTTGATTGCGGAGCCATAGCGATGTGGTTAGCTTAAAGGGGTTAGGAACAAGTCAAAAGGACACATGGAATTTATACTGGTTCGGCCCCTTGCGGTGAGGGTAAAGCCTAATCCAGTTTGAGGTGGAATTTCTCAGGTGTCGATTGCTAGGGTGCGGATGCGCTTGCATATCCCTCGATCTCTTGTTTCTTGCCCTAAGCCGCCACCGGGTCGCCCCCTTATATACACGAGTTGACGCCCTGCGGCTTACGGAGTCCTGGCCGGCTCATACAATCGTGTCTGGCACGGTGACTCTTATTACATGCCTTACAACACAAGTCACATATATGGCGGTTGATACTTACATGCTTTAAGCCGCCGCAGGCCTTGGGCCCTTAACTAAACCGCCATCTTTAATGTGCTTCTGGGCTGGGCCCATGAACCACCATTGGATAACCCGGCCCCTCTTGCGTGGGTCATATGAAATACTTATATCCCCAACATTAGGCCCCAGGTTGATTTGAACTTGTTCATGTCAATCTTTCTTCCTCTTCTTGCAAGAGACTGTAACCCGCCGTAACATCCGTTTTTGAAATGATAGTGATCCGCCATGACGTCAGTTTTTGAAATAACGGTAACCCGCCATGACGTCAACTGTTGCTGGCCTTTGAACTGTCCAGATTCTAACAAATCTTCTACATTAATAGGATCGCGACAATCGAGGCACCTATATCGTCACTTTTCTGTTTACTTACCTCCTCGATGTTCGCGCGTGACCCTCATCCATCTTGCTTATAAATAGGACTAGGAGCCATTTCCATTCTCTCCTTGCTTCTTCCGTCTCGTCTTCTTCCTCGCGACTCTCTATCTCTGAGCTTCCCCGGTGCTGCCGTCCTCTGCTTCACCTTCATCAACTTCTGCAGCATCCGCCTGACGCCGTTGTGCTTCTTCCGTGCATCGCCGCCGCTCATCCGACCAGGTATTTTCTTCTTGTTCTTTAATCTTAGATCTGTTAGGGTTTCTGTGAAGTTTGTCGACGTTCCTCTTCCGTCCGCCATTATAGCTTCTCTTCTGATCTGGTTATTTCTTTATGTGCTGATGTTGTTCTTATCTCCTTATCAAACGTCCTGATATCTCATCTCTGGTAGAGTAGATTCATCCTCAGAAACTGTATGACCCTGAACTTTCGGTTTGTCTGTTCTTCATTTTAATCTTTATTTTTGAATAGATGTAGATCCGAAATTACCGATGTAACCTGCAAAAACTATTTTTCCCAGACTTAGTGAAATCTGCTTTTCTGAACACTCGCATCCGTCATGGTGGCTTAATTTCTTACTTATAATTATTCTTATGCCATTAGGCCCCATTTAAGCTGCCATGCTGAACTTGTAGTAATAATTTGTTTCCAATTTTAATGAACTGATTCTAAACCGGCAATAATCTTTCCTTCTTTAGGTTTGCTTGTTCACAATGCCACCAAAGACGGTCACCACGTGCAACTGGGTCCCTTCAATTGTTGCTGAAGCCACACTGGCCGACTTTGTCAAAGTCGGATATCTGCCAAATGCTCCAGGTATGCCTTATCGTGTCCCTAACTCGGGCGAAGAGAGACCTGCATCCACGGATGCTGAAGTGATTGTTTTCACTGACCACATGAACCGGAGTTTCTCACCGCCCGGTTGTAAATTCTTCAGGGATGTTCTGCACTTTTTCCAGCTCCATCCTCAAGACATCGAACCCAATTTCGTGTCAAATATCTGCAACTTTCAGGTTTTTTGTGAAGTATATCTTCAAGAGGAGCCCAACATCTTGCTTTTTAGGGAGTTCTTTTATTTAAACCGCCAGAATGAATTTACCAATGGCCCTAGCTTGGAGCTTGGGGCTGTCTCCATCCAAAGAAGGAGATACTCTATTTTTCCTTATGCATGTCTGCCGAGTCATCCAAATGATTGGAATAAAACTTGGTTTTATTGTAAAGACTCTTCTCCGGCTGATGAGCATCCATTGCCGGGTCTCTGTATTCAACATTTAGAGACCAATCACCCTCTTGCTGAAAAGCTCACTGCTGCAGAACGCAAGTCAATTGCTGCCACTCTTTCAAAGGTGAAGGCCTTACTGGGAAACGGATTAACTGGAATTGACTTAGCCCGATGCTGGCTCACTTGGCGAATTATTCCTCTAAGCCGCAGGTCCGGTTTAATGTGTGAGTATACTGGAGAAAAGAATGACCCTTTGCGTAATAGCTCTAAGGATCTAGAGGAGAATGTCATCGCAGATATGACAAAAACTGTTTTAAATGAAACCTTGTCTGACTGCAGCAAAGTGGGCCTGTTGCCTTTCTACAAATCTAACCTGGCACCAGAGGTAAGTATTAACCTTAACTGTTGCCATTTTATAATTACAGTTCCCTTGCCAATCTTGAATTTTCTACCTCTCACAGGCTAAGTCGACCTTCTGGAAGAAATCTTGTGATCATGAAGCTGCCAAGAGAGCCAGAGCCGCCAAGAAAGCTGCCAAAAAAGCTGTTAAGAAGACCAAGAAGAAAACAAGTGCTTCCAAACTGTTTGAGCTAAACTACCGCTGCTATCATGTTATACAGAGGGTTGGAATAGTGACCCGCCGGTTCCGGAGGGTAACGAGGCGTCGGGCGATTCTGATCTGCATACAAAGAACCGATTGTACGGTGATGAACCGGACCGCCGATCCTAGGTGCCTCTGCCGTCCGGTTTAACACCGGCGGACCACCGCCCCCTGCCCCATCCGAAAAAAGATTTCTTGGCTCATAAACAAAGGGGAGACAACTCTGTTGCTTTCTCCTCATGGCTTCATTAGCAGCGTTCTAACCTACCGAGAGCTGGAAAGATTCCGCTTGAATCCGCTCGGCCCCAACGTCCAAAACGGCCCGTTCTTCGGTCATCCTGGTGTTCTCTGCTGCCAGGTCTTCCTTAGCTTGTGCTATCTCTTGCCACAACTTATCCACAACTGTCTTGTGTTGATCTTGGTTTTCTGGGGTTATCTCTGTTCCCATCAGGGTCGCCAGATTCTCCAATAGGTCTGACAAAGCCTGAGTTGGCAGGCGTGCTGAACCGTCTGCACCTGCCGCAGCCGCTGTTGCGCTGGGTGTTATGGTCCCGACGATTGTTGATCTGAGAGCCGGCTGGGTGCCAGTCATGAAAATGGCTACCCTGCTTGGCGGCTCACTAAGGTCCGGAATACTATTACCGTTGGACGACCCCCCATGTTGTCCGCTCTGCATCCGATACATGGAGTTAATCTCACCTGTGGATGACTCACTGTCGGAGAGAACAGTTGTTTCTTCATAAGATCCGAAGCATCAGCCCAAGGCACCCCAAGGTATAATTCAAGGACAACCAAAAGCCTAAGCTTGGGGATGCCCCGGGAAGGCATCCCCTCTTTCGTCTTCATCCATCGGTAACTTTACTCGATGATATATTTTTATTCACCACATGATATGTGTTTTGCTTGGACCATCATTTTATTTTAGTTTGTTTTGCTTCCTGTTTGAATAATATCCCAAGACCTGAAATTCTTAAATGTTAGAGAGTCTTCACATAGCTAAATAATTATCTGACTATTCATTGATCTTCACTTATATCTTTTGGAGTAGTTTGTCATTTGCTCTAGTGCTTCACTTATATCTTTTTAGAGCAGGGCGGTGGTTTTACGTTGAAGAAATAGATGAACTCTCATGCTTCACTTATATTATTTTGAGAGTCTTTTAGAACAGCATGGTAATTGGCTTTGATTGTAAAACTAGTCCTAATATGATAGACATCCAAGTTGGGTATAGTAAAAACTTTCATACAAGTGCATCGAATATTATGAGAAGTTTGATACTTGATGATTGTTTTGAGATATGAGGACGGTGATATTAGAGTTATGCTAGCGGGGTAATTATGAATTCAAGAAATACTTGTGTTAAAGTTTGTGATTCCCGTAGCATGCACGTATGGTGAACTGCTATGTGACGAAGTTAGAGCATGAGGTATTTATTGAGTGCCAACCTTTGTGTGGAGGTCGGGGGCGCGCGATGGTTAACTCCTACCAACCTCCCCCCTAGGAGCATGTGTTGATTACTCTGTTTTGATGACTCGTAAATTTTTGCAATAAGTATATGAGTTCTTTATGACTAATGTTGAGCCCATGGATTATACGCACTCTCACCCTTCCACCACTGCTAGCCTCTCTTGTACCGCGCAACTTTCGCCGGTAACATACACCCACCATATACCTTCCTTAAAACAACCACCATATCTACCTATCATGGCATTTCCACAGCCATTCCGAGAGATATTGCCTTGCAACTTTCCCCCATTCCGTTTGTCATGACACACATCATCATTGTCATATTGCCATGCATCATCATGTAGTTGACATTGTATTTGTGGCAAAGCCACCATGCATAATTTTTCATACATGTCACTCTTGATTCATTGCACATCCCGGAACACCGCCGGATGCATTCATATAGAGTCATACTTTGTTCTAGTATCGAGTTGTAATATCGAGTTGTAAATCAATAAAAGTGTGATGATCATCATTATTAGAGCATTGTCCCAAAGAAAAAGAAAGAAAAAAAGAAAAAAGAAGAAAAAAAGAAGGAAATGCCAAAGAAAAAAACGGAAGGCCCAAAAAAAAGAAAAAAAGAAAAGAAAAGAAAAGGGACAATGCTACTATCTTTTTCCACACTTATGCTTCAAAGTAGCACCATGTTCTTCATGATAGAGAGAATCTTGTGTTGTCACTTTCAAATACTAGTGGGAATTTTCATTATAGAACTTGGCTTGTATATTCCAATGATGGGCTTCCTCAAATGCCCTAGGTATTCATGAGCAAGCAAATTGGATGCACAGCGACTTAATTTCTTTTGTTGAGCTTTCATACACTTATAGCTCTAGTGCATCCGTTGCATGGCAATCCCTACTCACTCACATTGATATCTAATGATGGGCATCTCCATAGCCCATTGATACGCCTAGTTGATGTGAGACTATCTTCCTCTTTTTGTCTTCTCCACAACCACCACTCTATTCCACATAGTGTTATATCCATGGCTCATGCTCATGTATTGCGTGAAAGTTGAAAGGTTTGAAAAAATTGATTATGAAAACAATGTCTTGGCTGAAACCGGGGTTGTGCATGATATGAATATTTTGTGTGATGAAGAGGGAGCATAGCCAGACTATATTATTTTGTAGGGATAACTTTCTTTGGCCATGTTATTTTGAGAAGACATGATTTCTTTGTGAGTATGCTTGAAGTATTATTATTCTTATGTCAATATAGAATTTTGTCTTGAATCTTTCGGATCTGAACATTCATGCCACAATAAAAAGAATTACCTTGAGAATTATGTTAGGTAGCATTCCACATCAAAAATTCTGTTTTTATCATTTACCTACTCGAGGACGAGGATGAATTAAGCTTGGGGATGCTTGATACGTCTCCAACGTATCTATAATTTTTTATTGTTCCATGCTATTATATTATCCTTCTAGGATGTTTTATGGGCCTTATTACACACTTTTATATGATTTTTGGACTAACCTACTAACCGAGAGGCCAGTGCCAGTTTCTGTTTTTCCTTGTTTTTCAGTTTCGTAGACAAGGAATATCCAACGGAGTCCAATTGACGAGCCAATTTTTGATGATTTTTTCTTGACCAAAAGAAGCCCCCGAAGTATAAGAGTTGGGCCAGGAGAGCCACGGGCTGCCCACGAGGGTGGGTGACGCGCCCAACCCAAGTGGTGGCGCCCCCTATCTCGTGGACAGCCCAGAGACCACACTGACTTATGCCCTACGCCAAAAAGTCCTATAAATACTGAAACCTCCGGAAAATAACCAAGATCGGGAGTTCCGCTGCCGCAAGCCTCTGTTGCCACCGAAAACCAGTCTAGACCCGTTCTGGCACCCTGCCGGAGGGGGGAATCCCTCTCCGGTGGCTATCTTCATCATCCCGGCGCTCTCCATGACGAGGAGGGAGTAGTTCACCCTCGGGGCTGAGGGTATGTACCAGTAGCTATGTGTTTGATCTCTCTATCTCTTTCTTGTGTTCTTGAGATGGCACGATCTTGATGTATCACGAGCTTTGCTATTATAGTTGGATCTTATGATGTTTCCCCCCTCTACTCTCTTGTAATGGATTGAGTTTTCCCTTTGAAGTTATCTTATCGGATTGAGTCTTTAAGGATTTGAGAACACTTGATGTATGTCTTGTGTGGGATACCTGTGGTGACAATGGGGTATTCTATTGATTCACTTGATGTATGTTTTGGTGATCAACTTGCGGGTTCCGTGACCTTGGGAATCTATGCATAGGGGTTGGCACACGTTTTCGTCTTGACTCTCCGGTAGAAACCTTGGGGTACTCTTGAAGTTCTATGTGTTGGTTGAATAGATGTTTCTGAGATTGTGTGATGCATATCGTATAATCATGCCCACGGATACTTGAGGTGACAATGGAGTATCTAGGTGACATTAGGGTTTTGGTTGATTTGTGTCTTAAGGTGTTATTCTAGTACAAACTCTATGATAGATCGAATGGAAAGAATAGCTTCGTGTTATTTTACGACGGACTCTTGAATAGATCGATCAGAAAGAATAACTTAGAGGTGGTTTTGTACCCTACCATAATCTCTTCGTTGGTTCTCCGCTATTAGTGACTTTGGAGTGACTCTTTGTTGCATGTTGAGGGCTAGTAATATGATCCAATTATGTTATCTTTGTTGAGAGAACTTCCACTAGTGAAAGTATGAACCCTAGGCCTTATTTCCTATCATTGCAACATCGTTTATGCTCACGTTTACCACTTGCTACCTAGTTGTTTTTATATTTTCTTATTCCAAAAAACTATACTTACCATCCATATTGCACTTGTATCACCATCTCTTCGGCAAACTAGTGCACCTATACAATTTACCATTGTAGTGGGTGTGTTCGGGACACAAGAGAGTCTTTGTTATTTGGTTGCAGGGTTGTTTGAGAGAGACCATCTTCATGCTACGCCTCCCACGGATTGATGAACCTTAGGTCATCCACTTGAGGGAAATTTGCTACTGTCCTACAAACCTCTGCACTTGGAGGCCCAACAACGTCTACAAGGAGAAGGTTGCATAGTAGACATCAGATAACCCGGCCCCTCCTAGGCGGGTCATATGAAATACTTATATCCCCAACAGACTCCATGATATCTGCTCTAGCTTCGTCTTCATAATCACTTTCATCACTATCGGTGTCGTCTATCAGAATGTAGTTCTCCATATGAATACCCATCTCTGGTTCTGGCTTCACCATGTTTGTTCCAACCTTCTTCTTTAGTGCTTCATTCTGCTCCAATAGTACGGTGATTTCCTCTTCATATCCATCACGTACAGTCTTGAGTTCCTCTTCTAGCTCCATGTTCCGTGTCATCACCATCTTGGTCTTTAGCAAGAGCGTGCACATCTGGTTCTCGTAGCAGCGAGTGCGTTGGTCCATCTCTTGGATAAAGGCGGCAATGAATCCATCCTTCCTGGTGCGAAGCATCTTCCATTGCTCATCTCGGCGTCCACAAATCTAGTAGATGGTGTCTTCAAGATCCTTGTTGTAGACTTCAAATATGCGTCCAAATGTGATGTGAGCTGCCATACTCTTTCCCAAGCTCCAAGTAGGTGCGTCAAAGGCAAGCTCAAGCGGTTCCGTGACTTGTGCAATAGTCCTCCCAGGAACACTAACTTTGATCTTCCAGCATTCCTCTTCCGGCAACGTTCCATAGAAATCTCTAGTGATACTTGGTATTCCAATGTGTAGGTATCTAGTGACTTCCTTCAAGTGTCTTCCGAAAGGGGTGTCATCATCTGGTTGAGCGAACTTGCTCCCGGGGTCTGACATCTATAGAATATAAATAGAGAAGAATTAGAATGAGTAGAGAAGAGCATCCTGTGGCTTATCCTAGTGGTCGCGTCCTACAGTCAACATGTGCTCTGATGCCATCTCTGTAGCGACCTCGATCCAAATGGACCGGAGTCTCTGTGCTGAGTGTTATCCCTAGATTGGTATGCTGACACACACATTACTTCGAGGATTTATAGCAGAGTTTAAATCACACCTTATTACATCGAAAATCCTCATAAGGAGTCTTACTACAATAATATGGCTGAAGGCCATCTAATAACAATAAACTAATACGAATCTTGCGGAAGCATCAAAGATAAACTGAGTCCATCCAACTCCACGGCAAACATTGAGTGCATGACAACGACCTAATCGCACCTTATTCTTCGTCGATAAACTCTACAACTTGAGACGTTGCAGCCGTGTAGGTCAGCACATTGAATATGCTGGCAAGAACACACTGTAGCAAGTAATGAAGAACAATTGTCTACAACATATTCATATTTGGCAGGTGGAGGCTGTAAGTTCATTTTTTGCATAAAGCTAGTTTTTCCCTACAACAAAGGAATAAATTTTATTTCCTACTCAGTTGTATTAAAAGCAATATTGAGAATGGTTCCTCCATCTCAATCCCAAATTACCAAAGTCATTAATAACCCAACAAGTTAATTAAAAGAGAGTGTTGAGATTAGTCCATAATTCAAATACCAGGATACTCAAGATGTCCATAACCGGGGACACGGCTACTCATGAATAGTTTGTACACTCTGCAGAGGTTTGTGCACTTTTCCCCACAAGACTTGAACGCCTCCGTTTAATTTCTCGCACTGCATGGTGTTTGAGAATCGGATGACCGAGACACAGTCTGTCGGTGTATTTGGATCGACACCTATGGGATCACGAGAATCCCTACTACGGTTGCGGGGCGCGGGGTTGAGAGAAGAGTGGATCTAACAGTTAGCACACAGTTCCTTTACCCAGGTTCGGGCCGCAGAGATGCATAAAACCCTACTCCTGCTTTGGTGGATTATATGTTTGTGTTCTTCAGCTTGCTATGGGGCGTGAACAGCTCTAAAAGCCGAGTCATGAGTAGTTCCAAAGAACCGAATCCTTCTCCTGGTCGCCAAGGGCCTCCTTTTATAGCGAAAAGGGGTTGCCACAGTGGCACACATGAGGTGGAAAGGGTACAGTGATGCGAGGTTATCCCTCACATTACATGACAAGGCGCATTTAATGCGCCTAGCTTAGGTGTCCTCGCTTTATCGGGGACGAGGGGAGACGTCGTCGCCGCTCCTTCTTGTGTTGACACTCTCCCTGGCCAGCGATGCCTGTGATGCCATGTAGGCAGGCAGGTAGCTAAGGTGGCGCAATGGTGGGTCTCCACGAAGATCTGCATGTTGCCACACATGTGCGTGCCCAGCTGGTTGGGTCGGTAGCTGCATGGGGCAGTGGAAACTCAGTTGGTGCGAGCCTGATGGTGGCCCTGCGGATGTCCTCGGCAAGGGCCTTGCCGTGGCTCCGGCAAGGGTCTTGCCGCGGCGCCTGCTGTCATCCCTGGCAAGGTGCTTGTCGGAGGTCTTGTGGTCCTCCTTGGCTGGGATCCCGCCAAGGGTCATCGTCTTCATAGTGTGCGTATCTGTCTTTGACTGTCTTCACAAAGATATGCATGCCACTACGGGGATGCCTCCCGAATCCTTGCCCCATGGGGGCAGTGGACTCAAGGGTGATCCGCTCCGTAGGCGTGGGGCGAGCTGCCGCGGCAAGGGTCTTGCCGGGTGTGCTAAATTTGGCACCGGCAAGGATGTTGCCGGGACTGCCTAAACTGTCTCCCGACAAGGATCTTGCCGGGACTGCCTAAACTGGCTCTCGGCAAGGATCTCGCCGGGGGAAGATGCTTTGTCCCTTTGCTCTTTGTGGTCTTGTTCTTGGCGTCGCTCCAGTTCCATCGAGCTTCGGTCTTACCCTGGCTCACCTCCCTTGCCGTGCTTGGTGTGGTGGTGCCCGGGGCTCGGACTGCCCGTGCACAGTCATAGGGGTACAAAAAGTGTACCCCACTTTTTGTACACCGACAGGAGCCCCCGGGCCTGGGCCACAAATAAGCGCGACGCGTTGTTGGGCCAGGCCCAGAACGGTGCGGTTTTCACCGTGGTAAGATTTTCCGCGCGCTGCGCCTCCACGATCCGCGTGCGCGGTGCGGGGTGGAGGGGTGTGCGTGACGTGGGCGGCATGTGCGGGGCGGTTTCCGCAGGCATGCGTCACGTCGCAGTAAATGCGAAAGGAAGCGGCCCGCGTTCCCCCCATAAGAAGGAATAACCACGGGCGCGCTGCTCACTTCCTCCATTTTCCTCGCGCATCTTCCAATCTCAGAGCCGCTGTTCCCTCTCTTCCTACCTTCTGAAGCCTCCGCCGTCGCCCGCCGCTGTTGCTTCGCAATCCCTCTTCCTCAGCCTTCCAACTCAGCCGCCATGGCGTCCAAACCCGCCAAGGGCAAGGGGGTGGCCAAGTGCGGCGGGTCCGTGGAGCCACCGGAGGGCGCATTTTTGGGGGACTGGACGAAGGCCGCTTTCTTTATCCCGTCGACGGTCGACGTCTACAAGCTCCGTGCCGCCTTCAAGCCCCTTTGGGGGGCGAAGACGGGGGGGAAGAAGTTGGGGCATCTGGCGACGCGCGTCATTCCGGCCGCTTGTGCCGAACCCGGCCCAAATCGGTACCCCTTCTTCGTCGACTACTTTTCTTGTGGGTTATGTCCCCCCTTCTCCGATTTCTTCTGTGATGTCACGCACACCTTCGGCTTCCTCCTCTTGGATTTCACTCCGAACACGGTGGCGTGCATGGCCTTCTTCGCGCACCTTTGCGAGGGTTTCGTCGGGGTGCAGCCAAACACGGTGCTCTTCCGCCACTACTTCACCCCTCGGATCCAGCCGGAAGGCGCCGTCTCTGGGTGCATCACCTGGATTCCGAGAACCAAGGGAGTGTACCCGGAGGGCGCCGTGAAGGAGAGGTGGGATGAATGGCGCGGCCGGTGGTGCTGGATTGAAGAAGACGAGCCGCCAACATTCTGCAAGGTCTGCCAGGTGCCGCCAGTCCGCGGCAGCGACTGGGGTGACGTCGACGACGCCGACGGGAGGCTCACTGTCGCCACCACCAGGATCCACCGGCTCTCCCAGGCCGGGATCACCCTTGAGATGATCGAGGCGGACTTCATTCGCCATCGGATCGCCCCGTTGCACAACAAGGGGAGACCGGCCTGGCTATTTAGGAACCCCGCTGACGTCATGCGGCTTCGCCCTGGCCTCGACCACAACCTCACAGTGATGGGACACGCCCATTTCTGCCAGCGCCTCTTCCAGCTTGATGTGGGTCGCGACGGTGAGGTCGAACGGACCGGCAAGGTCGCGAAGGCTGCCACAAAGGCCGGCAAGGCCATCAGGGGGAAGCTCTTCAAGCTGCCAGCGGGGGTGATCCCGCTGTGCAACAATTTGTGCCAGTCCGAGATCGTTGCCATGATGCCGGAGTGCAACGCGCACGGCCCCGTCCCAAGCTGGCAGGAGCCGGCGGACGAGGTCGTGCAGCAATTCTTCGATTCTCTGGTCGAGGAGTGCGTCAAGCCTGACACCGAGCGGTGGCTTGTCAGGGACACCACCCATGAAGAGGTGGACTACATCGCCGCGAGGGCGAGGGAGGTGCATCTCGTCATGGAGGTCGGCAGCGCCGGGGGTGTGGAGGACAAGGATGCCACGGCTGCGGAGGAAGAGGAGCTCGCCCAGTGGGCGACAGCCGCCGGAGAAGCAAGCAGCGCCAGCACCGGAGCTCCGCTGGTCGAAGACGCGGCCGATGAGTCGTCGTCGGAGGAGGACGTGGCGGCCGGCTCGGCGCCAGCCAGGGGAAGAGGGCGAGTCCTGCGGCGGGCCTGTTCCGGCGAGCCGGTCCGGCCCGACAAGGTTGCGCAGCCTAGATTGGACCTGGAGGGGTCCGGACGCCACACGAGGGCCACGGCGGCGAGGAGGCTGACATAGGCCGCCGAGAAGAAGAAGACGGCCGGCTTTTCTCCATCGAGGCACGCACAAACTCCGCCCCCTTCGCCTCCCCCGGCAGACGTCGACTCGGATGTCGACGCGGAACTCTCTTTTGATCTCGGGCCTCTCAGCCCGAAGAGGAAGAGGAAAGCGGCGGAGGATGCGGAGATGGACGACGAGTAAGTACTCCATTCCTTACTGCCATTTCCATCCCCCTGAACCATGCCACTCATCTTGATCTGTTTTGCTCCTTCAGGGACGCAGAGACGTTGGCCCAGAGGATGAAGAGGGCCAAGGCTTCGGCGAGCAGCCAGCCCCCGGCTGGGGCTTCAGGGACACCATTGGTGGTGTTGAGCAGCCTAGACGGTAGCCCCCGGCACAGCCCCCAGCGTAAGGTCTTCATCCTCTTCTTGCTCGACATGTAGTGGGTGCTTGATGCTATGGTGCTGACCTTGTCGGTTTTGTAGGACGGGAGCAGCAGCAGGAGGAGCTGCAGGGGGCTATCCCCATCATACCACCCCCATCGACTACGCCGCCGCGAGGGGCGTCCCCGGCAAGGGCACCAAGCATGGAGCCCACACGCATGGAGGAAGAGGGGAACTAGGGCGCTGGTGGCTCTGCCATGGCGCCAGACGCCGGCGGGAAGGGGACTTCCGCTTCACAGCCTGGCACTAGTAAGTCGCATGTCTTCTGTCTTTGGTTTTTCCCTTATCCTTTTTCTTGGCTTCATCATCCTTCAACAGATATGGAGGACGTGGACGCCGTCATCGGTGGAGGTTGCTGAGGAGGCCGCGGCGGAGGCTGACAAGATTGCCGCCGAGGAGGCCGCCAAGGACGCTGCCGGGGCCGCCGCGGATAAGGCTGCCGAGGATGCCTCCAAGGGCGCCGCCGAGGGTGACGGCGGCGGGCCTGCCGGGGAGGCCGGCAAGGCCACAACCGAGGAAGAGGCGATTGATGATCAGCCTTCTTCCTCCACAAGCTCGGGCCCCGGCAGGTACCTAAAGGTGGGCGACGATCTCTTCGTCCATCTTACAGGGGCGTCATGCTCCCGAGCGCCCGCCGGAGGGGAGGTCTTCGACAGCGAGGTGCTTGCCGCCACCGGGCTCGAGGTTGTTGATTAACCGGGCGTCGGCGACGATGGCTCTCTAGAAGGGCAGCTCTTCCGGGCCATGGGGGCCAATTTCCGGAAGCTCCAAGCGCTCTACCGTGCCCGTTTGGACAAGGATAAGTCCAGGATGGCAACGGTGGATGAGGCGGAGGTGGATTTCAAGGCGCGCGTTGCTGAAGTGCAAACCTGGTTCCACCAGTCCCGCGAGGAGCAGAGGGACTTCCAGGAAGAATTGGCCAAGCGTTACGCGGAGCTCATCATGAAGATGTCCGACGTCGAGAAGGCCCAGGAAGAGGCGGCGAACTTGGCTGCCGCAGCCGAGTCCGCCCGGAACCAGCATCAAGCTGCCCTCGAATCCCAGGAGGAAGACCTCTCCGCGCGTGAGGTGAAGCTTGCCGCAATGCTTCGCGGCAAGGATGAGGAGCTCGAGGTCCTTGTCGAGCGGTGGACTCGCGAGCTGGGGCAGAGGTACAAAGAGGCAGTCGATGCCCAGGCTCTGGCAAGGTGCAAGAGCTGGAGGTGGAGCGGGCCGAGCTGAAGGAGTAGGCCATCAAGCTGTCCGACCAAAAGAGCAGGCTCAACTGCGCCTTGACAGAGGCGCAGTGAGCGGTCATCAGCAGGGCTGGGGAGCTCTCTGAGGCACAAAACTCCATCAGAGATCTCAAGCTGAGGCTGGAGAATCTCGAGAAGATGTTGTCGGAGAGCTCGGCTCTTGAGGAGGCCTTGACCAAGAGCCTGGAGGAGGAGAAGCAGCTGCGGGGGGACGAGGGCGCCTCCCACCAAGAATACGTGGCGGGCGAGAACAGGTGGATCAGCCGGCTGGAGGACATCGCCGGCAGGGTTACCTCGCAGTTGGCCCTCATGGGGATGCCAAACGTGAGGTATGCCCCTGAGTGGAGCGGGTCCGTCAACGCCAAGCTGACCCTGTTCTTCGAGGGCGTCCTCGGTGCCTTGGCTGATCTTCACTCCAACAGAATGGCCACGCTCGCCAGGGAGGCCAGGCGGCTTTGCTGGCGGGTCATGACCAAGGTCCTCACCAAGATGGCGTTCTGGAACCCCGGCCTCGACTTTGAAGGCGTGATGGACAGCTTGCCGGAGGATGCTGACCTCACGGCGCTCAAGGAGCGCATCAAGCCCGTCATCAGCCGCATCGACGAAATCAAGAGGGTGGAGGGCCAGCGCCGGGATTAGGCATCCCGTTCTTCTTCGCCGCTGCGGGTTCATGACCAAGACAAATTTTATCTTTAGTTAGAACTACAGCGATGACATGATGTAATATAACTTTGAAATGTCTTTGGAATTATGCATGTTATTTCCCTGTTTGCTGCCCCTTTGTATGTCCACCCTACGCTTAGCTGGGTACGCTTGCCGGCGCGAAGAAACCGAAGGCGGCGTGTGATGCCCGAAGACCGACGCTCCGGAAGATTCCAGATGTTCTCGGTTTTCCCGTGTGTTTCATTTGTGCTTGCTTTATTTATTTTTGCATTGCATCATGTCATCATGCCATCATGTCATTAATCTTTGCATCTCAACTAAGTAAATGGCATATATCTTTTGATCTATTTAAATCGAGGGAAGAGTGACTTCTGTTTATAACATATCCTCCTGATATTATGGAGCTATTATAAATCATTATTCCATTTGCTTTGGAATCACCATAACCCACTTGCAATTTAATTTGCCTCTTCTGCTTCAAGTTTTTGACAAATATCAAATTCCCAAGGCAAAGTTCTTTCCTTATTTATTTCTATTCCAATTCAAGTTGCATTTTTCTACTTCAGAAAAATGTTCACTATTTTCTCTAAGATCCCTAATCCATGCCAAGACCCCCTTCCTCGTATGTTATACCTTTTAGACATGTTCTGGTTGGACTTTGAATTTATTCAAATTTGAAAGTGTTTCAAATTTAGCTAAAATTACAGTCTCTAAAAATTGCCAGAGCAATGTATTCAAATAGCACATGTTTCCAGGAGTAGAGGGGTATGTTTATATCTCTCGTATTACTTCCCAACAACCCTGGCCTTTTCCTCCTACAAATCTGTTTAATTGAATAAACAGAGGGTATAAAATGCCAGAAGCCCAGCGGCCAACCTCCTAGCTGGCCCAGGCCCAGCCGCGGCCTGACCTAACGGACCGAAGCCCACCTAACCTAACCTACCCTAGCCACTCATCGAGCCCTCTGCTCAATCCCTCTAGTCCATCAGCGCGCCACCACCCATCGCACGAGGCCTCGAGCCCTCGTTCCCTCGTCCTCCTCTCGACCTCCCTCTCGACTTCTCCCTCTCGCTCTCCCCACAGTGCCGTCTCTCCCCTCGCAGACCTCTCCTCTTCGATCTCCTCTCCTCCTCGTCGCCCCGCGCCGCCGGCCGCGACCCCGCATCCTCCCAGCCTCCTCCTCATCTTCTTCGCGCCGCCGCCTCGCCATGGCCGCGCCACCCATAGTGCTCCGCGGCCACTGCCGCGTCGGCCGCCTGCCTCCCCTTGCCGTTGCAATGGCCATCTCCGGCGGTGGTCAGCCCCGTGCGCCTCCCCGTCATCCTTGCTTCGCCCTCCACCTTGCGTCGCCCCTCCTCTACTGCAGCGCGTCAACCTCGTCATCGCCTGCAGCCGTTCTCCATGTGACCAAGCCCAAGCCGTGACCCACCTTCCGCTGGCTTCCTCGGCGAGCCTCCACCTCCATCCCACGCTGCAGCTATGCTCTGGATCGAGTGGTGCTTGATCCCGAGCGCCTTCTGCCTGTCTACGCCCGGCCGCCATGCTTCAGCGTCGGTCGCGCCAAGTCCCCACTTCAGCCTCGAGGGAAAGTGGTATGGCCGTGACCGAGACCACCCGTTTTCATTGCTGCTGTCGTGGGATGCCAAGACAACCACCTCCCGTGCACGACTACATGGATTCGCCAAGGCCTGCAAGTACCACAACATTTGCATGTCGTTTCACCTCTGTCAAGGCTGAGAGGACGCCAAGATACCAAGTACCTCTACCGTCGCCCCGAAGACGTTCGATTCGCCAAGTACCTCTACCGCCGACCCCGAACATCTTCGGAAATGTGAACGACTACTTCCCTCGACATCTCGAACCGGCTCGAAACGAATGCTTCGAAGGTATACCACCGAGACGACCCCGTGGATGAATGCATGTGAATGTGTGTTGTATGAGATGTTCCACCTGTTGCACCGCGTCTGAGTTGTCCTTGCACGTTCCTCCTCGTTGCCTTGTCACCGAACCGTGGGAACCCGGCAACGGGATCACCCCACCTTTCATCTTGTTTGACACGCTCGCGCCGCCCTTCTTTTGCACCGGCGTCTCGACGAGTTGTCGGATCATCAGAACGTTGCCGTGGCATCGTTTCCGTTCTCGTCGCCATGACACCCCTTTCTTTCCGTCGTGGCGACCAAATGCATCATACCTTGCCATGTATTGCATCATATATAGACTTGTGTTGTTTTTCTGTGCTTCCTACCTTGCCATGTATTGCTTCCTGAATAGACTTGTCTTGCATCATACCTTGCCATGTATTGCTTCCTATATAGACTTGTCTTGCATCATACCTTGCGATGTGTTGCATCATATATAGACTTGTGTTGTTTTTCTGTGCTTCCTACCTTGCCATGTATTGCTTCCTGTATAGACTTGTCTCGCATCATACCTTGCCATGTATTGCTTCCTATATAGACTTGTCTTGCATCATACCTTGCCATGTATTGCATCATATATAGACTTGTGTTGTTTTTCTATGCTTCCTACCTTGCAATGTATTGCTTCTTGTATAGACTTGTCTTGCATCATACCTTGCCATGTATTGCATCATATATAGACTTGTGTTGTTCTTGTGTGCTTCCTACCTTGCCATGTATTGCATCATATATAGACTTGCTGTGCATCATATGTAGACTTGTTTTGCATCATACTTGGTTGAGCATATTGTCATGTTCTTGTGTTGTGTGTTTATCGTATTGCTTGCTTCTTCTCGTCAGTGCTTGTTCCGTTGCGATCATGAGGATTCGTTCGTCTACCCGTGGTTCTTCTTCAAGGCTTCTTCTTCGTCTTCTTCATGGATCTGTTCTTCTTCCTTGCGGGATCTCAGGCAAGATGACCATACCCTTGGATATCTTTACTATCATTGCCATTGCTTAGTGTCTCGATGCTATCGTTATATGTCGCGCTACCCATCTTTTTGTCAGCCCCTGTCCTTGTTGCCACGAAACCTCTAACCTCTGAAACCTTCCTAGCAAAACCATTGTTTGGCTATGTTACCCGCTTGCTCAGCCCCTCTTATAGCGTTGTTAGTTGCAGGTGAAGAACAAGATTGTTCCATGTTGGAACTTGATGCTTTGGAATATCTCAATATCTATTATTATATTAACACACCTATATACTGGGCATGGGTGGAAGGCTTGGCCTTTTGCTCGGTGTTTTGTTCCACTCATGCCACCTTAGGCGCCGGTAAACCGTCATTATGTTCCTTGATTTTGCATTCCTTACACAGTTGGGTATAGTGGGACCCCTTGACACTTCGTCTTTGAATAAAACTCCTCCACTAAGGCCCAACATTGGTTTTAATTTGCTTCATAATAATAACTTAATTAATTAATTAAAATTGCATAGGGAGTCATGCCCTCGGGGTTCTTTTCTACATAGCAGGGTTGGCCAGTGCTGATGGTGTTGGTCCCAAATAGAGCAGCTTGCGGCACCGCCCCATGGAAACTTGGGGTATATGGTCGCTGTAACCATAGCTCATCCGGACATGGCATGAGACGAGATACGCAAGGCTACTATCATGGTGTCGGCATGCCGGGAGGTCTTGCTGGACTTGTTTTACCATTGTCGAAATGTCTTGAGCACCGGGATACCGAGCCTGATCGGATTTCCCTAAGATATGGGGTAATAATTATTATTACTTCAGCTGATCGTGAGAGCTTGTGATGGGCTAAGTTGGGACACCCCTGGAGGGTTATGATCTTTCGAAAGCCGTGCCCGCGGTTATGTGGCAGATTGGAATTTGTTAATGTCCGGTTGTAGAAAACATGATAGAGGATCCGAAGTAAAACACACAACTGTGTGAGTAACCGTGACTGTCTCTTTTCACTTTGAGAAGAGAACACGGTGGGGTTATGTTTGACTCGTAGGTAGTTCAGGATCTTTAGCGATCACTACTAGTTTGCTACCGCTTGCGTAGATGCTCATCTTATTCTTGTACTCGTAAGTTAGCCACCTTATTTTTGCTTAGCCCCTGCTGCAACCTCACCACTTTACCTCTTCCTACCCATAAAGCTTTGCTAGTCTTGATACTCATGGTTATGGGATTGCTGAGTCCTCGTGGCTCACAGATACTACAATACCAAAACATTGCGGGAGCTGGTTCAAGTACTTCACCGGGAGCTCGATGAAGAGAGTGGCCGTATGTATGTGACATTTTCGACGATCAGTAGAGGTTCCTACTAGGGGCGATCGGGACCTTGTGTTGTTTATTTATTTGGTATCTTTCATTTGGATCTTCGTCCGTAGTGGGACTGTGATGTTATTTGGATGATGATTGCTTATGTAATGCATTGTGTCACGTGGCGAGTGTAAGCCAACTATCTCTTTTGCAATTTCATCCCTATTTTTACATGAGTCATGCAAAGATACCAAACTTGAGATCAGTCCAGAATGGGCTTATACCTTTAAGTCGTGCCTCGACACGTAGGAGGTATAGTCCCATCCTGGGCATTACACGGCGTCTTGGGGACGGGTCCCCATTGGCCTGCCGGGCGAGCGTGCTTCCGGGTGAGCCACCTTGCCGCCCTTAACGCAGCCGCTCGAACTGTCGAGTTTGACTCGAGTCAGAGTCGAGAGCTTTGCCAATTGTGGAAGGCTACCCTACCATTTCCGACGCAGTCGTCTGAACTGTTGAGCGGACTCAAAACAGAGCAAAGGCGTTGCCGATCTGAAAGGGCCCCATTTGCGTGCAGGTTTCTCGTACAAAGAGTGACATCTCCGAGGATAATAACCTTAAATAATAGGATAGTAATATCCAGGGTTCGATGTAACTTAGCTTCTATTTGTAGCTGCTCGAGCGTAGATCTTCCGGCCTCCTTCCTTCTCAAAGGGCCACGAAGATGAAAGAGCGTTGGGCCAACCGCTAGAGCCGATTCTCACAACTGCGCCCCCTACCTGTCGCGCCAAAGATGTCGGTGTATTTGGATCGACACCTATGGGATCACGAGAATCCCTACTACGGTTGCGGGGCGCGGGGTTGAGAGAAGAGTGGATCTAACAGTTAGCACACAGTTCCTTTACCCAGGTTCGAGCCGCCGAGATGCGTAAAACCCTACTCCTGCTTTGGTGGATTATATGTTTGTGTTCTTCAGCTAGCTATGGGGCGTGAACAGATCCCAAAGCCGAGTCTTGAGGAGTTCCAAAGAACCGAATCCTTCTCCTGGTCGTCTCAGGACTCCTTTTATAGGGAAAAGGGGTTGCCACAGTGGCACACAGGAGGTGGAAAGGGTATAGTAATGCGAGGTTATCCCTCGCGTTACATGACAAGGCGCATTTAATGCGCCTAGCTTAGGTGTCCTCACTTTACCGGGGACGAGGGGAGACGTCCGTCGCCGCTCCTTCTTGTGTTGACACGTGCCCTGGCCAGCGATGCCTAGGATGCCATGTAGGCAGGCAGGCAGCTGAGGTGGTGCAATGGTGGGTCTCCACGAAGATCTGCATATTGCCACCCAGGTGCCTGCCAAGCTGGTTGGGTCGGCAGCTCCATGGGGCGGTGGAAACTCAGTTGGTGCGGGCCTAATGGTGGCCCTGCGGACGTCCTCGGAAAGGGCCTTGCCGGGGCTCCGGCAAGGGTCATGCCGTGGCACCTGTTGTCATCCCCGGTAAGGTGCTTGCCGGAGGTCTTGTGGTCCTCCTTGGTTGGGATCCCGCCAAGGGTCGTCGTCTTCTTAGTGTGCGTATCTGTCTTTGACTGTCTTCACAAAGATCTGCATGCCACTACAGGGATGCCTCCCGAATCCTTGCCCCATGGGGGCAGTGGACTCAAGGGTGATCCGCTCCGTAGGCGTGGGGCGAGCTGCCGCGGCAAGGGTCTTGCCGGGGCTGCTAAAGCTAGCCCCGGCAAGGATCTTGCCAGGACTGCCGAAACTGGCTCCTGGCAAGGATCTCGCCGGGGGAAGCCGCTTTGTCCCTTTGCTCTTTGTGGTCTTGTTCTTGGCGTCGCTCCAGTTCCATCGAGCTTCGGTCTTACCCTGGCTCACCTCCCTTGCCGTGCTTGGTGTGGTGGTGCCCGGGGCTCGGACTGCCCGTGCACAGTCATAGGGGTACAAAAAGTGTACCCCTCTTTTTTTACACCGACACAGTCTTTCAGAAGCATTTACTCTATACACCGGATGGACCGGTACATCTACTTTCCCCTACATATGCTAGTCCACCACTGAAAGAGCTCACAGAACATACTCAACTATGCCAGAGCCCATATTGGCATGTTGCTGGACACAGAAGTTTCTAGTCATGAATGATATATGATCCTTTTGAGCCCTGGTGGCATTCCATAGGATAATCACACGGGTCCTCCGGGATTTCCTAGGACAACACAGGATTCTCCAGGTGCCCTGCAACCAATCCACCTAGTGGTGTATTAAAGTTACCACCTTAAACATTCCCTTGGTTGTTATTACACTCACAACTTCCATGAATCTCAAATACCAATCCATGTCTACGAGCATGGCTAAGCAATATGTAACAAAGCGTATATTCCCTTGGGTTGATCTCAAGTCATTGGGTTCCTACCTCATGAACTACTAAGCAATACCACATGTGATCAAGTCCTACTCATGCAATCTTTGAGGGTAGAACTAATGCAATAAAAACTGGGTATTGTAAAGTATGATCAAAGTATGAACTTGCCATGTTGACGATCGTTGAAACCTAGTGACTCGTAGTAGCACGCTTCGCACTCCGAAATTCTATCGCAATCAAACAATAGCATACATAAGCAATCATGCAACATAATCGAAGAACAGATCTCGAAAGAACTCGAAAACAAGCGAATGGCTCTTTTAACAGAAAACAATTTCTAACAGTACCAAAATTAATTGAATTTGGCCTTATCAAAAAGTTTAGGTCAAGAGCTTCGATTTGCAAAAAGACTCAACTCAATCGGAGTTACGAAACTCAAGTTACGATCAAAAGAAGTTCAAATACAAATCTGTTTGAATTCAAAATTCAAAACTTTCAGAAACAGATTTGAGTTGCACTACTGGAAAGATAAGATCAAAACGAAGAATTTGGCGTTGCTTTCATCTAATTCCGACTAACGTGTAAAAAGTAATGATCGTTTGAAAACCAGGGACTGATCTGTAAAAACTTAAACCGCGGATAGGTCCCCGACGAAAAATAACAGGAAAAAAAATCTAAATAGCGAACGTTTGTTTTTGTGCTCGGTGTTTAATAAAACCTAAAAAATGAATTTTGGTTTTCTAAAAAAGCTGATATAGGGTTAAAAAAACAGAAGAAAAAAAACGGAGGTGGTTTTTACCGAAAACGGGTCAGGTGAGGTCCGGGGGCTCGGGTAGGGTGGTCGGGTGCGGCGGCGGCGAGCTCCGGCGGGCGGGGCGGGTGGCAGCACGGGCGTGAGGCGCGGGTGGTGGCGCTGGCGGCGAGCGGGCGACGGCGGCGGCGGGTGCGGCAAGCGGCGGCGCGAGGTGAGGTGTGTGGGGGCCGGGGCGTCCGACTTGACAAGGGGGTCGGCCGGGGGCGTGTCCCATCGGGACTCCAGCGGAGTCAGACCGCTTCATGCGGGGAGAGGCGGTGGCGGCTGGGCCGGCTAGCTGGGCTCGTCCCAGTCGGCCCCGTCCGGTAAAACATTTTTTTAAATGCACCGCGAAGGAAAAATCAAAATAAATATAGAAAAAAATTCACAAACAATTTTCTTCGTTCCAACTAATATTTGGGACATATTGAACATTTTTTTGAGATAAAAATGTCTAAAATAAAATAAACTTTTTAATGCAATTTGAAAATAAATAAATTGCAAATAAAAATCCAATAAAATTATTTTTACTAAAAAATCAGCTTTCAACATTTTTATTCTGTTTTTGAAGAGGTTATGTTATCTTCTCTCATTTATTTCAAAATATTGAAAATGAAAATTGGCAAAAATAATATTTGATCCAACCTCCCTGGTAAAATAACAAAAATAGTGGGTCCTCTTTGGGAAAACTTCCAACTCTCTCACTTGGGTCCTTGAGTTGCTTAAAGTCTTTGGATCAATTTCCAAATAAAATTTAAAGTCAAAATGCTGAAATGATGAATGCATATTAATGATCTATGTTAACATCCAAATTGAAAATTCGGATGTTACAATAAGCCTTGCAAGCAAATGAATAATGAGTTAGTCACAAGATGATGTATTACGGAATGAGTAAAGAGACTTGCCGGTAACGAGATTGAACTAGGTATGATGATACCGACGATCGAATCTCGGGCAAGTAACATACCGATGACAAAGGGAACAATGTATGTTGTTATGCAGTTTGACTGATAAAGATCTTCGTAGAATATGTAATAGCCAATTTGAGCATCCAAGTTCCGCTATTGATTATTGACCGGAGATGTGTCTCGGTTATGTCTACATAGTTCTCGAACCAACAAAGCTGACGTAGGTGGCAAATCATGGTGGCTTGACAGCAGTGGAACGAGGCGAGCACCGCAAGGCGGCGAACCAACGAAGGTAGGCCGGAGCTCGGGGCGACGGTGGGCCATAGCAGGAGTGGCGATATGGCCAACTCATGTGTGGTGGAGGTGCCCCGGTGAGGTGGCTCCGCGAAGGCTAGCGGTGTCGGCGGAGTTCAGGCCGCAGATGTGTAAGCCCCCAAGCGGTCAACGGAGGATAGACGGGCCCAGCCGCAAGGCGGAGTCAGGCCGCGGGTGCGGCGAGTCCGGGTTGTTGTTTTTTTTTGTTTCCGATTCATAGGAATCTTTACAAAATTAACATCCGAGTCTTTGTCGTGGTCTTCTTTTCTTCTTTTCCTTTTGCTGTTTCGATGCTTTTGGCGATTCTCTTGGAAAGCCGGCATGGCGCCGGCGGTTGATGATGAAAGTGATTCATGGCAGAAACCAACAAAGCTGACGTAGGTCCTTCCAAAAACTGATTTTCCTTCATCCGGAAATTTGTGAGCTTCTCGAAACCCTAGTGAGATCCCTCCAAGAACTCAACACCACCGTTGCAGCCCCACGGTGGGCGCCAACTGTCGTGGAAATAACACGTCAGATGTCCGGATTAACGGACTTTGTCGTGAGGCCGCGCATCTATGTAGTAGCTTGAGTGGGGTTGAGCGGAATCGAGAGGCGCAATGCAAGGCACGGATTTAGACAGCTTCGGGCCCCGGGAAACATCATCCGGTAATAACCCTACGTGCTGTTTGAGGCTAGGTCTCATTATGATCCTCGTGGTGTCGCCGGTAAACCGGCTCTTGGTGTCTAACCCTAGAAACTTGTCTGCTTGTCTAAACTCTAAACCTAACTTGTCTCTTGTCTAACTTGTCAAAAACTTCTCCTCTTTGGGGAGCCCTGCCCCTCCTTATATATGTTGAAGGGGAGGCTTTACATGACTAGTCCTAGTAGGACTAGGATTGATCTATTACAAGGAGTCCTAGTCTTGCTTCCTTTGTATGAGAATATTCCTTGCGCTTTATTCATAAACCGGCCCACAATTAATATGAACCGGCCTTCTGGGCCTTGGGCCTTGTCATCCATGATCCATACGCCGGGTTACCAGTGAGTAATATCATTTAGGCAGGTTGCTTGTAAACCGTCGGGTATTAACGGATCGCCAGTGAATCACTAAGTGTCAACCGCCAAGTCCGGCCGGGTTATAATTCCAGCCGGTTCATACCGCGGGGTAATATCCCCGACACGTAGGGTCTGCACGCTTAACGTTTGATGACGATTGGTATCATGAGTTATGTGTTTTTGATGACCGAAGTTAGTTCGGTGTCCCGGATGAGATCATGAACATGATGAGGAGTCTCGAAATGGTCAAAACATAAAGAATGATATATTGGACAATGTTATTCGGACACCGGATGAGTTCCAAGGGGTACCGGATAATTATCGGAGTGCCGGAGGGTTATTGGAACCCCTCGGGGAACTAATGGGCCTTCATGGGCCTTAGTGGATATTGAGGAAGGGCCACAAGAGGTGGGGTGTGCCCCCAATCCCAAACCAAATTGGACTAGGGTTGGGGGCGCGACCCCCCTTTCCTTCTCCTTCTCTCCCTCTCCTTCCTCCCCCCTTCTCTTCCTTGGAGCGGAATCCTACTAGGACTAGGAAATCCTAGTAGGACTCCCTTATTGGCGCACCCATAGGGGCTGACCAGCCTCCTCCTCCTTTATATACGAGGGTAGTGGGCACCCTAGAACACACAAGTTGATCTTTTAGCCGTGTGTGGTGCCCCCCTCCACAGTTCAACATCACGGTCATATTGTCGTAATGCTTAGGCGAAGCCCTGCTCTAATCACATCATCAACACCATCAACACACCATCATGCTATTGGAACTCTCCCTCGAGCCTCTGTTGGATCAAGAGCTCGTGGGACTTCATCATGCTGAACGTGTGCTGAACACGGAGGTGCCGTACGTTCGGTGCTGGGATCGGTTGGATTGTGAAGACGTTCGACTACATCAACCGCATTACTAAACGCTTCCGCTGTTGGTCTACGAGGGTACGTAGACACATTCTGCCCGCACGTTGCTATGCTTCTCCTAGATAGATCTTCCGTGATCGTAGGAATTTCTTTGAAATACTGCGTTCCCCAACACAAAACACTTTCGGCCTCTTAAAAACCAGACAACTAAAAGGGCTGAAACAAAATTGACAATTATTTCGGCCTGCTAGGGCATGCGGGCCATTTCCAAATTTTAAGGCGATGTTTTTCTTTCGGCCTGTTAACGACCTGCTAGGCCCCGTGTGGCATTTCCATTTATAAGGCCCTATCGAGCTTTCAGCCTGTTAAAGGACTGCTAGGGCCCGCGGTCCATTTCCGTTTATATGGCATAATCGAGATTTCGGCTTGTTATCGGCCTAATAAGAGCCGTTGTTACGGTGGGTGCCATTGTTTGGGATCCACTCAATATTAAGTTGACCAGCCGATTTAAAGGCCTGATTTGACTTGCATGTATGTTCGTCCGGATGGAGTCCAGGTAACGTTTTGGCATGTTGGCCCATGTTACAATGATATATATTATACAAAGAATTATCCTACTCTATGTTGGAAATATGCCCTAGAGGCAATAATAAAAGTATTATTAATATATTTCCTTGTTCACGATAATTGTCTGTTATTCATGCTTGAATTGTATTGTACGGAAACAGTGATACATGTGTGAATATATAGACCACAAAGAGTCCCTGGTAAGCCTCTAGTTACTAGCTCGTTGATCAACAGATGGTCACGGTTTCCTGACCATGGACATAGGATGTCGGTGATAACAGGATCACATCATTTGGAGAATGATGTGATGGACAAGACCCAACCCTGAGCCTAGCACGAGATCGTTTAGTTCGTAATGCATAAGCTTTTCCGGTGTCAAGTATTTATTCCTTAGACCATGAGGTTGTGCAACTCCCGAATACCGTAGGAATACTTTGGGTGTGCCAAACGTCACAACGTAACTTGGTGGCTATAAAGGTACGCAACGGGTATCTCCAAAAGTGTCCGTTGCGTTGGTACGAATAGAGACTGGGATGTTGTCACTCCGTATGACGGAGAGGTACCTCTGGACCCTCTCGGTAAGACATCATCATAATGAGCTCAAGGTGACTAAGGAGTTAGTCACGGGAAGATGGATTACAGAACGAGTAAAGAGACTTGCCATGACGAGATTGAACAAGGTATCGGGCATACCGACGATCGAATCTCGGGCAAAAACTGTACCGATAGACAAAGGGAATAACATACGGGATTGAGTGAATCCTTGACACAGTGGTTCATCCGATGATATCATCGAGGAACACGTGGGAACCAACATGGGTATCCAGATCCCTCTGTTGGTTATTGACCGGAGAGTCGTCTCGGTCATGTATGCGTGTCTCCCGAACCCGTAGGGTCTACACACTTAAGGTTCGGTGACGCTAGGGTGGTAGAGATACATGCACATGGAAAGCCGAATGTTGTTCGGAGTCCCGGATGAGATCTCGGACGTCACGAGGAGTTCCGGAATGGTCCGGAGGTAAAGAATGATATATAGGAGGTCCAGTTTCGGCCATCGGGTGAACTCCGGGGGTCACCGGGAGTGTCCCGGGACCACCGGAGGGGTCCCGGGGGTCCACCGAGTGGGGCCACCCATCCCGGTGGGTCCCCTAGGCCACAAGGGGAAGGGGGCCAGCCCCTGGTGGGCTGGCGCACCCATATGGGCCCCCTTCCATGCGCCTAGGGTTGAAACCCTAGGGGGAGAGGGCGCCCCCTATGCCTTGGGGGGCAAGTCTATCCCACTGGTCGCCGCCCCCCTGGAGATCTGATCTCCCAGGGCCGGCGCCCCCCTGGCCCCTATATATAGTGGGGGGGGAGAGGTCAGCCGCACCCCAAGCCTCTGGCGCCTCTACCCCCTCCCGTCACACTTCCTACTCCTCTCGAAGGGTGCCAGCGAAGCCCTGCAGGATTTCCTGTTGCATCCACCTCCACGCCGTCGTGCTGCTGGATCTCCGTCAACCTCTCCTACCCCCTTGATGGATGTAGAAGGAGGAGATGTCGTTGTACCGTACGTGTGTTGAACACGGAGGTGCCTTCCGTTCGGCGCTGGGATCACCGGTGACGAGGATCGTGAAGACTACGACTACTACATCCACGTTCCTTCGAACGCTTCCGCTCGCGATCTACAAAGGGTATGTAGATGCACTCCTTTATGCTCGTTGCTAGATGACTCCTTACATTGATCTTGGTGAAGTGTAGGAAAATTTTGAATTCTGCTACGTTCCCCAACAGTGGCATCAGAGCCAGGTCTTTGCGTAGCATCTTGCACGAGTAGAACACAAACGAGTTGTGGGCGTTGAGTTTGCTCAATTTTCTTGCCGTTACTAGTCTAATCTTGATTCGGCGGCATCGTGGGATGAAGCGGCCCGGACCGACCTTACACGTGCGCTTACGTGAGACTGGTTCCACCGACAGACATGCACTAGTTGCATAAGGTGGCTGGCGGGTGTGTGTCTCTCCCACTTTAGTCGGATCGGATTCGATGAACAGGGTCCTTATGAAGGGTAAATAGAAATTGACAAATCACGTTGTGGTTTTGGCGTAGGTAAGAAACGTTCTTGCTAGAAAACCTATAGAAGCCACGTAAAACTTCCAACAACAATTAGAGGTCGTCTAACTTGTTCTTGCAGCATGTGCTATGTGATGTGGTATGGCCAAGAAGATGTAATGAATGATATATGTGATGTATGAGATTGATCATGTTCTTGTAATAGGGAATCACAACTTGCATGTCGATGATAATGACAACCGGCAGGAGCCATAGGAGTTGTCTTAATTATTGTATGACCTGCGTGTCACTGAATAACGCCATGTAATTACTTTACTTTATTGCTAAACGTTAGCCATAGTAGTAGAAGTAATAGTTGGCGTGACGACTTCATGAAGACACGATGATGGAGATCATGGTGTCGAGCCGGTGACAAAGATGATCATGGTGCCCCGAAGATGGAGATCGAAGGAGCAAGATGATATTGGCCATATCATGTCACTTTAATTGATTGCATGTGAAGTTTATCATGTTTTTGCATCTTGTTTACTTAGAACGATGGTAGTAAATAAGATGATCTCTCACTAAAATTTCAAGAATTGTGTTCCCCCCTAACTGTGCACCGTTGCTAAGGATCGTTGTTCCGAAGCACCACGTGATGATCGGGTGTGATAGGCTCTAACGTTCGCATACAACGGGTGTAAGCCAGATTTACACACGCAATACACTTAGGGTTTACTTGATGAGCCTAGCATGTGCAGACATGGCCTCGGAACACGGAAGGCCGAAAGGTCGAACATGAGTCATATAGAAGATACGATCAACATGAAGATGTTCACCGTTGATGACTAGTCCGTCTCACGTGATGATCGGACACGGGCTAGTCGATTCGGATCATGTATCACTTAGATGACTAGAGAGATGTCAATCTGAGTGGGAGTTCATTAAAATTTGATTAAGATGAACTTAATTATCATGAACTTAGTCTAAATTCTTTACAATATGTCTTGTAGATCAAATGTCCCACGCTCATGTCACCCTCAACTTCAACGCGTTCCTAGAGAAATCCAAGCTGAAAGACGATGGTAGCAACTATACGGACTGGGTCCGTAACCTGAGGATGATCCTCATAGCTGCCAAGAAAACATATGTCCTAGAAGCACCGCTAGGTGACGCTCCCGCCCCGGCAAACCAAGATGTTATGAACGATTGGCAGTCGCGTTGTGATGATTACTCCCTGGTTCAGTGCGGCATGCTCTACAACTTAGAATCGGGGCTCCAAAAGCATTTTGAGCACTACGGGGCATATGAGATGTTCCAAGAGCTGAAAATGGTTTTCCAGGCTCATGCCCGAGTTGAGAGATATGATGTTTCCAACGCATTCTACAGCTATAAGATGGAGGAAAACAGTTATGTCAGTGAGCACATCCTCAAGATTTCTGGGTTGCACAACCGCTTGTCTCAGTCTGGAATGAATCTCCCGGACGAAGCAGTCGTTGACAGAATCCTCCAGTTGCTCCCACCTAGCTAAAAGAGCTTCTTGTTGAACTTCAATATGCAGGGGATGGAGAAGACCATTCCCGAGGTGTATTCAATGCTGAAATCAGCGGTGGTGGAGATCAAGAAAGAGCATCAAGTGTTGATGGTCAATAAAACCACTAAGTTCAAGAAGGGCAAGGGTAAGAAGAACTTCAAGAAGGACGGCAAGGGAGTTGCCACACCCGGTAAGCCAGTTGCCGGGAAGAAGCCAAAGTATGGACCCAAGCCTGAGACAGAGTGCTTTTATTGCAAGGGAACGGGTCACTGGAAGCGGAACTGCCCCAAATACTTAGCGGACAAGAAGGCTGGCAACGTCAAAGGTATATGTGATATACATGTTATTGATGTGTACCTTACCAGCGCTCGTAATAGCTCCTGGGTATTTGATACTAGTGCAGTTGCTCATATTTGTAACTCTAAGCAGGAGTTGCGGAATAAGCGGAGACTGGCGAAGGACGAGGTGACGATGCGCGTCGGAAATGGTTCCAAGGTCAATGTGATCGCCGTCGGCACGCTGCCTCTACATCTACCCTCGGGATTAGTTTTAAACCTTAATAATTGTTATTTAGTACCAGCTTTGAGCATGAACATTGTATCTGGATCTTGTTTGATGCGATATGGCTACTCATTTAAATCTGAGAATAATGGTTGTTCTATTTATTTGAGAGATATGTTTTATGGTCATGCCCCGCTGGTCAATGGTTTATTTTTGATGAATCTCGATCGTGATGATACACATATTCATAGTGTGAATGCCAAAAGATGTAAAGTTGACAATGATAGTCCCACATACTTGTGGCATTGCCGCCTTGGTCATATTGGTGTCAAACGTATGAAGAAGCTTCATGCTGATGGACTTCTGGAGTCTCTTGATTATGAATCATTTGACACGTGCGAACCATGCCTCTTGGGCAAGATGACCAAGACTCCGTTCTCCGGAACAATGGAGCGAGCAACCAACTTATTGGAAATCATACATACCGATGTGTGCGGTCCAATGAGTGTTGAGGCTCGCGGAGGCTATTGTTATGTTCTCACCCTCACAGATGAATTGATAGATATGGGTATATCTAATTGATGAAACACAAGTCTGAGACCTTTGAAAAGTTCAAGGAATTTCAGAATGAGGTTGAGAATCAACGTGACAGAAAAATAAAGTGCTTGCGATCGGATCGTGGGGGTGAATATTTAAGTCATGAATTTGGCACGCACCTTAGCAACTGTGGAATTGTATCACAGTTGACACCGCCCGGAACACCTCAGCATAACGGTGTGTCCGAACGTCGAAATCGTACTCTATTGGACATGGTGTGATCTATGATGTCTCTCACCGACTTACCGCTATCTTTTTGGGGTTATGCTTTAGAGACTGCCGCATTCACTTTAAATAGGGCTCCATCGAAATCCATTGAGACGACACCGTATGAACTTTGGTTTGGCAAGAAACCTAAGTTGTCGTTTCTGAAAGTTTGGGGTTGCGATGCTTATGTTAAGAAACTTCAGCCTGAGAAGCTCGAACCCAAATCGGAAAAATGCGTCTTCATAGGATACCCAAAGGAAAAAGTTGGGTACACCTTCTACCACAGATCCGAAGGCAAAGTCTTTGTTGCCAAGAATGGATCCTTTCTGGAGAAAGAGTTTCTCTCGAGAAGTCAGTGGGAGGAAAGTAGAACTTGATGAGGTGACAGTCACCCCTCCTGAACCGGAAAGTAGCGCAGCGCAGGAAATTGTTACTGAGGTGCCTGCACCGACAAGGGAGGAAGTCAATGATGATGATCATGAAGATACATATCAAGTTACTACTGAACTTCGAAGGTCCACAAGGACACGTTCTGCACCAGAGTGGTACGGCAACCCTGTCATGGGAATCATGTTGTTTGACAACGGTGAACCTTCAAACTATGAAGAAGCAATGGCGGGCCCAGATTCCAATAAATGGCTTGGAGCCATGAAATCCGAGATAGAATCCATGTATGAAAACAAAGTATGGACTTTGGTGGACTTGCCTGATGATAGGCATGCCATAGAAAATAAATGGATATTTAAGAAGAAGACAGACGCGGATGGTAATGTGACCATCTATAAGGCTCGGCTTGTCGCTAAGGGTTATCGACAAGTTCAAGGGATTGACTACGAGGATACTTTCTCTCCCGTAGCAATGCTAAAGTCCGTCCGAATCATGTTAGCAATTGTCGCGTTCTATGATTATGAGATATGGCAAATGGACGTCAAAACGGCATTCCTTAATGGCTTCCTTAAGGAAGAGCTGTATATGATGCAGCCGGAAGGTTTTGTCGATCCAGAGAATAATAACAAGGTATGCAAGCTCCAGCGCTCGATCTACGGGCTGGTGCAAGCATCTCGGAGTTGGAATATTCGCTTTAATGATGTGATCAAAGCGTTTGGCTTTATACAGACTTGGGGAGAAGCCTGTATCTACAAGAAAGTGAGTGCGAGCTCTGTAGCATTTCTCATATTATATGTGGATGACATATTGCTGATGGGAAATGATATAGAATTCTTGGAAAGTATAAAGGCCTACTTGAATAAGAGTTTTGCAATGAAGGACCTTGGAGAAGCTGCTTACATATTAGGCATCAAAATCTATAGAGATAGATCAAGACGCCTCATTGGTCTTTCACAAAGCACATACCTTGACAAGATATTGAAGAAGTTCAATATGGATCAGTCCAAGAAAAGGTTCTTGCCTGTTTTGCAAGGTATGAGATTGAGGAAGGCTCAGTCCCCGACCACGGCAGAAGATAGAGAAAAGATGAGTATCATTCCCTATGCCTCAGCCATAGGTTCTATCATGTATGCCATGCTATGTACCAGACCTGATGTGAACCTTGCCATAAGTTTGGTAGGGAGGTACCAAAGTGATCCCGGTATGGAACACTGGACAGCGGTCAAGAACATCCTGAAGTACCTGAAAAGGACTAAGGATATATTTCTCGTTTATGGAGGTGACGAAGAGCTCGTCGTAAAGGGTTACGTCGATGCTAGCTTCGACACAGATCTGGATGACTCGAAGTCACAAACCGGATACGTGTATATTTTGAATGGTGGAGCAGTCAGCTGGTGCAGTTGCAAGTAGAGCGTCGTGGCGCATTCTACATGTGAAGCGGAGTACATAGCTGCTTGTGAAGCAGCGCAAGAAGGGGTCTGTATGAAGGAGTTCATCACCGACCTAGGAGTCATTCCAAGCGCGTCAAGCCCGATGACTCCCTTCTGTGACAACACTAGAGCTATTGCCATTACCAAGGAGCCCAGGTTTCACAAGAAGACCAAGCACATCAAGCGCCGTTTCAACTCCATCCGGAATTATGTTCAAGATGGAGACATAGATATTTGTAAAGTGCATATGGATCTGAATGTTGCAGACCCGTTGACTAAACCTCTTCCACGGGCAAAACATGATCAATACCAGAACTCTATGGGTGTTCGATTCATCACAATGTAACTAGATTATTGACTCTAGTGCAAGTGGGAGACTGTTGGAAATATGCCCTAGAGGCAATAATAAAAGTATTATTAATATATTTCCTTGTTAACGATAATTGTATGTTATTCATGCTTGAATTGTATTGTACGGAAACAGCAATACATGTGTGAATATATAGACCACAATGAGTCCCTGGTAAGCCTCTAGTTACTAGCTCGTTGATCAACAGATGGTCACGGTTTCCTGACCATGGACATAGGATGTCGGTGATAACGGGATCACATCATTAGGAGAATGATGTGATGGACAAGACCCAATCCTGAGCCTAGCACGAGATCGTTTAGTTCGTAATGCATAAGATTTTCCGGTGTCAAGTATTTATTCCTTCGACCATGAGGTTGTGCAACTCCCGGATACCGTAGGAATACTTTCGGTGTGCCAAACGTCACAACGTAACTGGGTGGCTATAAAGGTACGCAACGGGTATCTCCCAAAGTGTCTGTTGAGTTGGTACGAACCGAGACTGGGATGTTGTCACTCCGTATGACGGAGAGGTACCTCTGGGCCCTCTCGGTAAGACATCATCATAATGAGCTCAAGGTGACTAAGGAGTTAGTCACGGGATGATGGATTACGAAACGAGTAAAGATACTTGCCATGACAAGATTGAACAAGGTATCGGGCATACCGACGATCGAATCTCCGGCAAGTACCGTACCGATAGACAAAGGGAATAACATACGGGATTGAGTGAATCCTTGACACAGTGGTTCATCCGATGATATCATCGAGGAACACGTGGGAACCAACATGGGTAGCCAGATCCCGCTGTTGGTTATTGACCGGAGAGTCGTCCCGGTCATGTCTGCGTGTCTCCCGAACCCGTAGGGTCTACACACTTAAGGTTCGGTGACGCTGGGGTTGTAGAGATACATGCACATGGAAACCCGAATGTTGTTCGGAGTCCCGGATGAGATCCCGGATGTCACGAGGAGTTCCAGAATGGTCCGGAGGTAAAGAATGATATATAGGATGTCCAGTTTCTGCCATCGGGTGAACTCCGGGGGTCATCGTGAGTGTCCCGGGACCACCGGAGGGGTCCCCGGGGTCCACCGGAGGGGTCCCCGGGGTCCACCGGGTGGGGCCACCCATCCCGGTGGGTCCCCTAGGCCGCAAGGGGAAGGGGGCCAGCCCCTGGTGGGCTGGCGCACCCATATGGGCCCCCTCCATGCACCTAGGGTAGAAACCCTAGGGGGAGGGGGCGCCCCCTATGCCTTGGGGGGAAAGTCTACCCCCCTGGCCGCCGCCCCCCTGGAGATCTGATCTCCCAGGGCCGGCGCCCCCCCTGGCCCCTATATATAGTGGGGGGCGGGGGGGGAGAGGGCAGCCGCACCCCAAGCCTCTGGCGCCTCTCCCCCCTCCCGTCACACTTCCTACTCCTCTCGCAGGGCGCCGGCGAAGCCCTGCAGGATTTCCCGTTGCATCCACCACCACGCCGTCGTGCTGCTGGATCTCTGTCAACCTCTCCTACCCCCTTGCTGGATCAAGAAGGAGGAGACGTCGCTGTACCGTACGTGTGTTGAACGCAGAGGTGCCGTCCGTTCGACGCTGGGATCATCGGTGACGAGGATCGTGAAGACTACGACTACTTCATCCACGTTCCTTCGAACGCTTCCGCTCGCGATCTACAAAGGGTATGTAGATGCACTCCTTTATGCTCGTTGCTAGATGACTCCTTAGATTGATCTTGGTGAAGCATAGGAAAATTTTGAATTCTGCTACGTTCCCCAACACTCTATACTATCGCCTCTAAAAAAATCCTGCACTTATACAATAAAGAGACTAAGGCATACAAACGAAGAATAATCCTACACTATACAATAAAGAAATTACAGCAAATTATACCCACTGGGCATTATAGTTCTCATTCAGCACCAGTGATAATAATGCGTACACAAATAGCGAATTACATACTATGGGCAAATAAAGCTCATACATCATGGACATGCATCAACAGAACTTACCATTTGACCTATAATCTCTTCGGAAAATAGGATTGGCCGGATTCAGATAGCACAAATTTCAGTCTGCAAATTCTCCAATTCCTTTGTGGTTACCTCAATGTCTTGTTTCATTTTTCCGACTCCTACATCTAATACCTGCAAGTACAGTCTCAACATGTTGACTCCATGTTGAGAATCATGTATACGTTGTCTTGCCACCTCTAGTTGATGCTCGAGAACACCAACACATTCCAATTCCATTCCAGAATTATTTGGTAATGATCATGCCGCACTGCTCTCAGATCTTTGTGTTGATGTCACTTCATCCTGAAATGTTTCTGTAAGTACACAAGACTATGGCAAAAATATAGTTACAACAGTAAAGCGAGCAAGACAGACTATTCTGTACATGGAAAAACAGGGCAAATAATAATGTTACACGTCATGAAGCATAAAGAGGTGATATATTAAAATTTATAAAAATGGTAGTATGTGCAGCCCGCATACAGAAATAGCTTAGCTCACTAGAGGAGCATGATGTTGGGGCCAAATCCAAAACACGGACATGTTACAAACTTAGACCACACACAGCTACTTAACATTATATATATACTAGAAAGATGCACGTGTGTTGCACGGAACATCAATCACTACATGAATCAGCTACTTTGCCGTCTGCCATAGCGGACGGCAAAGGCACGAACGGCGGACGGCAAAGGCCTTTGCCGTCAGCGGCGGACGGCAAAAGGCTCCGACAAAGTAGGCTTCGGTAAACAGGTTCTTTGCCGTCTGCTACTGACGGCAAAGTCTTTGCCGTCTGCGGCGGACGGCAAAGAGAGAGCGGCAGACGGCAAAGACGGCGGACGGCAATAATTGCGCTGTCAGTCCGTTAAGTGGCTAACGGAAGGCCTTTGCCGTCCGCCGCAGACGGCAAAATTTCTAGGGTCTTTGCCGTCCGCCGTATGATGTCATCTACACGTCACTACGTGGCAGATTGTTTGCCGTCTGCCACTGACGGCAAAGTCTTTGCCGTCTGCCACTGTAGGCAAACTGACCAAATGGGTCAGCTCCCAGGAAGCACAGGTGGACGCCACGTGCACTACTAGGAAAAGGCCTATTAATGGCGCACCTAGTTTGGCCATTAATGGCGCATTGGTGGTGCGCCATTACTAGCACGCCATTAGTATACTTTACTAATGGCGCACCTCTGGTGCGCCATTAGTATCTGGTATACTAATGGCGCACCACTGATGCGCCATCAGTATGCACAGTGGTGCGCCATTAGTATGCCTCCCAGGGGCCAGGTGCTTTGGCATACTAATGGCGCACTCTGCAGTGATGCGCCATTAGTATGAATATTTTGTTTTTTTTTCTGTTTTTTGCACAGGTTATGCATATATATAAATATAATTTCTCGTGGAGCCAACATATATGGTACGCACATCGAAACTATTAGAATCTACTCCCTCCGTTCCGATTTACTCGTCGTGGTTTTAGTTCAAATTTGAACTAAAACCACGACGAGTAAATCGGAACGGAGGGAGTATATAATAGCTCATAGAACAACTTAGCATCATGCATCATCGACTATAATAATAATAAAAACTCAACATAGGTATTAAATAATAAGTCTTACACATCATTATCGACCATACAACTTCTACTACGTAGCAATTTTCTAAGATAAAATGGCATAAAACAAGATGGCGTTTGTCTCTAAATCAATTAGATTTAAAGGGCCATTATGAAGAACGCAGATTATCTTGTCTCCATTTCTTGCCCTTCTCACTCTATTGCTTCCAAGTACCTCCTTACGAGTTTTCATTATTTTTCGCCATTCTTTGATTCTCATTCCTTCATTTTCAGAAGAAATCCGATATGGACACATGTGATTTGTAGGTTCACCTGGCAGAATGTTTAAAACTTGTAGTTGACCAGATTGAAACATGACAGGAGGCACACAGTCACTAGGGAGAATCTGTTGCAAAACATATAGTAAGACTTCGTAGTTAGCATTGTAGTTCAGTTCGAGAAGAACTAATGCAAAACATGCACGAATGTCATAATAGTACAAAAATCTTACCATGGTATCTCCATTGATATTAACGTAGTTCAAGACGTGCACTAGTGGGACGTATTGACTATATTGTGGATCAATATTGCGATGTTGAATGTAATCCAGAAGAAAGGAATAAAAGAAGATGATCTGCTCTTTGTCCTTATAAGTACATTCTGAGCCAGGGGTGTAGTAGGTTCTGTCTAGCATCATCCTCACATTATTTGAATAATCAAAATAACCTATCAATGGAAATAAGTTGTCAACTATTTTGAAATAAACAATATAAATTACTAAATAACTATGTTTGATAAACTCACTTCTCGGTAGAATTGGAATCATATCGTCAACAAGGACCCAAATGTCCAAATCATCTTCGGCGATGGAATCCGGATTACCAAGATCCATGGTGAGAAGCATACCCTCATAAAAACCATATATCATGCAAAATGATTCCCAATTCTTGCAACCAAAAGTGGTTATGTTATCTGAATTGTACAAATCCACTTCTAAATCAACATTATGCATGGTCCTTAGTTGAATTTGCTTTGTCTCCGAAGTTTCATGATCTTCAAATCCCATCCTCTCCAAGACATAGCGTCTTGCATGACACGGGATAAACTAGTTGCATGTAAAAGAAGAAAATTAATTACTTACACGTTGAAGTAGCTAGAAATCGTGCTTAATTAATTACGAAACAAGACTTGTCGTTGCGTACCGTTTCGACATCGAAGGTCTCGTCGAGCTTAATACTGAAGTAACGACCGTCTACCAGGTGAGGCCTGTCGCACAGACCCCGGTCGTCACCGCACCAGGAGCACTCCGGGATCCTATCGTCGTCGGAAGACGACATTTCCTATGTTTCAAAGAGATTAAACTTTATAAACTAAAAATATGTACCTAGACAAGCTAGCTGTGGCACCATCCTAGGCTCATTAGGACTAACATTGTCAACACTTTTGCACTAGTTCCGCTACATACCATCCTCACAATCTGATTACTATCCTCTCTATAAACTCATTAAAAGTTGGTTATTGTCAAGGAACAAGATCATGGTCTCATCATTTAGGGTTTTCGACACCGAGGCATCCTAAAAGCTAAGCTTTTATAATTGAGGGTTTTTCGACGCCCAGGCACCCTAAAAGCCTAAGCTTTCATCATTTCGTTTTTTATCGACACCGAGGGACCCTAAAAGCCAAGGTTTCATAATTTATGGTTTGTCGACACCGAGGCATCCTAAAAGCTAAGCTAGGAAGGAGAATTGTAAGTTGGGCCTAATCACTTGGCTCTAATCACTTGATCCTACCTAATTAACCACTAAGATACCCCGGCCCATGCATTAGTCACAAGTACCCTATATGTCCTATTTTTAGCAAAGTCATGCTAAAATTCATGGAAAATTTCAGTATGACCTTTGCTGAAAATAGGACATATGGAGTACCCGAATTTGCCGGAACGGAAGTTAATCAACATTCCAGCAAACTCAAGGGCCTCTCGGGGTACCTGCAAAATCATTATCCCCGCCTAATGAAGTCGCCAATGGGTCATTTCAGAAGATCACAAGTAGCATCATCACAAGTACAACATCATGACAAGTACAGTAGCAACAGCAGTGAATTCATAACAGCAGCATGAACAGTTAAGAAAAAGTTGCAGAAGCTTGTAAAACAATAGTTTGAAGTTCAAATATTTAAAACAGCAGTGAATTCATAACAGCAGCATGAACAGTTAAAAAATTGATGTTGCTGCCAGTATTAATTAGAAAGCAGCAGCAATATATTTCAAAAGGCCATTACAGAGCAAACATATAAGATATCCAACACATAACTTCATCATCCAACCATATATATTACATGCATAGTTCCATCATACATAACAAGTTCAACATAGAAGCATCCAACCATATATATTACAATAGTTTCATCCAACGATACATGCATAGTTCAACGATACAAAAGAAACAGAGAAAGGGATAAGGAGCACTCCATCTATGCAAGCTTTCGTCAAGTGAATGAAATCTGCAAAATGGGAAATAAGAAAGTTAGAAGAAGAAGATTAGAAGAAGAAGAAGAAGAAAATGAAGAAGAAGAAGAATATATATGACATTTATGAGCTAATTTAGGTGAAATTGATCATTTGTGAGCTAACTTAGGTGAAATGGATCGTTTATGAGCTAACCTAGGTGCAATGGATCGCTTATGAGCAAACTTAGGTAAAATGCATCATTTTAGAGGTAACCTAGGTAAGATGGATCATTTTGGAGCTAACCTAGGTAAAATGGGTCATTTTAGAGCTAACTTTGGTAGAATGGATCATTTATGAGCTAAGTAAGGTTAAATGGATCATTTTAGAACTAACTTAGGTAAAATAGATCGTTTATGAGCTAACTTAGGTAAAATGGATCGTTTTTGAGCTAACTAAGGTGAAATGAATCGTTTTTGAGCTAACTAAGGTGAAGGGCATCATTTTTGAGCTAACTAAGGTGAAATGGATCGTTTGTGAGCTAACTAGGTGAAATGAATCGTTTTTGAGCTAACTAAGGTAAAATGGATCGTTTTTGAGCTAAATTAGGTGAAATGGATCGTTTTTTAGCAAACTTAGGTGAAATGGATCATTTAAGAGCTAATTTAGGTGAAATGGATCGTTTTTGAGCTAACTAAGGTGAAATGGATCGTTTTTTAGCAAACTTAGGTGAAATGGATCATTTAAGAGCTAATTTAGGTGAAATGGATCGTTTTTTAGCAAACTTAGGTGAAATGGATCATTTAAGAGCTAATTTAGGTGAAATGGATCGTTTTTAGCTAACTTAGGTGAAATGGTTCGTTTAGGAGCTACTCTAGGTAAATTGGGTCATTTTAGAGCTAACTTGGATAAACTGGATCATTTATAAGCTAACCTAGGTAGGATGGGTCATTTTGGAGCTAACTTAGGTAAAATGGATCATATATGAGCTAACTAAGCTAATTATGCAATTTTTGACATAAGTAAGCTAAGTATAGATCGTTTTAGAGCTAACTTAGGTAAAATGGATGGTTTTGGAGGTCAGTAAGCTTATTAAGTCATTTTGGAGGAGAAGAAGCTAAGTCTACGTCATTATGGTAAGCATTGGAGGAAATAAAGCTAAGTCTAGGTCTTTATGCATGTGTTAAGCAAAACACTAGATAAACTTACCAAGATCCAGGAGGTGTAGGAGCAGGGTGGCTCGTGTCGGTAGCTGGAGAAGGATCGTGTGATGCTTGTCTGGAGTTATGCTGCACCAAAGATCATTTCCAATGTCTTGTTAGCATGATGACACTCAAATGTTAAGACTAGCAAGTAATGTCCATTCAAATAAAACTCACCGTGGTCCCAGGAGCAATCACTGGCATCGGCGGAGCGGTCTGACCTGTCTTCTCGCACACAGACTGCACATTTGGTTTTGACGACTCAGTCATACTAGTTAGTAATGAGACAAACACTACATGAATGTTTTGGCTAATCTGCAGAAGAAACTTACCACAAGGAGCTCGTACATGGCCCTTGCCTGCATGTCATTCCGTGCCCTCTCCTCCTCTAGCATCTTTGTCGTCCTCTCCTCCAACTCCCGCAGCCTCTCCGCCGCCTCCGCCAGAAGTTTCTCTGTTCTATCTCTCTCACTCTGTATAGCAGCCTGCAATACTACTCACATGACCATTTGTAATCATTGATGGAAGCGCACACAATGTAATGGAGAAATATAACTGAGTACGTATCACTAACCTTGATGGCGAGTTGCACTGGCCGTTCACGAGGCCTTATCTCAGGAGCGGAGCTCGACTGGCGCGCCTTGATCTCCGGGAGAGTGCTAGGACAACGGATAAGTCCATCTCCAATGGCTATGGAGCCATGGGACCTCCCACCACCAGATATCATCAACAGCTCTGGATCAATGGGACCCTGGCTCGGGTTAAAGTCCTCCCCTTTCCTCGCCTTCCCCTCATCTCTATATCTCACGAGCTTGTTGTGGGAGGAGATGTTGGTGAAGTTGTTTGCATCATCGAGGTCAGACTGAGAGAAAGCCTTGACTTTCTTGAAAGAGGAAGTGTGGGCCATGGCATACAGGTCATACACCTCTGGCACCTAATCCGCCTTATTGTAGCGTGCCTGAAAGAGAGAAACAATGAAAATTAGTAATTAAAGGGCTCAAGCTAGCATGATGAATGAATTGCATGAATCATGAAGCAAACCACATACACAGTTGCGCCCGAACTGATATAAGTTGGAGCTGCCTTGATGGTGTGGCACACCTTCCATTTGGGCACGTTTGTCCTTGGCCTCCTTGTGGAGGGCTAGCCATCGTTGTGAGCACCACTCATCGACCAACACCTCCCAACAATCCATCCGATCCGCACACCATCTCGGAGGCGCCTAAGTTAGCAAATAGAAACTTGAGCGCTACGGCTAAGAATTACTAAATGAAGGAACTTAAGTAGAGAAGGCCTTAAGAATTACCTTCATGTACTGCTCCTTACTCAGGAACTTATCGCGGCACGCCGGCTTGGTCTTCTTGATACCACACAAGGCGTAGTAGTCTCGAACAGCCTGCACCCGAGCCTCGTGCCGTAAGTTCTGGAGTAGGCGCTTGCAGACGTTCTCGATAACATGTGCCGCGTCCTCCTCGTATCCCTCCTCACACCTGTAGAATGTCTGCAATCAAATGAGACAATGTTGATTAGTACAATTAATAACTAGCTAGTTGAAGATTTTTAAATGTGTAAAGGAGAAATTACCCAGAACTTTCTGATCACCATGTCTGCCCTCGTGTCACACACGACACCGTCGATAATCTCATTTGGTGGGGCCGGGGCAGCCACGTAGTGCTCCCAGCTCAATCCAAGCTCTGGAAGCCGACCCTCACCAGGCAACGTGACAAACCCCGGGAAGTTTTGCCGGCAAAGAACTCCAAGGACGGAGTTGGGCCGGCGGACACTATGATGGTGGTCCCAACCCCTGCAGCATGACAAGGCCAACGCATTAGTTATTTGAAAAAACATGAATGCACAAGGTACAAAAATATTAAATGCACTTACGTACCTCTCCCCATCAGGGAAAATCAACCACCTCTGCTCGCGGGTCACCGGCACGGACGGGAGCCGTGTAGCACCACGCTGGTAGACGGTGCCCCCCTTCTCCTCAAGATCAGTCGGCTCCCCGCCATCATCAGCATGGCCACTCGGCTCCTCGGGCTGATCCGGCAGGGTACCCCATCCGGACGTGTGCTCCTCCGGGGTCACGTGGGCCGAACTCTCGTGGGCCGAAGACCCGTGGACCGGAGGCTCGTGGACCGGAGTCCGCGTAGCCTCCTCCTCGGACGAGTCCACCCTAGCAGTCACGTGCTCGGGTGAAACGGCTGGGGGTGGCGGCGAGGAAGGCACCATAGCAGTCACCCTACCTCCTCTCCCACGACCACGTGCCCCACCTCCTCTCTTCCTACCTCGTCCCCTGCTGGGCACCACGGTCGACGAAGAAGGGCCCGGCGGTGTGGCCATACTGTCCAGCAACGCTCGGCGGAGAGGTGCGTCTGGAATGGAAGACCTCAGACCACGCTCCCGACCAGCGCCCACCATCTTTCAACACCTGCCATGACAAACAGTAAACGAAATTAGTACAACATAAAAAAAGACCGACATGAATAATAATATGTGTATCACTTAAGTGTATCATCATCAAGTACAACATAAAAAAATGTAATACTTGACACTACTAATAATCTCGATCAGTATCATCAATAAATGCATAATTATCATCATCACTATAATCAATGACGGGCTCATAGGGTTCATTGGCATCAACATGTGCAAGGCCACCTTGACGTAATCGTTCAAGCATTGACAGGTCATCCGCAGCAGTAACCTCTTATTGTTCCGGCTCTTCTTGTTCCTCCTCTGGGGTGATGTCGGATTCATTGTCGCTGTCTACTTCAATGTTTTGGGGTGAAGTATAGCGGTTCTTGAAACGCTTTTTGGAAAGACGTGTCTCTTGGAAGAATTCTCCTTCATATGTGTCTGGGTTAATGTGAGGTTCATAATCCTCTTCCTTTGGGGGAGAAAGTCTAGCACGTGGCGGTACTTCAGAAACGACATGCCAACCTTTCAGATTTGGATTAGTTTGGCAGGCCCACGGTAGATAGAATACTTGGGTCGCCTGTTGAGCCATAATATAGACATCAGGAACATATAAATGAGTGCTTTGGTTGATTTCAACTAGCCCTACATGTTCATGAGTCCTTCTAGTCTCCTTCGGCTGAAACCAATAACATTTGAAGACTACGACATTCGGTGGGTTTTCACCATAGAACAGAAGTTCATAAATTGCTTCAACTCTCCCATAATACTCGGTACCTCCTTCACCGATAGCAGATACACAACAATTTGTTGACTTTCGGTCCGCCATCGATAGCTCTTTGCCATAGGTACGAAAGCGATACCCGTTGATGTCGTACTTGTCAAATGAACGGACCTTATAGTCAAAACCATTAGCGACTTGTCTCAATTCGGCGTCCATAGACTCTGAATTAGCCTACAGGTTTAATATGAAAGGATTGTTGCATTATGCACAAATTAGCGAATGAAATGAAATTGTCTAATAGAAATTACCGTTTGTTTGAACCAAGAGATGAAACCGGGATAGCCACCTCCTTGCTTTGCGAGAAGCTCATACTCTTCGACGGAATCCTTTTGGATCTCCGCTCCATACGAGAATATGGTAACGTATCAACTGTATGACATATCCAGGAATAAGAGTAGTTCAAAGGAAATAGAAGTTGCGAAACAATGTACCGAGAACTTACTCGATGTACGGCCGCACTTCTATCAGGTTGTTGAAGATATACAACGAAATGATCCGCCATTCTTCGTTATCCAAAGATACTGGATGTGAAACACTAGCTGGTGCGAGATTCCCTTTGAATAGGCTGAGGTTGGATCCACCCTTTTTAGGCTCGTCAGCATTGTACCGAGGCTTCGGATTATGCAAATGACGATTTTTGGCTTCGTAGTGCGCTGTTACGAAGTTTGCCGCCTCCTCTGTAATGAATGCCTCAGCCATCGATGCTTCAATTCTACGTTTATTTTTACATTTTTCTCGAAGCGTCTTCTGCATCCTCTCAGTTGGGTAGCACCAACGATTTTGCACGGCCCCCCCCAATCTTGCCTCGGTCGGGAGATGCAAAATCAAATGCTGCATTGGATTAAAGAAGCCCGGTGGAAAGATCTTCTCTAACTTGCAGATCAACTCCGGCGCCAACTCTTCCATTTCTTCTAGCACGCCAGGCGATAGTTCTTTCGCACAAAGAACACGGAAGAAATAGCTGAGTTCTGCCAGTACTAGCCATTCATCCTCACGGATGAAGCCACGCAACATCACCGGCATTACCCGCTCAATCCATATGTGCCAATCATGACTCTTGAGACCAAATATCTTCAGTTTATCAAGATTCGCTCCCCTCTTTAGATTCGCTGCATACCCATCGGGAAACATCAACTGCTGTTGCACCCACAAGAGAATTTCCCTCATAGCTGGCCTTCCAAGATTGAACCATGCCTTTGGCTTCGTCCAGTTCTGCTTTCCTTTCGGTTCTTTCATGTTTTGTAACGGCCTATCACATAGCGCCTCCAGATCGACTCTGGCCTTAGTATTATCCTTTGACTTCCCATCTATGCCGAACAATGTACCAAAAAGTGCCTCGGCGATATTCTTCTCAGTGTGCATCACGTCGATGTTGTGTGGGGAAAGGAGGTCTTTGAAGTAAGGCAGATCCCATAAGCATGTTTTGTGAGTCCACGCGTGCTTAGTATTATACCCCTTGAAGTACCCTGGACGTTGTGGATCTGGCTCGAGAGCGTTTAACTGATCCAGGGTCTGTTGGCCTGTCAATGCAGGTGGTGCAGAGTTTTTGACAACTCTACCCCTGATGAAGTTCTTCTTGTCTTTCCTGAACTTATGGCGAGGATCCAGGAACTGTCTATGCATGTCGAAGCAAGAAAACTTGCGACCGGCCTGAAGCCAACGAAACTCAAGAGCTCCATTGCATGTGGGGCACGGGAACCTTCCATGCACACACCAGCCAACGAATAGCGCATACGCCGGCAAGTCATGCGTCGAGTACATGTACCAGACATGCATTATGAAGTTCCGTTTGCTAAAGGCGTCGTATGTCTTGAACCCATTATCCCATGCTTCTTGCAATTCGTCCTTAAGCGGCTGCATGTACACATTCATATTTTTGCCCGGATAGTTGGGTCCTGGAATTATCAACGTCAGGAAAATGTTCTTTCTTTGCATAATCTGTCCGGGGGGGGGGGATTGAGTGGAAAGACAAATACGGGCCAACAACTATATTGGGCTGCCGTCATACCAAACACACTGAACCCATCCGTGCTGATGCCGACTCGAGGATGCCTCGGATCTGCCGCTTTGTAAGCATGTAATTCATCAAACTTTTTCCACGCAACACCATCCGTTGTGTGTACCATCATCAGATTCCCATCTGCATCTAGTTCGGTTCTTTTGCCTGTTTTGTGCCATGTCATCTGTCTGGCCGTCTCTTCGACCATGAAAATACGTTGAAGTCTTGGTACGATTGGCATATACCGAAGAACACTAACGGGGATTTTGGTCTGTGTCTTCTCACCCATACCGTTGTCTACCACAATATACCTGGAAGACTTGCAAATGGGACAATAGTTCAAGTCCGCATAGTCAAGCCTAAATAAGGCACATCCTTTCTCACAGGCATGTATCTTCTCATAGGGCATCTTCAGTGCACGGAGGATTTTGTCCGACTGGTACAGGTTTGCAGGCATTACATGGCCTTTGGGTAGAAAGCGTCCAAATACTGTCATAATTGCGTCATAGCATTCTCTGCCCAAGTTGAACTGAGCCTTCAGAGCCATTACTTGTGAGATGGCATCCAACTGACAAAGCTCAGTGTGCTCGTGGAGCGGACGTTTCGAAGACTCCAACATTTCATTGAAGGCCTTTGCAGATTCCTCCATCTCCTCGTCCGAATCCCGAGCATCATCATAGTCTTGCACCATGTTTTCCATCCCGGTACCATGCTCGCCGGTGCGACGACGATCCACCTCAGCTCGGTCACGTTGGGCAGACTCACCATGAAATGTCCACACCGTATAATCGGGTGTAAAACCACTCTTCTGCAGGTGTTTGCCCATTTCAGCCTCTGTCTTCTTTTCCCAATTGCCGCACCGGAAACAGGGGCACCAGGTTTTCTTTTGGCCATTTGCAAATGCGGCTTGCACAAACCCCTTAGTTTTTGTGAACCATTCAGCGCTCCATTTGTTCTGACCAGTGTGACCGGTATACATCCAAGCACGGTCACTCATCTTGACTTTCAGAGCTACTGGACACACAACAATTATATATGTAATTCACCATCTATATATTCATCAGTTGATCTACTTTGTCAATTTTATTACGTCCATGCAACCTACACTCTAATAGGTAATGATAGGTCCTAATCCCACCCGTGTATGTGTAGATTGGGTTCATTTTCCCATGCTATGCTCCGGATCCGACGCAAAATTTTGGCAGCACCTCCCCGATGTTCTCCTGATACACGTCTCTGCAATAAATAGAGAGGATGTGTACCCGGAGAACAACAGGGGAGGCACTGACGAAATTTATGCGTCGGATCCGGAAAGCATATGGGAAAACGAACTCAATCTACACATACTCGGGCTGTCCATGGATAGCGTTGGACAATTCGAAAGAATCAAGGTTATAAATATGCAAATGCATGCATATTTATAACTATGACGCTTTCGAACGGGAGACACATATTGGTTACGCATACTGATGATTCAAGACACATATATAGCTAGCTATCAAGTTTCATCGGAATAGATCAAATAATTAATGGGGGAGGAGGACTTGTCATTTGTGCTCACCCACGAACGAAGGGGCAGAGCTCGTCAAACGCACGACGAGGTCGTCAAACACCAAACCTCGCAGCGATGAAACAACTGCACATTTCAAACTACACGATCAACACAATTATATATGATGTTTTTCATAACTAAATCGAAAAATATATGACCTAACTAATAATTCACAAATATATGACCCCGTCGGCTTCTAGAAGGCCAAAGAACACCTTTTCGGGAGGTGTCGGGGGTCGGGGTGTCCTGTCAGTGTCGGGGTGCCGTGTCGGGGTTGGGGTGCTGTTTTGGGGTCGGGGTGTGGTG
>LR738710.1:555297334-555309527 GCA_902687465.1 Secale cereale
CACACACACACACACTCGCTAGTTGTGCCTCTGTGCCTACCGCCTGCACACTCTCCATGTCTTTCTCCCCCTCTCCTCTCCCCCCAACAGTGACCGCAGAAGGGTGAGAACTCGATCTTGATTTTAATCTATCAATTGGCTTCTCTCTCAAACGCACAAACACACACGCTAGTTGTATATATGTGCCTCGCTCAGACACACTCGATACGTCTTTCTCTCTGTAGACCCCTCAATTTGTAGACTTCTTTCGCGCACACAACTATAGTGATGATGATGACGGACCCAGTGTTCCTTGTTTTTATCGGTCTCATGTAATACTTTTCACCCTGTTTTTTGTTAATTAACAAGGCAACATTTTCTTTGTTACTACTTACTACTAGTAAATTTGATATCATTCGGGGCAGATATAAAATATATCGGTTCAACCAATTATCGCAGTAACAATTTAAACATAAACTTGCAAAATGCCCGTGCGTTCCATGGAACATGAAGATGCATTTATATGAGTAGGTTATCCTGTGGTGGATAAGGATGAACGAGGGAAGGCCTTATTTGCAAATGTGGGTAGGAGTGCGGGTATGCTTTTGCAAAATTGTTATAGTTTCCTTCCTACCCGTCAGATATAGATCGGACGGCCTATATTGCAGAATGGCACACAAACGATCATCACCAGCTCTGTTTTTATAAGAGTGGAGCTATGGACTCCTATAAAAGATTTAGTTGGTAATGATGGTGTGTCTGCCATCCGTCATTTATGACCATTAGATCTGCATCTAATGGTTGTGAGGTAAGTTGTGGCATTTTTTTAACAATAGCCCACTTCTGTGCTCCAATTTGCAAAAAAAACCTCATTATCTTATAAGCAACCACATCCCTCCCTCACCTCATCAAAACAACCTAAGAAATATATTTTGAGTTAAAGGTAATATATTTTTAGTGGTATATATGTATATCAAAACAAGAGTGTTTTCTTTCAAGTTTGTGAACAAGTACTATTCTACTTTGGATCCGTTGCAGCGCACGGTCACATTGCTAGTAAGAACAGAGATATATATCTTGAATCGACCACAATGAACATGTGGTGCACTGGTTAGCGCCGGATGCTCGCAATGCGATGACCCGATTTGAATTATGCCTTACACTTCATTTTTTTTATATTTTTAATATATACTTCTTTCACTAATGTACTAAGAGTGGAACCCACAAAGTACTTAGAATAAGATTAAGGATGTATTTATTTATTTTTAACTTTCAGTACGAATCTGTAGTCACCCTGCATATCATGTACAATGTACATGCAATTAACTTTTTATAGAGGGGGAATCATACACGCAATTAACTCAAGTGGATTGGATGTGACTCTACTATTTCGAGCATAAGAGCATCTCCAACGGCAACCGGTGCAAATTTCCTCCCGATTCCTTCCGCGGAGGAGGACATCCAATGCCATCAGCATACATTTTCACAACTCTAACCAACCATAGGAAATTCATGCAAACACGGACTGATTTCATATAAGCATGAATGATTTCGTATAAAAAGCCAGATCTTCATATAAACATAACGAATTTCATTAAATTTACATGAACTAAGAGGGGTGCTAATTGGGCTCTCATTGTATAATTAATACCTAAACTAAATGGCCGCCTGGGTCTCCCTTGGTCTTCCTCATGTCCGGCACACAGCTGCGGGTCGACAAAGGCCCACACAAGAGACGAAGCAGCCAAAAAACCACCTGTATACGCAGTCGTCGCCTCGATGGTGGCCTTCATAGGATCCAAATGACGGCGGCGTCCCGTGTTCTACTTCTCCTCGATGATGGCGGTGGAGACAGAGAATCTGGCCACCAACATGTCGTTCTCCATGTATCGGGCTTCTGTCTCTGCGTGCATTGTGCTGCCACATGCACGGGAGGCACGCCCACAGACACAGGAGGCGCCGCCATCGCAAACACGGGAGGCACGAACGCAGACACTTGTGGCGCGGTATGACGCGGCATCGATGACACCCGTGCCGCTGTACTCACCTCCGTGCTGGCATGGAGCAACTCGCCACTCCTTATCGAGCTGAACTGGAGCGGTGAGTTGTTGAACCACGCGCTAGCTTGGGGCGGCAACTGGCTCCGTCGGGCCAAGCGAGGTAGGTGAAGCACGGAGCGGCCTTGCTCATATTCGGAGGGCTCGGCGGGCTACCCAGCTAGGTAGTATGCCGGAAAATGGCTCCTCGGAGGCCATCGGAAGAGTGGAGGAAATGGTGAAAGAGGAGATGGGGGAGAGGAGGAGGGGTGCGATTCTTGCCCGCTGTCTAGCCTCTTTTAAATAGAGGACAGACGGTAGGAGCTTGGCCGACGTCTGGCCTCGTTTAAACCAAGGGCAGATGGGAGGAGCTCGGTCGGTGTTGCGTTTCATTCCGACCCTGTCATGAATGGATGTGTGGTCGGAGTAGGTTTCTCGGTTTGCATGCGGGTTTAATGGAGGCGTTTGATGGAGGCAAGGAGGCATGTTCAGCCGGGCGTGCAGCGGGCGGTGCAGTACTATTCGATTTGACAGGTACTATAAACCAGGACAGTTCCCAATACGGCTTTAATGCAGACGAGGGAGAGGGTAGCGGTTCCCGAAATGTTGAACGGCTAATGAAGCATGCTGATGAATGCATGAGGGAAGTACTGGGAGGAGGACGGGGAAATGAGGCAACATGATGTGAATGCAACGCCGTTTGCACTCACATAAAGACACCCCTCCATTCTGATGCATCTACCACATCATACACAAAGGACCTACACTAAGCGCAAAAGTTCTCACTCCAGACCCATGGCGGCGATGCGCGCGAGGGGCTAACAGCTGTGCCAGATGGTCCACGACGCCGGTCTGTGGCATGGCACCGAGAATCGCACTACTAAGAAAAGGGCTATAGATGAGATGGCCACTAATGGCGCACCAGACATGTGGTGCGCCATTAGTATAAACTAATGGCGCACCATGTGTCGGTGCGCCATTAGTGTACAAATACTAATGGTGCACCAGATATTCGGTGCGCCATTAGTAACAACTTCTTTTTTTTATTTTTATAGACATACTAATGGCGCACGGTGGCATAGTGCGCCATTACTAGTTTAACTAGTAATGGCGCACCTCCAACTCAGTGCGCCAGTATTTTTTTTTTTGCAAAACTCCTAATGGCGCACCAGCCATCAATGCGCCATTAGTAACACTGGTTACTAATGGTGCATTGATGACTGTTGCGCCATTAGTAAAGTGGGACCAGCTAGATATTTTGGATAGCCACACCAACACACTCACTTTCCCCAGTTCATTCTCTCCACCTCCTCCTCCAAGCTTGTGTCGGCTGCCTCCTCCTCCTCACCTCATTTGCACCATAGATTCAACAAAATTAAGTGGTTAAATTACCTTTTTTTGATAGGTAAGTAAGGGAGGAAAGCTATCTTTATGTTGTAGATCATTTTTTCTCCCTCGAGCTCCAACAACCGTGCACATGCACTTTTTATGGCCTAGCTAGATCTATGTATGTGTGTGGTGTTGCATATGTTTGCGGTGTTGCATATACGTTTGTGTTTGCAGGTACCGGTATTTGAAATGCGATAGTTGCCAATATTTTGCCGAAATGTTGATTCATTTCCGTTTCGGCGAGAATTTTGGCACTATGCATTCTTTTTGGTCCTATTTTTCGGGAAAGTCATGCCAAATTTTTTCTTTGTTCTAAAATATCGTTTTGCTCTACCCCGCAGGCGACCATGGTCCGCACGATGACCGTAGGCATCGTGAATAGATTTTTGAGATCCGCGAAGGCCGAGATGCTTCAAAAGAACGAGACGGAGATAAGATGTCCGTGTCGAAGATGCAAGCTGAAGAGCCTTATTGCGGACCCGGATTCCGAGCAGGTGCGGGACCACCTGCTCTTGCGTGGTTTCATGGATGGCTATTGGTGGCAAGGTGATGAAGATGACTATGAAGTCATCCATGGCCGGGCAAGAAATGAGGAAGGGCAGCAAGACAACCACCGTGGTGAGGGCGGGCGAGAAGACGAAGAATCTCCAGGACATGATGTAACACCCCAAAACTTTAGCAATGTTTTGTTAAATAAAATTTTGCCAGTAAATTAAAAAAATTGCCTTTTGCTGGATGTTCCTTGGATTCCAGGACCATTCTTGTTCTGATATGTTGGAGTTTTTACCCCTAGTGAAAACTTTCCAATTAATATTAAATTCTTTGCTGCACCGATTAAAATTTTGCTTATATCAGCAGGATTAAATATATAATTGTCCCCCTAATTATCTGCCCCTATATATTTGATTCCCTTTAATTTTAAGGCCTCTTTTGAACTGCAATCACATGATTAATTTATTTATAATTTCAACCAAAAATTGGAGATGTCAAGTAATGCTGTTAGATCTCTTTTATGCAAGAATATAACTATTTCATTTAATATTTTGAGCTCCACAACAAGTTTGCCAATCTGGTTCAGTAGGCCAAATTGCACTACAACCCCTTTAAATATTCCTGTAATGCTTCCACCAAAATTTTGGGATGTTCATAGTAGTATGTTATCCAACTTTATGCAAAAACCCATCTTGGTCCCTTGGAAATTTTGAGTGAACCAACCTCTTTTCCATTCTGGTCCAGTTTGGTATTTTGCACTACAACCCTAGTTTATTTTGCTCTATTGCCTTTAAGCTTCCTCATGCTTATAGTCTTTCTTGCAAAACCCTGAAGTCCAGAAGAGTGGGCCTATTGGGATAGTTTTGGTTCAGGAAACAATGCTCTACATTTTCTGTCCAGAACTGGGATCTTGCAAAACTTGCACTAACAAGTTTTTGCTCTTGATAAACTAACCTCACCACCTTCTTACTCATCCAAGGAGACATCCATCTGGTAAATTGGCCACCCCAAGAGCTAGCTAGATGCCACTGGCAGTTTGTCAAACACCCTGAGTGCATGACCAGTTGTGGGCTTAGTTTTTGGTTCATGTTATGAACTTGATCCCCTGACTAGACCAGCATGTCTCATAGTTTTGTCCTAACCTATAACCCCACCCTGCTGACCCGCTTGCGGTTTGGAGCTCACTAGCACGCCTTGGCATATCGCCGAGCACGTAGCATGCGTGCTCTGGGCGCGCCCAGATCACGCGTTTTGCACGTGCGTGCGCTCGGGTCGCCGCGTCGCGCCCCTGGCCCCAACTCACCTACGTAGCCACGCCCGGCCTTATCCGCACCCAAGAACACGCCAAGCCGTCCCTGGGACACCACAGCGCCGCCGTCAGAGCACTTTTGGCGGCACGCCGGTGAGCACAGTGGATCTCTGCCACGGTCGGCGCCGCCCAAGCCATGCGCGCTCGCCAGCTGCCCCCTGGAGCAGTGCGAGCTCATCCGCAGGCCCGTCCGCTAGCGTTCGTCGCCGCCACGTCTCCTGCTGCTACAGAATGGCGGTCGCCGGCGATCTTATCCCCTGCCGCCGCGGAACCGCCATGGCTCGCCTATTTAACGGTGCCCCGAACCTCTCCGCAGCATTAGACCATCACTAGACACCCCGCAGAGCAGCCCCGTGGCAGCCATTCGTCCCCGGGAAGCCTTCTTCTTCATCTCCGGCGAACACGGCTGCCGTCACGCTCTGTCCAATTCGTCGCAAACATCGCCCCTCCCGTCCAGCCAGCAACACCGTCGACTCCCTGCGATCCTGCGGAGCCGCCCATCACCTCAGACTCGCTCGGGAGCCACCATATAGCAAAGCCCCAAACCCACCGAGGCCGCCGTCTGCCGCGAAGCTCGTCGCCTTCGCTATCCTACACCCCAGTCGACCACACGACCACCGGGAGGACCGCACCAACCCCGCGGATCCATCCCTGCACTCGAACGCCCTCGAGGAGCCGCCATTCGCCGGCGACGACCGCCGGAGTCCCGCTTCCGTTTGGGCAGAAGAAGAGAAGGGGGGAAACGACTGGTCAAACCTGACTAGTGGGCCCCCTGGACCCATTGTCAGTAACCCAGCCTCGTCTCCACACGGTTTTAAGTGAAGGCGTAAAACACGAAGTACGTATTCCCTAACTCGAGGCGTATTCTCAGCCGAAACATTTTTTTTTCTGTTTTAGTTTAAAAATCAGAATTTGACCAAACTTTGACTGGCTTTAACTTTTTAACTACAGCTCCAAATGAATTGATTCTTTTTCTGCTGTTCCCCAAATTTGGTCTGGTTTATTTTCAAATTTATTTGAAAATTTTCCAGACAACTTTTTTGTGCTGTTGTGGTTCTATGTATTAATTTTATACTCTTTCTATTAGGATTTTGAAGAGGGAGAAAACTTCCAAAATTCTTGGAATGCTTTTCTCCTCCCATCTACTTGAAGGCAAGCATCTTGAACCCCGTGATAATACACTTTGTGTGTTGTTTTCTATAACTCAAGAACTCCATTGATATGCCAAAAATGGAGCATCATTATTTCATGTAGAAGTCTTAATCTTGCATAACTACTTGTGGTGAAAGATCTGTTCTGTCATGTTTGTGATATTGGTGGCAGTAACCACTACTCATGCCTCATATGCCCGATGATAGTTCGGATGGAGTCCGAAGGAAAGTTGTGTTCCGGTAAGCACAGCTGAGGGACTAACATCTCGTGGTGACGAATGATGTGCAGTAAGGCAGGATGAAGCATGAGGGGTGGTGACCCTGTCAGAGAGCGGTGTCAAGCAATGCGACACTAACCATACAGTAAAGCTGAAACCTCCTGAGTCGACCATAGATCGAGTCTTGTTCTAGTAACCCCCATACTTGTTTCGTGCTACCACGTGTCCCTGCTACAAGTAGGGTAAGGTTCAGTAAATTGTCGACCCCTGTTCTATCACACACCGTACAGAGAGGCCACGGTGGAAGATACCGGCTGCAACCGGTAGGCAGGCCACCAGGTCTGGGGGCATGGGTGTTTCGGTTGGAGCCGAAGGGGATAGCTTCCCCAGTTTTCGCGCGCGTTATAAATTGTTGTGATCCCATGCTAGTCGAGGTTGTAGCCTCCCCACTTAGAGTTTGGCTTAACTAGTGTCGTGGGTGATTCCAGACACCGGTAAGTTAGGCTGGTGTGTGCAGTCAGGTGCGTCTTCAAATTAAAAGACCGTAGGCGGAATTAGTCCAGAGGGGCTATAGAAAATCCGTTATCCATGGGTAAAGAGTACACCCTCTGCAGATATATAAAACCTATTCGAATAGCCGTGTCCATGGTTAAGGACTACAGTCTGGGATGGGTCGAGTGTCGGTCTTAGTGTCGGTCTTCGGAGGAGAAACATTTAAGCCAGAACTTTATTTATGACCTGTGACAGGTGGTGATTGTGATGTATTATTATTATGGACTAACCATTCATATTCTTTGGTACGAGGAGTATCCTTGGGACGGTCTACCTCCCGGATATTTACCGTTATTTATCTTTTTATTTTAAAGCCCTTTATGTGATGTCGCTCCGACGTCCGACTGTGGCATTCTTTTTATTTATAAGCCCTTTCTGTGGTGTCGCTCAGACGCCCGACTGTGGCATGCTTTTTATTTATGTTGTTACTACTTTCGGATTGCATATGCCTCTTACTCGAATGTCCTGCTCACGATTATAGTCTCTTATATCATCATTATCCTGTTAATCATAATTTATCCTCGAGCATGTTTATGCCTCACCCATGATCATAATGCTTGCGAGTACATTCAAATTACTCACTGGCTTGTCCCTGGTTATTGTCTTGGCCAGATTCCTTGCGTGGGAAGGAACGACGTGATGCCACCCCGGAGCCTACACTATTGGAGTTAGCAGCCGCGCGAAGATAGGTGTTATCCCGGTCAGCCGTTCCTGTGGGAGACGGAGTCCCGTTGTCACCAACGATCCACAAACCGCTTCCGCCATCAATCACTAAAAGCTTGTGTTGTACTCATAGGCCAGAATGGTCTTGTACTACATATTTTGCACTTGGCTTGGAGTCTCTGTAACAAGTTGGTGCCTCATCAGCTAACAGTAATCCTGGGGCTGGTGAGCACAAGGTCCGCTTTTTGGGAAAACTAATATCCCGAAAATCCGGTCCTGATACATGATAACGACGGTGATGTTGTATACAGTCATCATGTAGAAGATGCTGGACATGATGATGAGGAAGATCAAGACGAAGAGCATGATCATGATCTAGATGAAGATGCCGGAGCAGACGGCGATGGAGGCTGGGTGCAGGACCCTCATATTCAAGAGCTGCTTCTCAAGCAGACGGAAAACGCAAGAGCTGCCGCCCGAGAGAAAGCCAAGTTGTATCAACTGGAGATAGACGCGGTTACTCCATTGTATGAAGGATGCAAGCCCAAGGATACCCGCCTGAAAGAAACGGTCATGGCTCTGGAGATGAAGGTAAAACAGAAAATGACCGACGCATGCTTCGACGAGAACATGTCATTCTGGCACGAACGTCTTCCCAAGGGGAACAAATGCCCGACCAGTTTCGAGGAGGCGAAGAAAATCGTGTGTCCTTTGGATTTACCGCACGTGAAATACCATGTGTGCATGAACAATTGCATCATTTATCGGGACGAGCATGCAGAGTCTACCATATGTCCGGTGTGTGGCGTCACTCAACACAAGAAGCGGAAGAAAGCTCCTCGAAAAGTGGTGTGGTACTTTCCGATCGCTCCTCGTTTGCAGCGGTATTTCGCGGACCTTAAGGTAGCAAAGCTCCTGCGTTGGCACACGAATAGGGAGGAGAAGAAGCGAGAAGATGACGGAAATGATCCAGAGATAAATAAAAAAGACAAGATGTTGAGCCACCATAAGGATGCGAGCCAGTGGCAAGCGTTGAACTTCGAAGACCTAGAATTGGGGAACGATCCAAGGAACATCGTGCTGGGCGCGAGCACCGATGGAGTCAATCCGTTTGGCAGCCAGAGAAGCAAACATAGCACCTGGCCTGTGTTTGTGTGGATGTACAACCTTCCCCCTGGTTGTGCATGAAGAGGAAGTACATTCACATGAGTATGCTAATTGAAGGACCGAAACAACCAGGGAACGACATCAATCTGTATCTGGGGCTGCTGAAAGAGGAGCTAGACATGCTGTGGAAAACGCCAGCCAATACGTGGGACGCTGCAGAGAAAGAATATTTCCCTATGAGAACCGCACTGCTCACGACGGTGCACGACTATCTCGGTTACGGATATGCCGTGGGGCAGGTGGTCCACGGATTTTCTGGTTGCGTCAGGTGCATGGATGACACAACGTATCGCCAGCTAGATAAAGATCCCGGGTCTTCGAAAACCGTGTTCATGGGACATCGAAGGTGGCTTCGCGAAGATGACCCGTGGAGGAAACGCAAGGATCTGTTCGATGGTGAAACCGAACCCCGAAGACGCCCGCGTACCAGGAGCGGCGAGGAAATAGACGAGCTGTTGAAAAATTGGAAAGATTGCCCACTGCCGGGAAAGAAGCAACAGGCGCCAGAGCCGGGAAAGAAGCGAAAGGCACCAGAGCCGCTGCTGAAGGTATGGAAAATGAGGTATGTTTTCTAGGACTTGCCGTATTAGAAGATCCACCGTGTGCCTCACAGCCTTGATGTCATGCATATCACGAAGAACGTGTGCGAGAGTCTGCTTGGTACCCTGCTCAACATGCCAGAGAGGACCAAAGATGGGCCGAAAGCAAGGGCAGACTTGAAATCAATGGGCATCAGGCAGGAGCTTCACGCTAATGATGATGATGATGATGACGATGATGAGGCGAAGCAGGCGACGGAAAGTCGTCGCAAAGGCAAAAAGGCCAAGAAGACCGGAAATGACTACCCTCCCGCGTGCTTCACTCTAAGTCAGGAGGAGATCGAGCAGATTTTCACCTTCCTCGTAGGAGTAAAACTTCCTTACAGTTACACGGGGAAGATAAGCAGATACCTAGACCCAGCAAAACAGAAGTTTAGCGGGATGAAGTCTCACGACTGTCACGTGCTGATCACGCAGATACTTCTAGTTGCAATCCGTGGGATCATGGACGCGCACGTCCGTGAGACGCAATTTTCCCTATGCAACTTTTTCGACATCATCTCTCGGAAGTCGGTTGGCGTGAGGCAACTCAGAAGGCTACAGGAAGAGATCGTGGTGATACTATGCGAGCTTGAGATGTACTTCTCGCCCGCATTCTTCGACGTTATGGTGCATCTGCTGGTCCATATCGTGGAGGATATCATCCAACTCGGGCAGACATTCCTGCACAGCCTGATGTCGTTCGAAAGGATGAATGGTGTCATAAAAGGATACGTTCGCAACATGTCACGTCCAGAGGGAAGCATAGCCAGGGGCTTTCTGATGGAAGAGTGCATCTTGTACTGCACGAATTATCTAGGCATCAAGAACCCCGTTGGTCTGCCTATCAACAGGCACCTCGGCAGGCTCGCTGGATGGGGTCACCGCAAGGGTCACCGCGAAATGCATGTCGACTTCGAGGGTCGACTTGCCGACTTTGAAAGAGCAAACCTAGTCGCGCTACAACACATAGACGTGGTCGATCCTTGGGTGGTAGAGCACAAAACCTTTATTGAGAACACGTACAATGACAGAGGCCAATAGAGGACGGACGGAGATATAATCAAAGAGCACAACTCATGTTTCACGCGTTGGTTCAAGGAGAAGCTTCTGTCGTACCCTTTACATGAGGATTCTTCCGCAGAAGAAAATCTCGTATTCGCCTTGTCACAGGGCGCCGAGCACAACCTGATGACCTATGAGGCGTACAATATCAACGGGTACACATTCTACACCGAGGACAAGGACATGAAGAGCGATGGTTATCAAAACTCCGGGGTAACGATGGAATCCTACACCAGTAACGACAACGATAGATACTACGGAAGGATCGAAGAGATCTGAGAGCTGAGCTACGCTGGAGAGAAGGTCCCGATGTTCCGTGTCAGATGGGCCAAGAGCGTCCTAAAAGAAGACCGGTATTTCACCACCATGGTTATACCCGAAGCCAAATCTAAGACCACGGGCGCAAACGTCACCGCGAAAAATGAGCCATGGGTACTGGCTTCCCAAGTGGACCAATGCTTCTTCATTACCGACCCGTCAAAGCCCAGTCGTGTTGTCGTGAGGAGAGGCAAAAGGAAGATCATCGGAATGGATGGAGTCACCAATGAGCAAGACTTCGACAAGCACGGCGACCCAAAGATGGAACATGACGACGACGATGAAGTGCCATACACCACAAGAAGAAGCAGGACCACCCTACCTAAAGGACGTCCGTTGAAGAGAAGAACTCCATTTGCGGAAAAGAAGGGCAAGAAGATTATGAACAGATAGCTAGCTAAGATTGATTATATTTAAATTGTAGCCTGCATTTCTCGATTGTATTTCGACATATTCATAAATGTTCTTTCATGGGAACTTTTTGAATTCATGAATATTTTTTCAAATTTGATGATATTTTTTCATATTCATAATTTTGTTTACCAATTCAGAAATGAATGCAACTAAAAATCCAAAAAAAAGACTAGTTGTGCTTGGTTATATGTTACTCCAAAAAGCATATAAAGTTTGTCAAATTTGGAGCTATGGATATTTAGTTATGATTTAAACAAGTTTGAACATATTTAAACACAAATAAACATCAAACAACATTTAAAATGTTGTTAACATGGCAACAAACTGCATATTATTTTTCTACATGATATTCTCAGCATCTAGCATATGTGACATGTTATATTCGGATGCATGGATAAAAAGATATGTGCAAAGAAAAAAACATGTATAAAAAAATTGGGGAGGCTGGGAATCGAACCCAGGACCTCCTGGTGTGTGCGCTGCGTGCTGACCAGTCGGTCTAGCAGATTGGGTTTGATGTAAATAGAGTTTGGTGGAAGAAAACCTGTGGGCTCGAACAGAAATATAAAAAAATACTAATGGCGCACCACGGGGGAGGTGCGCCATTAGAATAGATGTACTTATGGTGCACCAAGGGGAGGTGCGCCATTAGTATTCTGCCTCCATCCATACCTCTGGCCTCTCTCCCTTGCCCTCGATCGCCAAATCCCATTTCGTCCGTCTCCTCGCGCTGCCCCGACGCCGCCGCCCTGACGCCCGTCCCTCCCTCCACCGCATCGCCGCCGCTGCCCCGACCCACTGCGCCGCAGCCGCCCACGCGCCCCCGCTGCCTCCATCTCCCCATCCTCCCCTTCCTCCCCCT
>LR738710.1:555320775-555336379 GCA_902687465.1 Secale cereale
CTACTACTACTACTACTACTACTACTACTACTACTACTACTACTACTACTACTACTACTACTACTACTACTACTACTACTACTACTACTACTACTACTACTTCTCATTTTTTGTTGGATACGAATTCGCAACAAGCTCTTTCGACCTTGCAGCTATCTCGAAACTCACACGGGCATCGATGGAAGCATATTTTATCCGCTCGTAGGTCAAAGGATAATTCTCCCATCCGGACGACCTTAATCCCCGCGTCTCATCACCCTTCTCAAAATTTGTTCCGAGCAAAGAATTTTCTAGGTCGAACAGGGATGGTGTTTCTTTTCACAACCATCTACAGGAATTCTGGTTTGTAGGCTAGCAATGTTTTTCACGTCAACGTTGTATGGTGCTAGCTTATCTTTATCCCCTTCGATGGCTGCCCCACAGAAGTATATGTCCCCCTGAGACAAGAAATAGTGGAGCTCACCTCGTATGGAGGGCGCGTGTATGATGTGATACACCAAAACATCATCTTAGAGGCACAGCTAAAGGACAACGGTGTGTTGGATCCTAGTGGCACACTCCGTGTACTCTACGTCAACACTGACGACCTTCATCTCCACCTTTTGGAGGGCGTTGGATACATTGTTGATCCACTCCTGAACAACCCTAGGGTGGTCGGTGACGGTGGTAACTATGCTCAACGAGCCTTCAACGAAGACATGCTTGACGCTTAAAACCTGCATAGGGATCTCTTTCTCCATTTGGAACCGCTAGACCGGAGGGCTATGGTTGGGAGAATTAAGATTGAGATGGCTAGTCTAACTGAATAAGATTATTATTTAAATGGGCTTCGAAATTACTCATGGAGATGTGAATCAAATGCGGTTTGAATGCAAATGAAGGAGAGGTGAAGAAGCCGAGGAAAACCGGTTCCTGGTGGAGAAGTTAATGGGAGAAGTGGCATGCATGCAGTTGATTAGACGGCTAGGTAGACCGACCTACAAACCAAAAAGGCTATGCGGGTAGCGTACTAAGGAGTGGTCCGTGTCCGTGTACGTGTATGTGCCCATCCTTCGATCGGTACATGTGCCACTGGTAAGTTGAGGTCACTCTTTCGAATCACCATGGTGAAACATTTTATGATTCATTTTTATTTCTAAACCTCTCCTAATAGGTGGGACCTACGCAACCTCTTGAGCATGCGTTGGTTTTTGAGAACAGATATATGCTACCTCTTGAGCATGCGTTGGTTTTTCCCTTGAAGAGGAAAGGGTGATGCAGTAAAGTAGCGTAAGTATTTCCCTTAGTTTTTGAGAACCAAGGTATCAATCCAGTAGGAGACTACACTCAAATCCCTCGTACCTGCACAAACAATTAAGATCCTTGCAACCAACGCGATAAAGGGGTTGTCAATCCCTTCTCGGCCACTTGCAAAAGTGAGATCTTATAGAGATAATGAGATGAATATTTTTGGTATTTTGTTTTATAGATTGAAAAGTAAAGATTGCATAATGAAAGATAGCTAGTTGACTGAAGAATAATATGATGGAAGATAGACCCGGGGGCCATAGGTTTCACTAGTGGCTTCTCTCAAGATAGCAAATTCTACGGTGGGTGAACAAATTACTATCGAGAAATTGATAGAAGGGCGCATAGTTATGAGAATATCTAGGCATGATCATATATATAGGCATCACCTCCGTGCCAAGTAGACCAAAATGATTCTGCATCTACTACTATTACTCCACACATCGACCGCTATCCAGGATGCATCTAGAGTATTAAGTTCATATGAATAGAGTAATGCCTTAAGCAAGATGACATGATGTAGAGGGATAAACTCATGCAATATGACATAAACCCCATATTTTTATCCTCGATGGCAATAATACAATATTTGCCTTGCTGCCCCTGCTGTCACTGGGAAAGGACACCACAAGATTTAACCCAACGCTAAGCACTTTTCCCATCGCAAGAAAGATCAATCTGGTAGGCCAAACCAAATTGATAATTCGAAGAGACTTGCGAAGATATTATAATCATGCATATAAGAATTCAGAAAAGAACCAAATATTGTTCAAAGATAATCTTGATCATAAACCCACAATTCATCGGATCTCGACAAACACACCGCAAAAATTATTAAATCGAATATATCTCCAAAAAGATCGAGGATAACTTTGTATTGAGATCCAAAGAGAGAGAAGAATCCATCTAGCTAATAACTATGGACCCAAAGGTCTGTGGTAAACTACTGACAACTCATCGGAGAGGCTATGGTGTTGATGAAGAAGCCCTCTATGATCGATTCCCACTCCTGCGGAGCTCCGGAAAAAGCCCCAAGAGGGGATCTCACGGGTACAGAATGTTGCCGCAGTGGGAATAAGGTTTCGTGGTGCTCTCAAATGTTTTCAGGGTATATGAGTATATATAGGATGAAGAAGTATGTCGGTGGACCTACAAGGGGCCCACGAGGGTGGGGGCGTGCCTACCCCCTGGGCGCGCCCTCCTGCCTCGTGGCTTCCCTGGCCTGTACTCCAAGTCTTGGGTTGTGTTTGTTCCAAAAACAATCCTCGCAAAGGTTTCATTCCATTTGGATTCCGTTTGATATTCCTTTTCTGCGAAAGACTGAAATGGGCAAAAAACAACAATTTGCACTGGGCCTTGGGTTAGTAGGTTAGTCCCAAAAATAATATAAAAGTGCATAATAAAGCCCATTAAACATCCAAAACAGATAATATAATAGCATGGAACAATAAAAAATTATAGATACGTTGGAGACGTATCAATATACAAACATATCCATCCCTTTGCACAAAAAATGTGTCGTAGCTGGTTCGGATTGATATTGGCGCGTGCCTGGGAGACTCAACCTATTCTGGTTAAGCAATGTGTGGTTATCCGAGAAAAAGAAAAAAGAAAAACCTTGTTCGCGCTTCCGCATGCACGAGAATTTGCTTCTGCTCGCAATATGGATGTTACCTGGAGGATGAAGTGAACAGAGAGGCATACAGTACTACTAGTATGTTACTACTAGTAGTAGTACAACTGTGGTACTATACTTGATTGTCAAAACATTATTCATCCGGTCCTCACAGTGAGTGACAAGACCCTGCGCCCGAGGTGACACTAGTCCAGGCGGCGTGTTTGGGTGACCAAAGTCAGGCTCATCTTGTGCACTGTGCAGTCACTGTCACCGCCACTGTATAGCATGCCTCGCCTCATCTCCTTCTCTCCTAGCACCACTCCATCTCCATTTCTGTCTCGTCACATATCCCGAGGCCACTCTTCACCATCTCACTGTGCCCCTGCGTACCCTCGCCTCGCTCGCCTCCCCCAGCACCACTATTCCCTCTCTAGCCGCTCCAACATCGAGAGCCTTCTCCCTAGTAAACCAAGCCCCCCAAAACCCCACCTTCCAAACTCCACCATGGCCGAACGGGAACCGTGCAGCATCCATATGAGCTGCGATTGGAGCCATCTCCCGAGTGACATCCTCGACCTATGTTGTTTGTGTATGGATATGTTGAGCACCGTGTGGCTGGCTGCATGCTCGAGGAACATGCACGCGGCCATCACTGAAGCGAGGCCTCAGCTTTTGAAGACACCCTGCTTGCTGCTATCTGGTCTAGCAAGATTTGCTCACCAAGATACGGAGGCGTACATGATGCCCCTCGACTTCAATTCGACCTCCATTAGCCAAAACTTCTTCGTAGGTATGTACTGGGTCGTTGTACATCATTTCCCTCGACTTTGATCCGATCACCATCGCCCGAATCTTCTTGGCAGGTATATACTGGGTCAGACTCAACTCCCACTGGATGGCTGCCGTCAGAAAAGATGGGAAAAAGTTGGTTATCGTGAACTTCCAGACCTACCATGAGATTATGCTTCCTCCGTTGGAGTATGTAGGGTTTGACCGTAGCGGTTCAACTAATCTAGATTACCACGTCAGCTGGATGGACCTTCTTTTGCAGAAGATTGTAATCTGCCAAGTGCCCACATGATATGCAGATTACGCAGACTTCAAGCTAATTGCCTTGTTCAACCGCGGACTTGCCTATCTTTCCTCCGGTGCCTTCTTTAGGTGGAGACGACTCACAAGTGGATCGTCAAACTTGATACACACTTCTGTGATGCTATTTAACACAATGGCATCATCTACGCGATCGACAAAGCAGATGGCACCACGTATTGGTTGGACGGCTCGTGTAAGTTGTTTTTGTCTGATTTTAATTATAACGCCATGACATAGTTTGCACTTTTTATTATGATTGGCATATCCTTGTTTGAGCAGAATTTGAGTAGAACTATGGCAATGTATTAGAGACTCCGTAAATCAGCTATATTTGGAATGAGTTAATTCATGCGCTTGTGACCTTGTCATTATAGCCAATTTGTACCCTTGAATAATCAAACAGTTAGGAAGATATGTATGTTCTCCTTAATTTATTGTAATCTACATACTACTAACTATGAGTGTGTATCAATAACCATGTTAGTTTCCTCATTTTCATGATGTAGAAAATGCATCAAACTATTGGTTTCATCTAACCATACATTAGGGAAGCAAATGTGCATCTGCATAACTCTGCATTCGGAAGTAGTAAAATCATGTAATGCTTACCATGTGTACATACCTATATTTGCCCTTCGTCAATCAATGGCTAGCATAATATACTCACAAAATTTTTACCCACAGAACAGGAGTATATAACAATGTATGGTGTGTTAGTTTCCTTGCAGAAATTGTTTGTGAGGACAGAACATGATTACATAACATGCATGACACGGTAGTTTCCTATGAAGAGGTGATTGTGAGACAACATGAGTATAACCATGCATGACACTTCGATATTTTTGAACCCTGTATACATTTCCCTGTATTTTCCTCTTAGTTCCCGTAGGGACACATCAATGTTGTTTCTTGCATTATCCGACTCATACTCTAAACAATGCTGATCTTACATTAACAATGCCTTTCATTTTTGATATGATGCAATGTCCCTACATTTACTAACCTTTATAGTCACACCACCTTTGCCAAAAACAGGGAAACACAACTAGTTCCTCGCTCGATCAGACGACGACAAAAGACTGATGATCATTCGCACACATGAGCCGGAAGAGTTATATTGCAAAAAAAACACTGTGTACAAGCACACTGAAATACGTGAGTATCCGGATAGTGGCTATTACGTCTATGAGAAGGATACTAGCTTGTTGTGGCCTTTAGGATTTTTGAGTTGGACGCGGGTAAACAACCTTGGTTCACACTCTCCGTTTCTCGGACTCAATTATCTGATTAACTAGGAGATCACCGTTGGCAAGGACCTTGATGGAAGAGAGGCTTTGTTTGCTAGCTTCAACTGTGTCTACATGGCGAGCCCTAGAACTTCGGGAGCACACTCCCCTGATTGTCAATGATAGAGCCTGTAGCCAAAATATGGTGAGAATGAAAAAGTCATCTGGATTAACTTTGATCCTTGCATGTCTCAGGTCCGACAGGCTGTGATGTGGTACAAGCCTTCATGTTGATAGGTAATTGGTTGTTGCATCGAAAGGGTGGAGTTCTGGTGTCTTCGAATCACTGGTGGCTGAAGCGGGGTTGCAAATGATGATGGTGTTGGATCATCCCTCTTCGAATGACTTGTTGTCTTTGTTGCTTGTTCTTGATGGGTAGTTCTCTCTTTTGTTATGCATACTCCTTGTCATTTGGTAATCCTAGTCTATGTCACTCTTACTATGTAGTAATATTTGCCTCTATTTAGAATGTCATTCTCCTCTGGATCACGAGGGTTTGAGCACCGCAGATGGGTGTGTTTTGGTGGTGTAGCAAGATTTATTATGAACTATCATGTCTTGTTGTTTATGTCAGTACTCAGTAGTAGTCTCTAGTCAGTGTTTGAATGTTGTACATATTGTTGTTTCGAACTATTCATTGTCACGAAATGCTGGTGGGCTAAATGAGGGCATCACCATTCTCCACAGAGGATATCTCTTTATTTAAGTTAAATAATTTGAGCTCAATGTCTTTTCGATGATGTACACTTGTTTGGGCCATTGAGGTGTCGTTGAATATGGGCTGACTAGTAATGCAATGCCAAACAGGTCAATTATGACTCTCAGGCCGGGCGCTCAAAAAGAGAAAGAAAAAGGAGTCTTAGAGCATGGTTAATAATACAGCCAACGGTCGGCTATAAGAGGTTGCCATGTCATATACAACCAATCTTTTAGTCGGCATGTACAATATTAAGATTTAAATATGTACTAGTTTATCAATAGCTGGCCCACCTTACATCGTCACAAAGTGTCTTGGGTCTCGTTTTACAGCTGGCTACTAGCCAAGATCCCGCTTCTCTTCTATCTCCTTTTCTCTTTACTCGAACTAAGCACACATATATTATTCTATTCATTATAGCCTGCTTATGTCACTCTATTGTAATTGCTCTTAGGCTGACATGTGGGCGCCACCGGTTTTTTCGTGTGCTTACACATCGACAGTATATTGGTGCGTGTTTGAAATTCATGCTACCTTTTCATCCCCGATCTGCCGCCCCTCCCCCACCTCTGGAATCTTGATTCCTACTCTTGTTCCCCCAAATCCCCCTTCTGTACTCACTGTACTCAAGCGCACTATCATGTCACCGATTGATGCGGATCTCCGAGCCGGAGCTCCTAATGTTTGTCTTGCCTTCGGGCGCTGCGTGCTATCGCTCTACAGTGGCATGGCGGCGCTTGACGACCAGTTTGCCGACAAAGTGCTGATGGTAACCATCATCGACGACCGGCCTCCCCTCTTGCCGGACGACATTGTCAATGCTCTTGGCATTGCGTATGGCATCCATGTAAGTGACTTGCTCGTTGATGTCTGTCCGCCACTGGCTTACTCCTTCGTCAGGTTCCAGAGAACTTTCGACTGCAGTCGTGTGTTCGAATCGTCCCGGCGTTTGTTCTACGATGGCGCGCTGGTGAGCTTTGATCGATGGCACTCAGGATGAGGCTCAGTGCCCTCTAATCTTGATTTTTTAACAAATCTTACCTTCCATGGCATGCCTCGACATGATTGGAACATCGAGTCCATGGATGAGCTTATCAACGACCTTGGTGGTGAGCTCATTAGTATGTTTGTTCCTCCAGACAGCTGGGCTCTGACGATTCTTGATGTAGGGTGGAACCCTAGATGGCCGATCTTTCACGAAATGGAGGGGATCCCACGAAGAACACAAAGAACACGAGAGGGAACACGAGGGGAAACACAAGAGAATCACTCAAACCAAAAAGAACAAAGACATACAAGATCCATGATCAACAAGGAACGATACAAAGGGTAATTGGTTCTTCTCCATGAGGAGGTCTTGGGGTATCTCGCGGGATCTTCTCCGCAAAGGAGGTGTTGAATCCGTGCAGATCTTCTTCGTGGAGGGGCCACAGCCACTCACAAGGAGATGAACCACTAGTGGATGAGCAAAGCTCTGTCTCACATGAGCTAAACATAAGCTAACCCTAACTAGGAGGAGGTGGAGGAGTATATATAGTCTAGCTCCATGAAGGGGTAAGTGGGAGAGGGATACATGGGCTGGTGGCCCAATACACTGTGCGCAGACAGTGGCCGGATGTACGGGCCTTCCCGAGACGCCGGATGTCCGGGCGCTGAGGCTGGATGTCCGAGCTGGCATGGTCCAGCTTCTGTGATGGGCGCCGAATTTCCGGGCTCACACCGGATGTCTGGCCTGTCGTGCGGCGCCGGATGTCCGGCCGCTGTAAAGTCGCTTGGCGTCCATTTCCCTGTGGGCTTCTTCTGGTTGATGGCGCCGGATGTCCGGGCTCCTGCCGGATGTCTGGCCGCTGAAGATCCGTGGTGAATCCACTTGAGGCACTTCTTGATCCGCTTCCATGTGGACTTGTCTTATGCCTGGAGCATCTCCTTGGTCGTCTCCTCGGTTCCTAAGCACATGTAGTGTCTTTGCATTAGGTAGCAACCAAGTCTCGCGTGATAGCAAAAGGGGAAGCATCGAGGAACAGGTTCACCTTGTGTCCACTTGGGGCTTGGGTAATAGTCGTAGTGTACATGGGGGTGAATGATGGATGCTTTGCATCATCTACCCTCCCTTGGGAAAGATCTGACCTCGGATCAAAAACCTCATCACCATGGAAACGGTTGTCCTGAACGAACTTGTAGTTGGACGTAGTCGTAGACATGGCGCAATCCAAATACTCCAAAGTGTCGCTGGAGTGGTATACATGCAATAAGAGCAAACACAAACAACACTCGGAAATACAATTGTTAGTGCACACAAAGTGTCCATCATGTAAGTGTGGGTCCGTGTGACAAGGCACATGATGCTTATCCAAAAGATGTAGAGTGATATGTATAGCATTCAAGGTAGCAAATTCTTTCATTGTGTACACAAAGGTGTTGTGAATGTGATCAATGCAACTATTGTGCAAAATGATGTCATAATGTGATGGCTTATCAAGAGCATGAACATGACAGTGGATACTCAATTTGTGTATGTTATCATGCAATTGATGTTGGACAATATGATCATGATGTATGAATATGCCATCAAGAAAGATCACAACAAATTTGCTAAGGAAATGCACAAGCTCATATATCATGGATGACATGGGAATACAAGATGCAATAAGGCAATCATAATGTGAGTCAATCCATGCGCAAGATGAAAATTTGTTATGGGAATGATATGTACATGGATCATGGCATGTGAGCACACAATCAACACATATGACGGTTTTGGTGCAATGTGTCAAAGGAGTTTTGATATACCAATGCTCGATGTCATGGCAAGAGTGGTAGACCGGTGGTGCATGCATAGGTTCCATCTTCAATGTCGGTCCTCCATCCCGTAGATGTATAATGTAGACAACAAGAAGGAAACAACAATGAAAGTATGGCCTATCCAATATGCATATGTGAGGATGGTGATACGTCCAAAACGTATCTATAATTTCTGCTTGCTCCATGCCACTTTTGGGTGATATTGCTATGATATTCATACACTTCCATACACTTTTGATCATATTTGGACTAACTTACTAATCCAGTGCACCCCAGTGCCAGTTTCTGTTTTCGGCTGTTTTTGTATTTCAGGTTTTCATGTTACGAGAACTGCCAGGAAAAATCCAGAAAAATTATATAAAAAATCAGCGTTCCGGAAACTACTGTGCGTCCGAAAGGCAGCCGGGGGGGGCACCAGGGCTCCAGGCGCCCTGGCGGCGCCCCCCCCCCCTGGGCCGCGCCGGGAGGGCGCCTGGGCCCCCCGAAGCTTCCCCGATGCTCCCCTTTGGCATATATTTAAAGCGTCCTCCGAAACCCTCAGAACAGGAACTCTTTTCGCGATCCCATCTCTGTTCCGCCGCCGCCGCCGCTTCCAAGATCGGGAGCACCAGGAGAACTCTTCCCGGCACCCTATCGGAGGAGAGGATCACCACCGGGAGCTTCTCCACCACCATGGACGCCTCCCGGATGACTCGTGAGTAGTCTCCCTTGGACCATGAGTCCATGACCAGTAGCTATGTGATGTTCTCCTCCCGTTCTTGTGCTTCGCTAATGAGTCCTCGTTAGCTGCCCTCCATGATCGAGGCACATATGTAATCCTTATGCTGTTGCTATGTTGAGTTTGCTGGGATCCGATGGATTATGGGATTATGTTCAGATTGATCTTGAGTAATATATTTGATCTACATCTTTTATATTTATGTTCATAAGTAATTCTTGCATGTTCTCCGTTGTTATTTATTGCTTTGGCCAAGTAATACGTATTGACTCCAAGAGGGAACGTTATGCTCGATTGTGGGTTCATGCCCCTCGATGACTAGCTTGAGTGACAGAAACATGAGTCTAGGGGATGTGCTGTTGCCACAAGGGGGAAAACAACGGTGCTTGTGCCCGCGGGTGCAAGGATTATTTACTTTACGCAAAGTTCTTTTAATGCAGTTGTCTATTGCATTGAGTTTACACTATGGGTGGGACTCGCAACTTAATACCAGCGAGATGTTCTGGATAGATATCTCAAGGTGGATGATTAGTAGTAGATATTGATGGATTTCGGTCTACTTACTTTGGCGTACCGCCCATGCTTTGAACCTCAAACTTTCTTGCAATGTAATCAGCATTGGTTTGCGTTCGTGGTCCTGTCAATTGCCCAGCTGTAATTTGTTTACCTCACATAGCTGTTTTATCGTCTTTTGGGAGAGAGACATCACTAGTGAACATCATGAGACTCCGGTCCATATTACCATCATTGATCACATCCGCTATTTACTTTTCGTTATTATTTACTATTGCAAAAAATTATCTATCACTACTATCATTTGCTTTTAACCCTTTGTGAACTACAAGGCCGGAGGGATTGACAACCTCTCTGTACTCGTTGGGAGCAAAGTTATTTGTATCTGTGTGCAGGTCCACGTTGATTGCTAATATGCGCCGTTAGCAGTTGACACCTAGTTGTTGAACCTAGGAGTCTCTGGGATTCGATCCTTGGCATCTTTGCTAAGGGAAAACACTTCTACATACTGCATCTTACACCTTCCACTTGGGGTAACCAACGAGGGGTTCGAGGCCCATCAAGGAGTATTTTCTGGCGCCGTTGCCGGGGAGTCCACTCTTCAGGATAGGGGAGTTGCACCCTATCTTTTACCTTTGCTTTTTAGTCTTGTTAGTTTACCTTTCAGTTTTTTTTGCTTTAGTACCTTTTATCGAAAATCACAAAAATAGTTATCTTGCTTGCTTGCTACTATGGGTTCCACCGAGAACACCAAGTTGTGTGACTTCACTAGTCACAACAACGATGACTTTATCAGCACACCTATCACTACACCTGCCACTTCAGCACCTTCATATGAAATTAAACCTGCTTTACTGAACTTAGTCATGAAACATCAATTCTCCGGTGCTGGAGATGATGCTGCTTTACACTTAAACAACTTTGTTGAACTTTGTGATATGCAAAAGTACCAAGAAATAGATGGTAATATTGTTAAGCTTAAGCTTTTTCCTTTCTCCTTGAGAGGAGGAGCTAAAATATGGTTTCAGTCTTTGCCTAGAAATAGCATAGATTCATGGGACAAGTGCAAAGATGCTTTTATTGGAAAATACTATCCACCTGCTAAAATTATCCAACTTAGAAGTAACATAATGAATTTTAAACAATTGGATAATGAACATGTTGCCCAAGCTTGGGAACGTATGAAATCTCTTATCAAGAACTGCCCTACTCACGGTTTGACTACTTGGATGGTTATCCAAACTTTTTATGCAGGCTTGAACTTTACCTCGCGGAACTTGTTAGAATCGGCCGCGGGAGGAACTTTTATGTCAACTACACTTGGTGCTGCCACGAAGCTTCTCGATGAGATGATGACCAACTATTCCCAATGGCACACCGAACGCGCTCGAACAGGTAGGAAGGTAAACTCTGTCGAGGAGATTTCCTCCTTAAATGAAAAAGTTGACTTGATCATGTCTCTACTTTCGAAGCAATCTACTGTTGATCCTCGTGATGTTCCTTTAAATTCTTTGATTGCTCAAGAACAAGTAGATGTGAATTTTATCTCTAGAAACAATTTTAACAACAATGCTTATAGGAGTAACTTTGGTAACAATCCTAGACCGTTCCCCTCTAATTCTTATGGGAACAACAATGCTTATCCTAGTACCAAGAACTCCACTACTGAACTACAGATTATGCTTAAAGATTTCATCACTACCCAAAAAGCCTTTAATAAGAGTGTAAAAGAAAAACTACATAAACTAGATGATCTTTCTTTTAAGGTAGACCATTTAGACAATGAGGTAAAATTGTTAAAAATTGAAACTTCTCCTCTTGAGGAGAGGAAGGTCATTCCTATTAATGCTACTCAAGTGCAAATTAATGAAAATATTAGGATGATGGCTAAACTTAAAGAAAGATGGGCTAGAGAAAGGGAGGAAGAAGATAGAATTAAGAGCCTTCCTACCCACCACACTATTGCTACTATCAAAGTTGTTGAGGATGTTCAAACTCTTAGCACCCAATGTACTCCTGGTCCCGATGGACCTATTAATGGTGATGCTATGACTATAGAAACTACCAAACATGTGAACCTAAAGGACACCACTACCACTTTACTTGATGCTAATGACCTTGATTTTGATAATTGCACTCTTACCAAAGTTATTGATTTCCTTCACAAGATGTCTAGAGACCCCCGCACTAGCACGCTTAATCTTGCCTTCACAGAGCATATCACTAATGCACTCATCAAAGCTAGGGAGGAGAAACTTAGAGTAGAAGCCTCCATACCTAGAAAGCTAGAAGATGGTTGGGTTCCTATGATAAAAATTAAATTGAATGACTTCTCTTGCTATGCATTATGTGATGTTGGAGCTAGTACATCTGTTATGCCCAAAAGAATATATGATATGCTTAAATTGAAACCGTATGATTCTTGTTCTTTTGTTGTTCGTCTTGTTGATTCTTCCATAAAGAAACCTTTGGGAAGGATCGACGATATTCTTATCATTGTCAATGACAATTATGTTCCCGTTGATTTTACTATTATGGATATTGAATGTGATCCTTCATGTCCAATTATTTTGGGACGTCCCTTTTTACGCACCGTTGGTGCTATCATTGACATGAAAGAGGGTAATATAAAATTTCAGTTTCCTCTCAAGAAAGGGATGGAACACTTCCCTCGAAAGAAGATCAAGTTACCTTTTGAGTCCGTTGTATGGGCTAGCTATTCTTTTACTCTTGATAAAACTTGATCTATATGCATTATGCCTAGCTTAAAGGCATAAAAGAAAGCGCTTTTGGGAGGCAGCCCACATGAATAATTTTTTTGCTTTTGTTGTGTCTTGATGATGTTTACTGCTGTAGCATCATCATTGTATCTTTGCTTTTCATATTTGTGCCAAGTATAGCCTCTGATTGCTAGAAAGTTCAAAAGTTGTGAGGTGCTGTCCAGGAAACAGATTCTGTCCTTGGATAGAAAACTTCGTATAAAATCACCAGGTCATCTTTTTGGTCTGAATTTTTTCGACAGCGTTCTCTATATAATTGTCTTTCGTGCTTATGTTCTGAGTTTTTTGATTTGAGTTGCAGAAGTGCCCCGAACAAATCGATTACTACCTGCTGTTCTGTTTTTCACAGATTCTGTCATGTTTTGTCTTTCCTTCATTTTGCAAATCAAGAGCTTGCTTTTTCTTTGCAAAAACCTTTTGGCAATCTTGAGAAACAGTAGAACTTCAATAATATCTTTATTTCCAGCAAGGTATAATTATTTTATTAAGGGTACTAACCTCGCTAATCAGATTATGATGAGTTATGTATGAAGGGAGTTTTCAAGTGTGCGAGGGAAGATGATAAAAAGATTCAGGAGTGTCAAGCGCTCAAGCTTGGGGATGCCCCCGTGCACCCCCAAGAAATATTCAAGGAGACTAAAGCGTCTGAGCTTGGGGATGCCCCCATGCATCCCCTTCTCCATCAACATTATCAGTTCGTCTTTCATTTCGCTATATTTTTATCACTTCATGTGTTATGTGCTATGCTTGGAGCGTCTTGCTTTTAGTTTTCTTTTTAGTTTTTCATAACGAGTCGGAACTCAACATTCTTTATGTGGGAGAGAAACACGCTCCACTTCTACCTAGAACATAACATAGAATTTTCATGTCTATCTTTGCTGTGTGTGTTCTTTGTCTTTTAATAGCTACTATCATGCTCTGCTCTTAGTATTCATGCTTATCTTTTCAAAGAGCTTTTGTTTAGTTGGTTGCCTGAACTCTCTTTTATTATCATGCTCACCTTATTAAGAGAGTTTGCTTCCATTGCATTGGTTAATGAGTCTATGATAAAGATGCTACGTGCATAATGGCACTTAGTAGTTCAGGTTTTCTTATGGTTAGTCTCAAATAGCTGGGGATTCCCAATGTGTTATTGGAATACCAACTTGATTTGTTTGCCAATGATGTGGTATGGTTTAGTAATATCTTCCTTCGAGAATTTATTTTGATTGACTTGGCGTATGCTCACGCATATTTAAGACTGTAAAGAAAGTTTGTCAAGCCTTGATGATCTTTTATTTCTGAGTAGCGATATAACTACCATGCCTGATTCAATATTGCTTTGTCGCTCTGCATGATTATGACCGTCATTGCTCTCTTAGTTGGTCGCTCCCAGTCTTTTGCTAACCTCCACCTTTACTAAGCAGACTAACCTTGCAATACATAGCTCATGGGAAAGTATCTTAAAAACTATTGTGGTAAAGAATATGTTGCCTATGTATCTTATTTCTTATAAGTTGCTTGTTGAGCGGTAACCATGTTTCTAGGGATGCCATCAACTGTCACACTTTTGCTGAATATCATGTGAGTTGCTATGCATGTTCGTCTTGCCTGAAGTAAGGGTGATTTGCCGTGGGTTGAGTGAGTATGCATATTGTTAGAGAAGAACATTGGGCCGCCAACCAAAGCCATGTATCACGGTGGAAGTTTTAGCTTGGACATTAATCCTCAATCTCTTATAAGAATATGCTTATGCATTTAAGAGGAGTCCATCATCTATTTTCTATGTTGTCCCGGTATGGATGTCCTCAAGTTGAGATCTATCAAAAACGAGAAATCCAATGCGATCTATCTCCTTGGACCTTTGTACAGGGGGCATAGAGGTACCCCTTTGTGACACTTGGTTGAAACATATGTAATGCAATGATAACCCATGGAAATCCGAGCTAATTAGGACAAGGTGCGAGCACTATTGGTATTCGATGCATGAGGCTTGCAACTTATAGGATGTCTTATGCATGACACATATGAAGTATTACTACTGTTGACAAAATTGCTTCCATGTTTTCAAAATAAAAAGTTCTAGCACATAACCATTCTTTTACTTTTATGTTGAGTCTCCACCTTCTTTCTTCAAGCACCAACTACTGAGAGCATGATTGTCATTCTGAGTGTAATGTGCATTGTCCCAAAGTAGCATTATCTTTTGCATGATTGTGATATCGTTATTTCTGAAATCATTGTATCCAGTCATCACTTAAACCTTGAAGGTGCCCCTGCATTTATGTTTTGCTTCACTAAAGGGGGCAAGCTAGATATCACTTTATCATATTTGCACATCATGTTCATTGCAAATCTATTTGATGCTTCAGTTTCATGTTGTAAAACTTTCAGTCATTTGTGATTTTCTCATGAGGCAACTTAATTACTATAGAATCATTGTCTCAGTAAGCTTTTGTCATATGACTATGAAAAAGTCCTATATGGTTAATAGCATATCACCACAGAAATTATTCTTGTTATCATTTACCTACTCGAGGACGAGCAGGAATTAAGCTTGGGGATGTTGATACGTCCAAAACGTATCTATAATTTCTGCTTGCTCCATGCCACTTTTGGGTGATATTGCTATGATATTCATACACTTCCATACACTTTTGATCATATTTGGACTAACTTACTAATCCAGTGCACCCCAGTGCCAGTTTCTGTTTTCGGCTGTTATTGTATTTCAGGTTTTCACGTTACGAGAACTGCCAGGAAAAATCTAGAAAAATTATATAAAAAATCAGCATTCCGGAAACTACCATGCGTCCGCAGGGCAGCCGGGGG
>LR738710.1:555336416-555368234 GCA_902687465.1 Secale cereale
CACCAGGGCTCCAGGCACCCTGGCGGCGCGCCCCCCCTGGGCCGCGCCGGGGGGGCGCCTGGGCCCCCCGAAGCTTCCCCGATACTCCCCTTTGGCATATATTTAAAGCGTCCTCCGAAACCCTCAGAACAGGAACTCTTTTCGCGATCCCATCTCTGTTCCGCCGCCGCCGCCGCTTCCAAGATTGGGAGCACCAGGAGAACTCTTCCCGGCACCCTGCCGGAGGAGAGGATCACCACCGGGAACTTCTCCACCACCATGGACGCCTCCCGGATGACTCGTGAGTAGTCTCCCTTGGACCATGAGTCCATGACCAGTAGCTATGTGATGTTCTCCTCCCGTTCTTGTGCTTCACTAATTAGTCCTCGTGAGCTTCCCTACATGATCGAGGCACATATGTAATCCTAATGCTGTTGCTATGTTGAGTTTGCTGGGATCCGATGGATTATGGGATTATGTTCAGATTGATCTTGAGTAATATATTTGATCTACCTCTTTTATATTTATGTTCATAAGTAATTCTTGCATGTTCTCCGTTGTTATTTATTGCTTTGGCCAAGTAATACGTAGTGACTCCAAGAGGGAACGTTATGCTCGATTGTGGGTTCATGCCCCTCGATGACTAGCTTGAGTGATAGAAACATGAGTCTAGGGGATGTGATGTTGCCACAAGGGGGAAAACAATGGTGCTTGTGCCCGCGGGTGCAAGGATTGTTTACTTTACGCAAAGTTCTTTTAATGCAGTTGTCTGTTGCATTGAGTTTACACTATGGGTGGGACTCGCAACTTAATACCAGCGAGATGTTCTGGATAGATATCTCAAGGTGGATGATTAGTAGTAGATATTGATGGATTTCGGTCTACTTACTTTGGCGTACCTCCCATGCTTTGAACCTCAAACTTTCTTGCAATGTAATCAACATTGGTTTGCGTTCGTGGTCCTGTCAATTGCCCAGCTGTAATTTGTTTACCTCACATAGCTATTTTATCGTCTTTTGGGAGAGAGACATCACTAGTGAACATCATGAGACTCCGGTCCATATTACCATCATTGATCACATCCGCTATTTACTTTTCGTTATTATTTACTATTGCAAAACATTATCTATCACTACTATCATTTGCTTTTAACCCTTTGTGAACTACAAGGCCGGAGGGATTGACAACCTCTCTGTACTCGTTGGGAGCAAAGTTATTTGTATCTGTGTGCAGGTCCACGTTGATTGCTAATACGCGCCGTTAGCAGTTGACACCTACTTGTTGAACCTAGGAGTCTCTGGGGATTCGATCCTTGGCATCTTTGCTAAGGGAAAACACTTCTACATACTGCATCTTACACCTTCCACTTGGGGTAACCAACGAGGGGTTCGAGGCCCATCAGATGGCTCACAAAGAAGGAATGCACCTTATGTATGTTCTCGAAGATGTTGGTGTCGTGCAACGTTTATGCCTTCACATGCCCAAGATGCCTCATGATGGTACCGCCTTGTGAATCTTTCAAAATGAAAGAACATGACAATCACTCGGAAAAACAAATGAGGTTAGACATAATGCAAAACCTAGCATACGTGCGGGAAAATACCCAACAAGTGCTTGCATCATTCTTATCGTAAGAAAGTACAAGGATGTGGTGCATGGTTTGTAGGCATAAGATGCAAGAACAACCAAGTGCAATAGGCTCAATCAAGCAAGTATGCATCACAAGAATGGTGTCAAAGTATCCAAGATCAACAAACATAGCATTGTTGCACTCAATACAAGTGATGAGAGATGCAACTAATGGAGACAAGTGACAATGATCAAGATATATCATGTGAGTGGCATGAACATATATGTCATCAACCCAAGAAAGCAAGTAAGAGTGGAACATGGGAGATGCACCATAGCAAGCAATCATAGGGATCAAGAGCTAGTAGTGCGAAGATGCACCATACTAGAGGTAATCATGGCAAGCATGTCATGTGTGCAAATTGTAGGCATGAATAATGCACATGCCATAGCACAAGCATGAAAGCGAGATATGAGCAAAATAGGATCAATGTATTGGCGAGAGGCCATATGTAAATAGCAATAGGGCATCACGACTCTCCCAACACAACAAGCATCAATAGCGTGGGGCACAAAGAAATCATGGTAGTAGCTACAAGTATCTCCACCAAGCATGCAAATACAAATATAAGTAGCATAATGGTGAATCATGTGTAAAGGCAAGCAAGGGTCACAATCGCATGGCAAAGTCATATCAAGAGGTATAGCATGCAAAGTGAACATGATAAAAGGGGCATAAGATGACAAATGGTAAATAGCCCATAGTCATGTGAGAGCCAAGTAAAAGAGATGCGTGTAGTGGTTGCGCGAAGAGAACGGTGGTAGGGACAATCCATGGGATCCCAAATCGTCGTTGCTCTCAAGAGCTCATTTTGTCAACTCATGGTATTGTGAGGTTGACAAATCTTCATGAGTACCTACACAAAACAAAGACAAAGCAAAAATTGTGTGTGCGTGGTATATGTACACATCATCCATCATGATGCGCACGTGCATGTGTTGGTTAGTACAAAATCGCCAATGCTCAAATAAATGAGATGCGTGATATAGAAACATGTCATTCATCATGAGAGGTTTGTTGTTACGTATAGCATAATGGAGACTCGAATTGCGTAATGCATCATGACAAATATGTAGGGCATTGTTATTCATGGAATGCATATGGTGCACACAATCATGAGAACTATGCAAAGTATGGAATGCATCAAGATCTCCTAGTATGTAGGAGGAAACTATGGGGGTGTCCTCCTCAGAATTAGTGGAAATATCACATGGAGAATATTGACAACATGCAAAACAATGCATATTTGTAACAATGTGATCATGGCATGGCATAGTAGATGAATTGCGCAAATCATGTAAAGGAAGCTTAGCAATATCATCACAAGAAAAACAAAAGCCAATGACCATCATCTTGTCATCTCTGCCACAAGTTCAAATGGGATTTACTTTAATGGGGCATGCATAGTTACTATGTTGTCGGGAAACTTATCACCCACGAACACCTATGGGGACGGAGCCCCTTTTCGTTACGGCAGGGGGCGGAGATCGCACAAAGAGCGGATCGAGGCGTGCACACGAGCAGTTTACCCAGGTTCGGGCCGCACGGATGCGTAAAACCCTACTCCTGCTTTGGTTTGTATTGAGTTCTTGCTCAGGAGCGAAGAGAGCTACAGTACACTCTAACCGCTAGCAAGACCGAGCATGAGAATGATCGATCCCCCCTCTACGTTGCGCATGGGCCTCCTTTTATACGCTCAAGGGGTCACCGACAGGTGGCAACGCAGTTGAGGGTAAAAATGTAAAAAGGGTGGTAGTTGGAACAGTGTTCCATACCTAACCCTGACGGCAGGGGACAAGGGCATTAAATGCCCATTGCCGTCGCCCAAACAGTGCAAAAAGTGACCGTCAGGGGCGCCACCGTCCGCCACGACGGTAGTCTCGTCATCGCCACTTGCCACCGTGTACCCCTGGCTGCACAGCCTTCCGCCACGTGCGCCTGGAAGGGTCCTAGAGCGACACATGGGTGGATGCGCTGGAGCGCGGTAACTGAGTGGAAGCTTGCCGCGGCAAGCACCTTGCCGCGGTTGCTATCTTGTCGCTTCCAGGAGCTTGTCGCTCACCGGGCCTTGCCGGGACACGTGACGCGTCGCGGCAAGTTTCTTGAGATGCCTTGGTTGGCCTTCCCGGCAAGCTCCTCTTGCCAGGGTTTTGCGCCTTGAGTGGTTTTGTTCCTTGAGTGGCCTTCCCGGCAAGCGCCTCTTGCTGGGGTCTCGTCTCCTTGGCTTAAATACTTTTTTCTTGAATGGCTCCAAAGGAACCACGGAGGACCTTGGCGGTCACCCGACAAGCCTTGCCGCGGGACGCTGCGACTGCCCGTGCACAAGTTCGGGATACTAAGGTACCCCTACTTTAGTACACCGACATATGTTGAGATTGAAATGATGCAATATGGTAGATCTCACTCATAGCATATGAAAAGTTTAAAGGGTTGTCGAACATGATGTGACCAAAAGAACTTTCACATGATATCATATGGAGCATAGCATTACAGCTAGGCAACTCAACACGCTCATCGTCATATTCATTATAAATAGGTAAGTCAAGACATGTGTAAGTCGCACTAGCATGAAGCATGGCAATAGGTGTGTCAACATCATGCAAGCAATCATTGTCAAGATAGTCCACTAGTGGGACAAGAGAAGCACCATCACCTATGTTACCTTTAGAGTTTAGCTCATGTGTTGTAGGTGAGGTGTTGAAGACCAAGTCGCGGTCATCGTCATCTTGATGGAACCATGTGGGTGGTGCATCTTCGTCCACCATGGCCATCGGGTTGTCCGTTGGAGGGACGGACTCGTCGAGGGTAGGCATGTCCTATTGTAGGTGACCTAAAACCAAAGAAAACACACTTGGAGTAGAGGTTAAGTCGTTAGAAATCATAGTGGCCTCACATGCCCTATCAACTACCTCACTCACTAAGTGTTGTGGCTCACTCACTCCCTCGTGGAAGCTCTCACTCGTATGGTTGGTGGAGTAACTCAAATGGCTCTCAATCTTACATAGGAGAAGTGGCATGCTTTCATGTGTGGGGCTAGTGGTGGGCACACTCATCCTCTCAAGGGAAATGCTCTCAAGATCACATATGGTGGAGTCACTCGCATCACTGATGTGGTGGTGGCTCTCCTCACATGGGAATTGGGACATCTCGTCATATGTAGATGTCGAAGAGGTGTAGGTGCAATAGTCTCCATGCTCAACTTCCTCATCCATAATGCCTCCAAAGATGCATGGCGTGGGATGTGGCAAATCAGCACGCTCCTCCAGGTCAAAGAGAAGGTCTCATGCTTGCTCGCGTAGCTTGACCCGGAGTAGCCGTCTAATATGGGCGCCATCTTCATGGTGGTGGTTGACTCGCGGTCTTCTCTCTTGCCCTTGAAGCTCTTCCTTGGCGTGAAGTAGAGCTTGATCGGACTTGAAGGTATGCATCTGTCGAGAATCTTCATGAGGATGATGTCGTAGTCGTGCTTGAGCTCGTGGACGACTTGCGCTTGCATCCTGTTTGTGCTCCGAAGACTTGTGACTTGAACGTTGCCGCCGAGAAGATGACGAAGGGGAAGAAGACTTGTAGTCGACCACCAAGTGTTTGAGATCTGCCATTTGTTTGTTGAAGGAAGCCATTGTCCTTGTCTCGGAGTGTCGTAGTTCGATGGCGATGTTACCCAAGCGCTCTTGCATTGCTCGTTGTAGTCCGATGGTTTTCAAGTGGATGTCATTGTTCGCGCCGTCGATGTCAAAGACCGGAGATGAGATGCCTTGACTATCCATCACAAGACGCTAGCAAGTATGAGTGGGAGAAAGAGAAGAACTATACCGAATGTAACTTGACTGATGTTGAAGATGGATCAATGATCACTCAAATGTGGAACAAGGAAATAGCACAATTGGTACCAATTCTTGTCAGTTTCTCACACCTACACAAGTAAAGCTTATGTTGGAGCTCGGTGAGGATAGTGGCACAAAAATTTGATGCAAAATGTTAGCGAGAGTTAATAAAGTTGAAAGAGATTCACAAATTCGCAAGTGAAACAAGTAGACCAATAGCAATATGGGTGGCACACGAAAACACACACACGGATAGATAAATGTGGTTGTGCAACCAAGGGTTGAGCGGAAAATGTGGAATCCATGGAAAATGCTCTTGTCGCACAACACTAGAGAGAAGCTAGTCGATTTCTCAATAGGCTGATACGAACTTGTGCACTACCTATATGAGACAAAATGTAGCGACTTCCTATCACAAGTATGCTATGTATGTATGATGTTCTGGTGCTTTTAGCACAAGATGATCCAAGATGATCAAGTATGATATGATATCTTGTGATGCCATGGCTCTTGCTTACAAGCTTCTTTGTGGCTCTTTTGCTTAAAAGCTTATTCTTTTTTTTCTTTTCTTTTTTTGATATGGCAACGATGCGAAATGAACAAACCAAGATAGCAATTGTGTATATGCGGGAACAATATTGTGATACAAGGGATGATATGATGATACCAATATGATATAGTATGTATGCAATGGAAGGCGGATCGATGATCACTAATGTGCACAAGTAACCTTGCCGGCAATACTCAAAGGCTAGTCTCGATAGGCAAGTGACGCAAAATAGGCTTGGGGTTAACAATGCAATTGCAAGGGAATATACAATGATGTCATCGAAGTTACCGTCCGTGTCGATGATGAGAGGTGGTGCTATCGATGTAGACTCGTTCATAATTATTCGAAACACCTTAGGAAATAGAAAACCACAACTCAAAATCTCAAGGACAAATGTCAAATGGTGGTAGCGAAAAAGCGGTGGTGGTTGCGGAAGTGGAATGATGGGCTATATACGTTGTTGGAGTTGGAGTCACTGTCCCTAAGTAGCCGAAACACCTTAGGAGACACGAGCCACAAATCAAACAAGCTCACACAAAATTGGGTTAAGTTTCGTTGGCTATGTATAGTGGACTAAGCTATGCGGAAGTGGTGGTGGTGGTTGATGAAGAAGCGATTGTCCCTAAGTAGCTTAAACACCTTAGGAGACTCAAATCAGTACTCAAGCAACCACAAATGCTATGGGGGACGAAATGCTTAGGTTGCGGAAGTCGGTGGTGGTTATGCGTATGATATGGTGGAAGCCCTAGGCAAAGATGCCAAAATTCACAAACTATGATGGAGTCAAATAATTATGGTGATATTTTTGGGTGAAGGGGGGTGTCAAGAGCTTCAAAACGAGCTAGATAACGTCAAAATCGGACTCCGGATTAATTAGTTATCGACAAAATGGTGAAACAAGGGTGGCTGAATTCCCACAGGCCGGATGTCCGGGGTAAATTCCGGATGTCCGGGGCCTGTTTATAGAACCGTGCGAGATTTTGACCTCCAGGAGCTAGATGTTCGGCTTGGGGACCGGATATCCGGCCCGATGGCCCGTATGTCCGACCCAATGATTCCAGATCGGGATTGGAACTTCCAAACGCGTTTGGGGCGGAAATTGATGATTTGGGGGTCAAAATTGCACGGATTTTGTGGAGGAAGGATGTGGAAACTTAGGGAAATGTTAGATCCACTTGAAACCAAGCAAATCCACGGATCAAAATCAACAAAACATCATCAAACCAACAGATCACAAAAAAAAATTGGGGCTATTTTTTGTAGGGATTTTCGAATTTTTGGACGAAATCACACAAAACAAGGGTAGAAAACGGTGGAGGGGGCTCCAGATTCGTGAGAAACCTTGCTATGATACCATATGATGTAGGGTGGACCCCTAGATGGCCGATCTTTCACGAAATGGAGGGGTTCCCATGAAGAACACGAAGAACACGAGAGGGAACACAAGGGGAAACACGGGAGAATCACTCAAACCAACAAGACCAAGTCACACATATGCTAGATCCTCGAAACACAAAGAGATACACGATCCATGATCAACAAGGGACGATACAAAGGGTAACCGGTTCTTCTCCGTGAGGAGGTATTGGGGTATCCCGCGGAATCTTCTCCGCGAAGGAGGTCTTGAATCCGTGTGGATCTTCTCCATGGAGGGGCCGCAGTCACTCACAAGGAGATGAACCACTAGTGGATGAGCAAAGCTCTGTCTCAAATGAGCTAAACCTAAGCTAACCCTAACTAGGAGGAGGTGGAGGAGTATATATATAGTCTAGGTCCATGAAGGAGTAAGTAGGAGAGGGGTACATGGGCCGGTGGCCCAATACACAGTGCGCAGACAGGGGCCGGATGTCCGGGCGGGGGCCAGATATCCGGGCCTTCCCGAGATGCCGGATGTCCGGGCGCTGGGGCCAGATGTCTGGGCTAGCATGGTCCAGCTTCTGTGATGGGCGCCGGATTTCCGGGGGTCGGCCGGATGTATGGCCACTTTAAGTTGTGTGGCGTCCGTTTCCCTATAGGCTTCTTATGGTTGATGGCGCCGGATGTCCGGCCGCTGAAGCTCCATGGCGACTCCACTTGAGGCACTTCTTGATCCGCTTCCATGCGGTCTTGTCTTATGCTTCGAGCATCTCCTTGGTCGTCTCCTCGGTTCCTAAGCACATGTAGTGTCTCTGCATTAGGTAGCAACCAAGTCTCGCGTGATTGAAAAGGGGAAGCATCGAGGAACGGGTTCATCTTGTGTCCACTTGGGGCTTGGGAAGTAGTCGTAGTGTACATGGGGGTGAATGATGGATGTGCCGCATCAGTTATGGCATGGATGAAGAAGCCATCCACCATACCAAAGGTGATTGGTGTTGAGATACCAGTGCAGGAATAGGCGTTGTACTATTTGTCGCCACTAAGGCCGCCGCTGACCACGTTAGGGATGTACCTATATCGAATGTTCGTACATGTCAAAGAAGTGGTCAATCCATCAATCAAAGTCCTGCCGCCGCCACTGGTGCCAGGGTTCGTCGACGACGTTCATTACAGGAGTCAACATCAGACTTTCCCCGTGTTGCTCAGAACGATGGATGGTACAGGGCCTACTCCATCACGCGGCAGAGGCCCTTCCTTCTTTGGGAGACGAGGTAGGGTTGGCTGCCTTGATGTGCTCTAATTTGAGGTAACAACTGAATGTTCTCAGGTACTAGTTATATCTGAGCTATCGGTGTGAAGCACTGATGAGCCAGTATATTTGATTGTGGCATGTTCTATTTTCGTACTTGAACTGTTTTTAGAAAGGGGTGTACGTCAACTTAATGTGCTAGTGCAACCTCTTGAGCTTGCGTTGTATTCCCTCGAAGAGGAAAGGGAGATGCAGCACAGTAGCGTAAGTATTTCCCTCGGTTTTTGAGAACCAAGGTATCAATCCAGTAGGAGACCACGCACGAGTCCCTCACACCTACAAAAACAAATAAGAACTTCGCAGCCAACGCGATAAGGGGTTGTCAATCCCTTTACAGTCACTTAAGAGAGTGAGATCTGATAGAGATGATAGTTTATATTTTTGGTTTAAAAAAATAGCAAATAAAAGTGGTAAAAGTAAAGTAGATGTAGATTGATATGTTGAGACTAGACCCGGGGGCCATAATTGTCTCTAGTGGCTTCTCTCATGATAGCGATATTCTATGGCGGGTAAACAAATTACTGTCGAGCAATTGATAGAAAAGCAAATAATTATTATACTATCTAGGCATGATCGTTGTATATAGGCATCACGTCTGAGACAAGTAGACCGAAATGATTCTACATCTACTACTATTACTCCACACATCGATCGCTATCCAGCATGCATCTAGTGTATTGAGTTCATACAAACAGAGTAACGCTTTAAGCAAGATGACATGATGTAGAGGGATAAACTCAAGCAATATGATGTAAACCCCATCTTTTTATCCTCGATGGCAACAATATAATACGTGCCTTGCTTCCCCTACTGTCACTGGGAAAGGACACCGCAAGATTGAACCCAAAGCCAAGCACTTCTCCCATTGCAAGAAATAAAGATCTAGTAGGCCAAACCAAACCAATAATTCGAAGAGACTTGCAAGGATATTATGAGAACACATAAAAAGTTCTGAGAAGAACCAAATATTTTTCATAGATAACCTTGATCATAAACTCATAATTCATCGGATCTCGACAAACACACCGCAAAAACAGATTACATCGAATAGATCTCCTCGAAGACCGAGGAGAACTTTGTATTGAGATCCAGAGAGAGAAGAAGCCATCTAGATACTAGCTATGGACCCGAAGGTCTGAGGTAAACTACTCACAACTCATGGTGAGGGCGATGATGATGAAGGCCTCCGTGATGGATCCCCCTCCGGTGGAGCTCCGGAACGGGATCCAAGATGGGATCTCCACGGGAACAGAAGCTACGGCGGTGGAATTAGGATTTTCTCTCTGCATATGGTGGTTCTGGGGTACGTGGACATATATAGGAAGATGGAGGGCACCGGGGGCCACACGAGGGGGCCTCGAGGCAGGGGGGGCGCGCCCTGGGAAGGGGGCGCGCCCCCCACCCTCGAGGGCCACCTCTCTGTCCCCTGACTTGGTCCTCAAGCTCCGCGTGCGTGATTTTCTCCAAAAATATCTCCCGCGAAGGTTTCATTCCGTTTGGACTCCGTTTGATATTCCTTTTCCGCAAAACCCTGAAATAGGCAAAAAACAGCAATCTGGACTGGGCCTCTGGGTTAGTAGGTTAGTCCCAAAAATGATATAAAAGTGAATGATGAAGCCCATGAAACATCCAAGACTTCATAAATAATAGCATGGAACAATAAAAAATTATAGATACGTTGGAGACGTATCAGCTAGCAGATCTTATTGTATTATCTATCTGTTTTCTTTGCACAACAAAAAATATATTTCCCCATCATTGATAAAGACGATGAACTGATATGTATGAGTTCGTTGGTTTCAGCATAGCCCTACCCGTAGCGATCCACTGCTTCCACCCTGATTGTGCCGCCTACGTGAAATTTTTGTATGCAAGTTCAGTGTGCTATGATGTTCCATATGAATGTGTCAACTATATAAGTTTTTACTGAGCATCAGCAGTGCATATGACTGAAAGATGTATTTACGAGTATCGGTCGACGTGCCTCTCTCTCTCTCTCTCTCTCTCTCACACACACACACATGCACACACACACACAAGTGGGACCCGGTGAATTATTTCTTCGCTCATGACAGCTTTTAATTAGGTTCCACTGTACTCTAACTTTTTTCTTAAGTTATTAATTGAGCTTAGTAACTTCAAAAGGTTGTACAGAAGCCTTGTTTGGGCCTTTTCAGGCGTCGTTGAATGTGGGCTGAGTAGCCATGTAAAGTTGAACTATACTACAAAGGCCATTTTTGTTGAACATCAGCAATGCAACTAGGCCGATAGTTGTACACAATATCTTTAAATAAGCGCAGCCTAGCCTATGTTTCTTTTCATAAAATGCGCAGACCAATTCAATTTTTATATAATAAAATTACCGAGCCCAACTTAATATTTTTATTAATATTGTAACTCACCCACCCTATTATTTTTATACGAAATGCTGAGTCTAGACCATCATTGTTTTTTCACCCACCCTAGAAATGATAAATGCACTGCATGTATGCAATATTATTTTTCACCCAGCTCAGTAAATAGGTGTATTCGAATAAATAATCAAATGTGTTGTAAATAATATATTATTTTATTTTATTCGTATTCATTTACTGTATTATAACTTAATATCTTGATTTGTCAAAAAATGGCTATTATTATTTTTACCCAGTCAAGGAAATATATTATTTGTCGAGTCAAAGCCCCGGAAATAGATGTATTGGCAAACAAAATGAAATGGGCTGTAAAACCTAAATAAATGGGCTGCATTCCACCACAACTTTCGAAGCTGACTTTGTTGGCCTAGTAGATGAAGCCCGCGCAAGGTGTTGTCCATTTAGTGAACACAATGATTTAATTGTCTAAAACAAAAAGTCAACAAATTATTCTGACATGTGTAGTCGTTGGATTGACATCCAACGGTGATCCTGCATATTCAATCTGTGATCTAGTTGCTCTTGCTCCAGCCGCAAAACCATCGCCGGCTGGAGCGCCTGCATGTGCCTCCCGTGGCCGGTTATGCTGCCGCGCAGGCCCCGCCGTCCCACCCTACTCCCAGCCATGGCCAGGTCATAGTTGTACTCACCCACACCTTCTGTTATTCTACGGCGAAGGCAGCCGAATCAGTCCCTCTTACTCCCACTGACAGCTCGGATCCACCAGCTATATCTTCGCACGGAAGGAAGTGCCTCCTTATTACGCACACAAAAATGAATACTCCCCCTGCTATCTAGGACCCACCATAGTTGGAGGCTGACTTGTGGGCCTACTAACGCGGATAGAGGGCTTTGTCAACTTAGTCAATATGAACGATTCTAACAGCAGTGACCGTACGATGTCCATCCAACGGTCGTAGTGCTTCTTCAACCTCTGGTTTTCTTGTTCCAGCCGCCCAAACCAGCACCGGTTGTGCTGCCTACTCCTGCCTCCCGTGGCCGGCTGTGCTGCCACGCAGGCCTCGCCGCCCCACCCCCACTCCCAGCGGTGTCAGGTCATACTTGTACTCACCCACACATTCTGTTATTCTCCAGCGAAGGCAGCCAAGCCAATCCCTCATACTCCCCTCTGCTAGGGACTCCAATGCCCCTTGTTCCACGACCCCAGATCGTTCCCATCTTAGTCCCGGCCACCGTCCATCACCTTGGTGCTCTCGGCGCGGCGTGGTCAACGTGGTCAAGGAATGACTTCCCTCGGAAGATGACTGTATGTGGAGAGGCTGATAGCTGGGTCCACGGCTGTAGCAAGGAAGTGCCTCCTTATTACGCGCAAAATAATGATTCCTCCACCTAACAGAGGGACCTACCGGTGGGGCCTCAAAAAATTGTTTCCCCTCTGACAGCTCGGACGCACCAGCTACATCTTCGCACGCAAGGAAGTGCGTCCATATTATGGGGAAAATAATTCTCCCTCCTTACCACTGGGACCCACCATCAATAACTTCGCACGTAAGGAAGTGCCTCCTTATCCTCCCTAACATTCGAGACCCACCAAGTCGAAGCGTACGTAGCGTTGTCATTCTGGTCACGAATGTGTACGTACATACTTGTCGATCGGTCTCTCTGCAACGATGAACTGTGGTCGAGCAAGCAGCAGCACATGTAGTAGTAGTTCAAGTAGTCCAGTCTAAACCGGGTACACGTACGTGCAACCAAATGCCAACAAATACGGCCACATACGTACATACGGGCGGGGTCTCAAATGCCTAGCTACTCAGGCATACGTACGGGCATGGCATGTGTACATGGAGAGGCAACGGACAGCAGCAATGGCGTCATGTTCTTCGGCAGCCAAGTGGCTGGGTCGGAACAGAGAAACAACATCCTGTTCATCGGGAGTGAAGCCACGAGGTCGGATCGCATCATGTTCAATAGGAGCCAACCGTCTTGGACAGAACACCCGGAACGGGGTCGGGCGTACCGCAAAACGGAGGAGAATGGCCTTCTATTCGAGCGCGTACAGTGAAATGGGGTCCTGTTCATCGGGAAGGGTCTGGCGTACCGCAGAACCAAGGAAACAGACTCGTGTTCGAGATCCTACGGTCGAAACGGGGTCCTGTTGATCGGGAGGGGTGTGGCGTACCGCAAAATGGAGGAAACGGACTTCTCTTCGACCTCCTACGGTTGAAACGGGGTCCTATTCATTGGGAGGGGTGTGGCGTACCGCAAAACGAGACTCCACGAGCTACTGTTCATCCACCGTCTACTGCCTCGCTCCAGCCTCCATGAGCTACTGTTCATCCATTGTCGACCTCCTCCAGCCTCCACCTACGATTATTCACCCATGACGTCTCCCTCCTGCCTCCAATGGCTCCTGTTCATCCAGCATCCATCGGCTACTGTTCAACCACCCCTCCACCGGCTACTGTTCATCCAGCCCTCCACCGGCTACTGTTCAACCAGCTCTCCACGGGGTCCTGTTCATCCACCCCAACCTGCTTGATCGGGGTCCGGTTCATCCACCGGCAACGGCCTCTATCTACTATACCACGGGGTCCTATTCATCCAACCCCCACCGGGAACTATTCATCAAGAGACAACAGGTTTGGTCGGCTTCAGTTAGCAGCAGTAGTGAAGGAATTGCTATATCAGGTTCAGTTAACAGCCAGATCGATTGATCGGTCGGGTTCAGTAATGCGTAGCCTGTAGTGCAATCGCCCGGGTTCAGTAGGAAAAAGCCTCGCTCGGATTCAGTTAGATCCCAACGCCTTGCACACACGTGCATACGTGTACGAGAGAAATATGCAATCCCTTCGTGCATCGCTCAGCCTTGACCACACACCGTAACCGGGAACTCCCCAATATTTTCCTCGCCCTCGCTTCTACCATGGTTTTTTCGTCATGGACGGCCCAAAGAATGTCATGAAGCTATGTCTCCAGCCCGCCTAGGACGAAAATCCCATTATTTGTCATGATTTTTTGTCATAGAAGTAGGAGCCCACCACATCTATGATGATACGGGATTTTTTCACAATTATTGTCATAGAAGTGTCATAGGCATAACATAAAAAAAATCGTTCGGACCAAAATGTCACGGATGTGTCTTTTTTTGTAGTGGTGGTGGCCACGGCCACCACCTCCCTCCTTCGGGCCGCGATGGAGGAGCGGGTGATGGCCATGGTGCCGGCAGTGGGGTCGCAACAACAACGGCCACCTCCCGCCTTCGGGCCCCGGCGGAGCGGGCGATGGCACTGGCTTGCGACGGTGGTGTGGCGGCCACGATGGCAGATGGTGGGGTGGTGGCAACGGCGGCCCACAACATCTGCTGACGGCAGCGGCGGCGGAGCGTGTGGTGGGTGTTCCGTGCACACCCAACAGGGACGCCACGCGTACTACACTACGACAGGGATTGCACCACCGCCGTGGCGTAGCATCCCAGCTGGAGCTGTCCTTTGATAACGGAGGAGTGGCTGAGCGGCGACGATGGGCCGGTGCCATTGGTGATTGTGGGGGAAGTAGACGAGATAAGCTATAGGGATGGAGGAAAGAATGCCATGCTGGACACACCAGCCGTGAGGGTTTATATAGCAGGCCGGTAAGCATTGGGAATTTGGGGGATTTCAACGAGTCGGGTGGGGATCCTTGCGCGGGAACCTGCGTGGTTGCACAGGAATGGGCTCACCACCGTTTGGCCCAAAGAAGGCCCTCGCACGCTGCTCAAGCTTGCGCATGATGCCATCTGTGGCAGCGGGGTGACAAGACATGTGGGAGGAGGACAAAAGGACACGTACACATACGGTTAATAAAAAACATTTGCGATTTAATTACCTACTACCCCCATCCTGATTTATAAGTCATCTATGTATTTTTGTGTCAATTTTTGACTCGAGATTTAACAAATAAAATATGAATGCATGTCGCTAAAGATTATATTCTTGGATTTGTATTTGAACATAGTTTCGCATTATATAATTTTTATAACATCCATTAACATTTTGTTGGTTAAATTTAAGGTCAAAATATGACACGGAATATAAAGGGGACTAATAGAATAAGACGGAGGTAGTAGCACATGGCCGCTCTGTACTCAGCGAGGCAACTATCGGCCTGCTTGCAGACGACCATTCAGTGTATGTTCAACTGCTCTATGCGTGTGGTTGCTCGCGGTTGAGGCGGCCGCGACGCGCTCTGCTCATGTCCCGCCATGTGCGCTCTACTCTCGCATCCCTTTGGACACTTTGCCCTCGTCCCTCCACGTGCGCTGCCAGTGTTTGGGGCTGTTGCAAGATCACGTAGGTTCGTGCTGCCTTTGTGCATGTAGTTACGTCGGGCGCGGCACCACGATGCAGTTACCCGCTGCAAAAACTGCCATGCGGACGCACCGAGAATCCAAGTCACTCGGCCCCCGTTTATTCCTGTGGCCATTTACCTTCATCTCTAATGCCAAACGACACAATAAGCACACCCACGACGACACATACAGAGAGGACATCCAGCGGTTCCAGTGGCGCTCCCCGTGGCTCCAATGGCACTCCTAGCGGCCGTCGACAGCAATGATGGGCAGTTCACACGCATCACGTAGTCGACACCACGTGAGGGGGAAGGCCCTCTCGATGGTGTACACGAATGAGCCGGTCTTGGTGTAGAGATCCATCCAAACTATGGAACAATTTCTTGCTGAGAACAAGTACCAAGTGCTCGGTTTTGACCACTAGTTCACTAGCGGTCGTGCCGAGCACGATTAGAAGGTTGCGGTCGCCCAGTTATGCATGCGACATGACGTCCTCGTCTCCCACTACCACCTGGACACAAAGCCTTGCGAGTGTTTCTCCAGGTTTGCCAATAGCTCCGACTATAGTTTCGCTACGGTGGACACCACCAACGGTCTAAAAGCGCTCAAGGTTTTGGGCTTGAAATGCTAGAATCTTGTAAAAAAGGTAGGCAGAATAAAAGTGAATGATGCATGGGTCATTATTTTTAGATACGTAATGGCTTACGGCAGGGAGACCCGATGTCCCCTATTATGTTTCAACATAGTAGCAAACATGTTGGCAGATCTTATCAGCAGGGCTAAGGAGAATGGCCTGGTAGGAGTAGTTTCACATCTTGTGGATGTGGGAGTATCTATATTACAATATGCTAATGATACTATTATCTTCATGGAACATGATCTTGGGCTAGAAATATGATGCTAGTACTATGCCTATTTGAACAATTGTCAAGACTGGAAATTAATTTTAACAAGAGCAAATTGTTCTGTGGGAGGGCTAAAGATGAACAAGATGCATATACACAATTGTTCGTATGTGAAATGGGATGCATATCGTTTAGTTACCTAGGGATGCCAATTCATCATCAGAAATTATAGAATAAGGAGTGCAAGTGCCTCGAAGATCGATTTGAGAAAAAACTAAGCTATTGGAGGGTAAGCTTATTTGATATGGGGACGGCTAGTGTTGTTAATTCTGGTTCTAACTAGCATGGAAATGTTCCTCTTATCTTTCTTTAAAGTACTGGTAGAGGTATAGAAAAGATTGTATTTTTATCGATCTTATTTTTTCTGGCAAAGTGATGAAGTAAAAAGTGAACTACAAGTTGACCAAATGGGATATTATTTGCTGACCCAAGGACCAAGGATGTCTAGGGGTTGCGAACTTAGAGGTTATAAATAGATGCCTACTTAGCAAAGGGCTATTTATTAGGTTCTCTGTTGAGACCGAGGGTACGTGGGTAAAAGTTTTGCTTAATAAGTACATGCAATCTAAGACATTGGCCCAGGTTATAGTAAGACCTAATGACCCACATTTCTGGAATGGTTTAATGAGGACGAAAGAAACCTTTTTTAAGAGGGTGAAGTTTAACATTGGTGATGGTAACACCACTAGATTCTCAGAAGACGCATGGTTAGGGGATATCTTTAGCCTTACAATATCCTATCCTTTATAATATTGCACAACGTAAGGAAGCTTGTGTTACTACAATATTATAGTCGGTCCCCCTAAACATATAGTTCTAGAGGGTTCTGGTGGGTGAACATTGGAACTCGTGGCTACATTTGGTTCGTAGGTTGATGGATGTTCAGCTCTCTCGCCAGGCAGATGCCATCCACTAGAAATTACCTTGGAACAATAGTTTCACGGTGAAATCTATGTACTTGGATTTAATTAACTCTAGGCAATACCGAAATCACTTCACATATGGAAGATTAAAGTCGTGATAAGAATCAATATCTTCATGTGTGGTTTGTCCACAAGGAATTAATTTTAAACAAAGAAAAGTTGGTAAAATGAAGATGGGCGGTTAGTTCACGTTGTTACCTTTGTGACCAGAATGAAGGCATAAACCATAAAACACCTCTTTCTCGATTGTCCTCTAGCCAAAATTCTTTGGCATACCATACATATAGCCTTTAACGTTACTCCTCGAATTAGTATTGACACGTTATTTGGGACCTAGCTAACCTGAGTGTAATGAAATATTGCGGGACGCATTCAGATAGGGATATGCGCATTTCTTTGGGATATATGGAACTATAGAAATGATATCATCTTTAACAGGAAAAACATATCCGCTTTCTGCAGGTTATTTACATCGACACTACTTTGATATGTATGTGGTCGTTACTCACTCATGTGGACTCTAGTAAGCTATTGGGTATTGGGTGAAACCAATGGGAGATGGTAGTACGGGTTATCTACAACTAGTTTGGATGGCGATCCAATAATAGGGTAAGTGTTTTGTCATCTAGACCTATTTTTGGCCGGTTGTGGCATCTTTTTCTCTATCATTTTTGTTTTTATGGTCCTTTTGTGAGCCTTTGTTGGACGTAAGACTTTGTTTTCAAACTTTGCACCAATAAAATGGCTTCTTGCATCACTCTGATACAGAATTCGGGGCTTTCCTTCTTTTCCAAAAAAATGATTTTCTTCCTAAATAAATCAAAGTTCGTTTCATACCCTTTTTGTTTCTATGTTCTATTTCGAAAGCATCATAAGCTTATAGGAAACTAATCACTCAATCTAAAAAATGTGCTCTTGTTATGTTTTCGCATAATTAGCAAATGGAATTTTGGATAAGATTTCCTATTAGAACTAAGAGGATGCTTGTTTATGCTAAATAACATATAAATTTTGAGTTTTGAGTGCCTCTTTATGTGTATAATTTTTTGTTTTACTAATCGCTAGTGGTTATATCAAGGGTCTAATTTTGGATGTTACAGGGCCCCACATTCTTTCCAGTATGGCACTGAGTGTAAACATGTATTATGAATGAAAATCATGTCAATTGACGTGATAATATCCAACCGTGTGAAGCATGAATCAGTTGGGATCAAAACATGTCGCGGAGACCTTTCCAGGGGATAAGAAGGTGTGCTTTATGGCCATAATCGCTTGTGCCATTGGTCGTACTGTACAGTGTCTCCTCCAATGGTCAACTAATGTAATCAAGTGTGATTGGATCAGTGAGATGATGAACGAGGAAACCAAAACCATGATCCAGAATGAGAAATCATCTACTCGAGAAGGGATCTGGAGGGGGAATTGAGTAAATGGCACAACTATGCCATCACCTATATCAAGGAGACATCGGCATCAAGCATCAGCATCATTCGTGTCCTTATTATAAACATTCATCTATTTGTAATAGTCAATCTTAGTGTGGATTCATACGTATATTACATTAATAATTCCCTTGTTATTATCATAAACACCTCGATGATCCTTGTTGTGTCCATGTCCGAGTAAACCTCTCAAGTTGTCGGGGATATGAAGGAATCCTAGTATGTATATTAGTTGAATTCCAATAAGATGCAATATCCTTTGTATGTGGAAGTTAAATATTCTTCCTGGTGTTGTCTGAATTCGACCATGCAACATCTTTCTTTATGGTCGAGAAGGATGTTACTATCTTTGTGAAGGTGGGTCAAGGAGGTATTGTAGTGAAAGAAGCTACCCCTCCTTCCCTGTCCTTTTATAGGGCGATAACTAATACCGCCCATTAGTGGTGTCCATGAGAAAACCCTTAATTATCATTCACATTTCCCGAATTATATAGTAATGATGGTGGCTTGTGGATTACAAAGCTAAACGTGTATGCACGTGTTTGTACTTTCTTCCGCCCCTTATGAAAACGAATAACATGGATTAGTTAGCTTAACCTAGAATTTGAGCACAATCAAGTAGCCTGCATATTAGTGATGAATACAAACACACTGAGAATCTATTATACATACTACATATTTCATCACTTTCGCTACTCTCTTGCTCTGCTTTTGTACTTTCGTGTACTTGCAGTAGAACCAACACACCATAGCAATATTTTGGCATCGCTGTTGCTTTGAAACTTCAACTAACCTACATGCACATTCTGATAAAACCCAAAGAGAGGTGAATACCATTTCCTATGCTAACTATAGGATCAATACTATTACTTCAAAAAGGTTACAACTAAACCATCTACACTTGGACGCCATCAAGCTTTTTCTGACACCGTTGTCGTGAAACTAGGTGCTTTCAATCTTTGTTTTAATTTTGTGTGCTAATTTATTTTATATGTTATAAGTAATCATGTACGAGTTTGACATCACAACAACTCATCGCAATAAATATCTCGAGACCGCCTATTAAGGACATCTTAACAACTTTAGGCCTAAGATGAAACACGTGAAACTTACAATACTAATATGAGTTTACTCGGACTACTACGAGAAATACCATTCAAAGGTGATTGTATGGAGGATCTGTACCCACATGTGCAGCTCTTTGGGTAGAGGTGTGAGACATTTAAATTGAAGGCTTTCACGTATGAAGAAATTAAGTTAAAAGTATTTGGCCAGACATAAACTACCAACACGAAAGCATGGTTATTTATCCCTCACATGGGTACCTTTGACTCCTCATAGACGTTATGGGGTATGTTCTTAGCTACATTTTTATCTAGAGAACATGTCCTACGGAGCAAGGCGTATTATTATCAAGTTTAGTCAAAACCCGCTAAGAGAATTATTTAGGCATGTTTAAGGTACCATACTTTAATTGTTGGTTGCACCCATCATAAATTTTGACCCTGGTTAGTGCTACATTTCTTTTAGGGACACTTACACTTTTGCCACTAGTTGTGCCAGCCTGTGGTTTTGCCCTTACTTAGCGGCTTTGCTCAGGGCATTTAGCCCTTAGATTTGTCACTAATGTCGTCTCTATGCCCTTTTACCATTTGACCAATACTTTGAGAATTCCTAACAAATTCATATGAACTCATGAAAATACGAATAAGATATCAAAATGCTTAGATTTTTTTACCTTTATGTGCATGTCACCTTTATTGAAGAACAAAATATTGTTTAAACTAAATGGGGTTATTAATGTTATTGACACTATCAAACATAAAAAGGTTTATTTGCATTTATCAATGTTCATGTAAACTTGGTATGAATTTTCAAAGTAATGGTCAAATTTGTTTGATAATTCACATGAAATTCATATGAACTATGTAAATAAGATATCAAAATTTTTGAAAATATCACCTCTATTGCATGCAATTTTTATACATGGAAAAGTATTTTTTATACCTTTTATGTTTAATAATGTTAATAAAATTAATAACATCCTGTAGTTTAAACAATACTTTTTCGTGAACGCAAATGACATGCTCATAAATGTACTATTTTCCTAGATATTTTGATATCTTATTCGCATCTTTATTGAGTTCATATGAAGTTTTTATGAATTTTCAAAGTATTGGTCAAATGGTCAAAGGGCACTGAAACGACCTCTGATACAAATCTACGGGCAAAACTAAGCGGAGCCGAAAACTAAGGAAAAACCCTTGGGGTGGTTTAGACTAAGGTCAAAAGCATTTAGCCATTTCTTTTATCGAGGATTATATGATTACTAGTAAAATAAAAAAATAGAAATTTTGGAATGTAATATTAAATATAAAAAAATATAAATGCTTGTCTACTTGTTGTGTAATAGATTGTGTGAAATAAAGTCAAGTTTGAAACATTTTGAAAGTTCAATGAGAGTGAATAAAAGGACTTCCCCAAAAACTTTCATCTCCATGAATTCAAATTCATTTCATCAAAAAACCCTAAAGTGAAGATAATATGACTTCTTCTATTTAAAGAAATGGAAAAGGGATTTGAAAATATTTGAAATCCAATTGGAAATATTTGAAATTCAAAAACTTTATGCAACTCAATGAGTTTCATGAGAGAAGATAAAATTACATCCTAAAATTTTAATAAATAGGGTTGGATGGTTTCAAAGAATCATTTTGAAAGCCAATTTCAAGTTATTTGAATTCATGTTCAATTTGAAGTAATTTGAATTTCCAAATTTTGAACTGTCAGATTTTGGGTTCCGCAAACCCTGAGGGGTTCGAACTCTGGGGTGCGCACGAAGAACACTCCTCCCAGGCATGCTCACCTTATAATTCCATAACCGAGCTCGACGAACTCAAAGAACAAGGGATACAGAGGATTATACTGGTTTGGGCCACCTTGTGATGTAATACCCTACTCCAGTGTGTGTGGTGTATTGACTTGTGCGGGTGAGGATGAACTAGTACAATGGATGAACAGCCTCTGGAGGAGAGGTGTTCTTCGGCTCGGGTGAGCTCGTGGGGTGTGTCAGGTGGAATGGATTCGATCCCTTCTATGGTGGTGGCTAGGTCCTATTTATAGTGTCCATGGTCCTCTTCCCAAATATCAGCGGGAAGGGATCCCACAATGGCCAAATTTGAAGGGGAACAACTAGTACAAGTTATCCTAATAAAAGCTGTCTTCGCGTGCCAAAGGCTCTGGTGGTGAGGCCGCGCCGGGCTCCACGAAGACCTCCATTCTGCAGTCTGACAGTCCTTGGTTGTCGGGACCCCGATCCTAAGTCACACAGGTCTAGCCTGTAACACATCATATCACTTTGCGGCCTCACGCACGGTATCCCCACGGGTGCCACCTTACCTGGCCCGGGACCGTTTGCGCATTTTGGCACACGTATATGATAGTGTCGCTAGCATCCATATGACAGAGAACCCGGGCCGACATGACCAGTTATAAACCAAAAGTGGCACTAAATTATAGAGAAAGGCATACATGACCCAGCAACGAACGTGTCGGTCATCAACGTATGAACCCAAGTCTTAGCAAGCTACAAGGACTTAAAGGAACAACGCGTGACATTTCCCCTAAGGGACAGACACAGGAACGAAGAAGGACACATGCCGGCCAGCCTAAGTGTTACGGAGCAGTAGCAAGCTACCAAGGCTCAGTTGAAGAACTAGGAGACATTTCCCTGTAAGATAGGCTACCAAAGGTAAACAACTAGGTGTCGGATCCCACACATAGCAATACACATTACACGTACGCATAACATGCAAGTATGTGTTGTACAACATGGCCTCACAACATAACTCAACAACTCATATAGATAAAGGCCTAGAAGAGCCATCATAGCATTTATTACAATCAGAGGTCACATGACCCAACATACAGAGCATACAGGCAACGGAAGCATAACATGTCTGAGTACAGACAACTACAAATGAAAAAGGCTAAGAAGCCTGACTATCTACCAGACCCTCCCAAGGGCACAAGAACGTAGCTGAGGTAACAAGCTAAACGTCGAAGTCCACGCGGAACCACTAGCGAGACTGAAGTCTCTCTGCAAAACATAAATTAAGCAAACTTGAGTACAAAGGTACTCAGCAAGACTTACATCAGAACTAACTACATATGCATCAGTATCAACAAAGGGGTGGTGGAGTTTGACTGCAGCAAGCCAGCTTTGACTCGGTGGCTATCCTAAACTACGACTGCAAGTAACTCTTTGAGGCGGCGCACACGAGTCCACATATTCACCAAACAATACACCACTATGGATCCATTCCCGTCTACCTACGAGAAGGCCATCCATAGTACTCACACTTGTCTTGAGTATTTTAGAGTATACACTTTCGATTGTCTATGTACCACGTAAGCATCCAAGAAGTCCATAACCGCGGACCTGGCTATTCGAATAGATCATGTTAACCCTGCAGGGGTGTACTTCTTCACACACGCTCTTGCCACTTACCGCCATGTACACGTCGTGTATCTCGGCAACCTTCAAGCGGAAGCCTGGCGAGGGTGTCGGCCACGACCTGACTAACCACACAAGTCTCTCATCCAGGTTTATCGCCTATTCGGGTTCCATCCGTGGGGAGATCCGGCCGGGGTGTCGCTCACGGCCCCAAATGATGTGCGCAGGGTTCCCAAGCCCACCTCGACGGATGGATCTACGCTTGGTACACCGTGCCACGGTAACTAGTCTGCCCCAAGCCCACATGTACCGTGTGCAACTTGGTAGACTACTAACACTACCTACAAACACCAGAAACTAGTTGCAACTCCTGGACAGAGATCATGTTGATTAATAAGTCGAGAGGGGTCGAGTTACCGAAACCCAATGTGTGGTAGTAGCTTTGTCATTGGACAACTTACACAGAACTCAGTTCTTAAGGACGATTCCAGTGAGACAACCCACCATGTACTCCTACATGGCCTCTCACCGCTACCTTTACCAAATCATGTTCACACACTTAGCTCTCAACAGTAGGGCATGTTCACCATATTCCAATTCATCCCCGATGAATCGGACCTCACAAAACTCTAAGCAATAGCAGGCATAACCAGAAAGCATGAATGAGTAGGCACAACATGGCTCAAACAACTCCTACTCATACTAGTGGGTTTCAACTATTTACTGTGGCAATGACAGGTCATGCAGAGGAAAAGGGTTCAGCTACCGCAGCAAAAAGCAGTTCAAAACGTTGTTGTCCTAATGCAGTAAAAGAGAGCAGGAGCAAGAGAGTGGGATTGTATCGGGATGCTCAATGGTGGTTTGCTTGCCTGGCACTTCTGAAGATAGTAATAGTTCTTCATCGGTGTCATCGAACTCATCGTCGGAACGTTGTCTACTGAGAGGGGACAAAACCGACAAACAGAGAAAGAACACAATCAATGCAATGCAACAATATGATGCATGAATGTGACATGGCAATATGATGTTTATTGAGCTAATGCCACTGGCAACACAATTAAATGAAGTTGGTTTGAACCAAAGGTTCAAATTCAAACTCCATATGTGATTATACAAATGCCATTTATTCAAATTGCCCTAAACAGCAGCCATAAGTTTTTATAACATGCATGAAAATGCCATAAACAGATTCCTTGGATTTTTCTGATCAATTTTCATATATAAATTATTTTCATCTGAGTTATAGATTATTTTCTATGATTTTTAGAAGTTTTGGCTATTTTCTGAAATAAATAAATCATTTCTGATTTATTTAAAATTCCAGAAAAGCATTACTGCGTCAGCACTGCGTCATCATGATGTCAGCAGGTCAACGGGCTGGTCCAGGTCAATTCTGACATGTGGGCTCCACATGCCAGTGACATAGTGCTGCCTAGAGTCACAGACAGGTGGGGTCAGGTCAACGACCACGTCAGCAGAGTCAAAGCTGACGGGTGGGTCCCACTGTTTAAGGATTAATCTAAACAGAAATTAAAACTAACCTAAATAGGTACAGGGGCCCACATGGCAGTGGCTCTAGGGGGGGGGGGTTAGTGGGGTAATTAGTCACTAATTAAGTGCCACGTCGGCGGTCACCGGACACTGGCCGGCGGCGACCAAAACAACGGCGGAGACTTGCCGGAGTTGCTCGGGCTCGCGCTACAGATGCCGGGAGGACGCGCGAATGCCACCACCAGATAGCCCGCACACGCCCGCATCTAGCTGGCTGCTCGGGAGGTCGCGGGGTCGGCAGGAACAACGGCCACGTCCATGGAGGCGGCCGCCGGAGTTCGGTTGATGAACAGAACGGCGCTACGGGCCACTCCAGGAGCAACGGGTGGCCCTGTCCGATGCGCGGGTGTGCAAGGCGTGCAGTGGCGAGCTCGGACGCACGCTACGGTGGCTGTGGCCACGGCGGCGACTTGGCCGACAAAGCCAAGCTTTCGGGTGCGGTGGTTAGCTAGGCTAGGTGGAGAATTCGACCGCGGGGTGAGAGGGGAAACAGGCAGGGGCTCACGGCGAATGTAGTGGTGGCCTCGGCGAGCTTGAGGGAGCACCGGAGCGGGCACATGGCCGCCGGCGATCTCGGCGGACCGAGGTTGAAGAAGACGAAGACGGCGGCGTTTTAGGGCTTCCGGCGTCGCCTGGCTTGGTGATGAGGTCGAGGACGAGGTGGCCGAGCTATTGGGCACGCCGAGGGGTCGAGGGGGAGGGTCTGAGTGCGGCAACGGCGAGCGGCGGCGACGGGCGGGTTCGGTGGTGAGGGGGAGAGAGCCAGGAGAAGGGAGAGAGGTCGAGGAAGAGTGACAGAGAGAGGCAGGGAGGTGCGTGGTGTCTCTAGGTGGCTGACGTGTGGCCACGCGCGGCGAGCACACGCCCTCCTGCCTACTGGCAGGAGGTTGAAGACAGTGGGGTGGCTGGGCTGGGCCAGCTACAGTGTTGGGCCACAGCTGGGCTACACAGAAACTGGGTCAGCCAGGTAAGTTAGCCCAGGTTAGTCTCTCTCTCTTTCCAATTTCTGTTTTCTATTTTCTTTCTTTGTAAACTTTAGGGCTTTAATAAAAATGCCAGGGCATTTCCAAAAATCATAAAACCAAGCATGGCTACTGTTTAGAATAAATCCAACAGTAAACATTTTAGTTTATGATTATTTAAGCATTTAAAATAATATATAATATTTAAATGCCCAAAGCAAATACTTAAATATTTAATTCCAAAAATCCAGAATGGCCCTATAAAAGTGTGCACCATTTTTGACAAGGGTTCTAGACCAATTCAAAAATCATGAACATTTTCAAAGGCATTTTGGGTCAATGGAAATATTTTTAGGTTGAACCTAGTTGAGTTCTTTTGGTGCTAGGGTTTGAACATCCCCATTTCCAATTCATTTAAAATTTAAACATGATGACATGATGATCAGGCAAGGACCACAGGGGTTGATCTAGGGATGTGACATTGGTCTTGTTGTAACGATATGGAAACCTTTCCTGGATTCCTCGGGACTCCGCGATTGCGCTTGCCCCCTTAGCACCAAAGGGGAAACTGGTACACTATGACCGCTGGCGCCCACCTGGCCTTGGTCGTGATGGCTCACGTCACGTGAACCTCGCGAGGTGCGCCTTGCATAAATTTCTCCGCTCCTCGGGAGCCAGCCTAGAGAGGCTGCCCCCCACGGAGGTCTTGTTGTCGTCTGCCTCGCGAGGCTTGGCCCCTCGCGAGGTTATTTAGCTGTGGTTGCTGAAGCTGGGCCGTACCAGGCCGCTGATGGAGCCACGCCACGGGCCGCAGGCAGGCAGGTCTGGGTACCCCCATTCCCAGGACGCCGACAGTAACCCCCACTACTAGGAAATGGGCTATAGATGGAATGGATACTAATGGCGCACCAGACATGTGGTGCGCCACTACTGTATAGCAGTGGCACACCATGTGCTGGTGCGCCATTAGTGTGGTATACACTAATGGCGCACCAGGCACATCGTGCGCCACTAGTAACAATTTTTTTTTCAAACATACTAATGGCGCATCCAGGCACAGTGCGGCATTACTAGTTCTAACTAGTAATGTCGCACCAGCCAAAGAGTGCGCCACTACTATTTTTTTATATTCTTTTTTTATTCTTTTATATTCTTTTTTTTTGCAAAACTACTAATGGCGCACCGTGCCGTAGTGCGCTATTACTAGTTTAAACTAGTAATGGCGCACTATTCCACCGTGCTCCATTAGTATATATATATATATATATATATATATATATATATATATATATATATGTTTTTTTTTTGCAAAACTACTAATGGCGCACCACGAGCAGGTACGCCATTAGTAACCTGGGTTACTAATGGCGCATTTGGAAGTGGTGCGTCATTAGTAACCTGGGACCAACAAGATATTTTGGACAGCCACACCTACCCACTCACTTTCCCCACTTCATTCTCTCCACCTCCTCCTCTAAGCTTGTCTCGGCTGCCTCCTCCTTGTCACCTCATTTCCACCATAGATTCATCCAAATTAAGTGGTTAAATTACCTTTTTTGATAGGTAAGTAAGGGGGGAAGCTACCTTTATGTTTTTCTGCCTCCAACAATATGCACATGCACTTTTTATGGTCTAGCTAGATCTATGTATGTTCATGGTGTTGCATATGTTTTTGGTGTTGCATATATGTTTGTGTTTGCAGGTACCGGTATTTGAAATGCGATAGTTGCCAATATTTTGCCGGAATGTTGATTCATTTCCGTTTCGGCGAGAATTTTGGCACTATGCATTCTTTTTTGTCCTATTTTTAGGGAAAGTTATGCCAAAAAAATTCTTGGTTCTAAAATATCGTTTTGCTCTACCCCACAGGCGACCATGGTCCGCACGATGACCGAAGGCATCGTGAATAGGTTTTTGAGCTCCGCGAAGGCCGAGATGCTTCAAAAGAACGAGACGGAGATAAGATGTCCGTGTCGAAGATGCAAGCTGAAGAGCCTTATTGCGGACCCGGATTCCGGGCAGGTGCGGGACCACCTGCTCTTGCGTGGTTTCATGGATGACTATCGGTGGCAAGGTGATGAAGATGACTACGAAGTCGTCCATGGGGGCCGGGCAAGAAATGAGGAAGGGCAGCAAGACAACCACTGCGGCTCGGGCGGGCGAGAAGACGAAGAATCTCCAGGACATGATCACGACGGTGATGATGTACATAGTCATCATGTAGAAGATGCAGGACATGATGATGAGGAAGATGCTGTAGTAGACGACGGGCATGATCATCGACATTACGATGCCGGCGGAGCAAACGACGATGGACCATCGATGGGCTTGGTGCAGGACCCTCATATTCAAGAGCTGCTTCTCAAGCAGACGGATAACGCAAGAGCTGCTGCCCGAGAGAAAGCCAAGCTGGATCAACTGGAGATAGACGCGGTTACTCCATTGTATGAAGGATGCAGGCCCGAGGATACCCACCTGAAAGTAACGCTCATGGCTCTGGAGATGAAGGTAAAATAGAAAACGATCGACGCATGCTTCGACGAGAACATGTCATTCTGGCACGAATGTCTTCCCAAGGAGAACAAGTGCCCGACCAGTTTCGAGGAGGCGAAAAAAATCGTGTGTCCTTTGGATTTATCGCACGTGAAATACCATGTGTGCATGAACAATTGCATCATTTATCGGGACGAGCACGCGGAGTCTACCATATGTCCGGTGTGCGGCGTCACTCGATACAAGAAGAGGAAGAAAGCTCCTCGAAAAGTGGTGTGGTACTTTCCCATCACTCCTCGTCTGCAGCGGTATTTCGCGGACCTTAAGGTAGCAAAGCTCCTGCGTTGGCACGCAGATAGGGAGGAGAAGAAGCGAGAATATGACGCAAATGATCCAGAGATAAATAAAAAAGACAAGATGCTGAGTCACCCTAAGGATACGAGCCAGTGGCAAGCGTTGAACTTCGAAGACGCAGAATTTGGGAACGATCCAAGGAACATCGTGTTGGGCGCGAGCACCGATGGAGTCAATCCGTTTGGCAGCCAGAGAAGCACACATAGCACCTGGCCTGTGTTTGTGTAGATGTACAACCTTCCCCCTGGTTGTGCATGAAGAGGAAGTACATTCACATGAGTATGCTAATTGAAGGACCGAAACAACCAGGGAACGACATCAATCTGTATCTGGGGCTGCTGAAAGAGGAGCTAGACACGCTGTGGAAAACGCCAGCCAATACGTGGGACGCCGCAGAGAAAGAATATTTCCCTATGAGAGCTGCACTGCTCACGACGGTGCACGACTATCTCGGTTACGAATATGCCGCGGGGCAGGTGGTCCATGGATTTTCTGGATGCGTCAGGTGCATGGATGACACAACGTATCGTCAGCTAGATAGAGAGCCCGGGTCTTCGAAAACCGTGTTCATGGGACATCGAAGGTGGCTTCGCGACGATGACCTGTGGAGAAAACGCAAGGATCTGTTCAATGGTGAAACCGAACCCCGAAGACGCCCACGTATGAGGAGCTGCTAGGAAATAGACGAGCTGTTGAAAAATTGGAAAGATTGCCCACTGCCGGGAAAGAAGCAAAAGGCACCAGAGCCGGGAAAGAAGCGAAAGGCGCCAAAGCCGCTGCTGAAGGTATGGAAAACGAGGTCTGTTTTCTAGGACTTGCCGTACTGGAAGATCTACCGTGTGCCTCACAACCTTGATGTCATGCATATCACGAAGAACGTGTGCGAGAGTCTGGTTGGTACCCTGCTCAACATGCCAGAGAGGACCAAAGATGGGCTGAAAGCAAGGGCAGACTTGAAATCAATGGGCATCAGGGAGGAGCTTCACGCTAGTGATGATGATGATGAGGCGAAGTAGGACACAAAAAGTCGTCGCAAAGGCAAAAAGGCCAAGAAGACCGGAAATGACTACCCTCCCACGTGCTTCACTCTAAGCCATGAGGAGATCGAGCAGTTTTTCACCTGCCTCGTAGGAGTAAAACTTCTTTACAGTTACGCGGGGAAGATAAGCAGATACCTAGACCCAGCGAAGCAGAAGTTTAGCAGGATGAAGTCTCACGACTGTCACGTGCTGATGACGCAGATACTTCCAGTTGCAATCCATGGGATCATGGACGCGCAGGTCCGTGAAACGCTATTTGGCCTATGCAACTTTTTCGACGTCATCTCTCGGAAGTCGGTTGGCGTGAGGCAACTCAGAAGGCTACAGGAAGAGATCGTGGTGATACTATGCGAGCTTGAGATGTACTTCCCGCCCGCATTCTTCGACGTTATGGTGCATCTGCTGGTCCATATCATGGAGGATATCATCCAACTCGGGCCGACGTTCCTGCACAACATGATGCCGTTCGAAAGGATGAATGGTGTCATCAAAGGATACATTCGCAACATGTCACGTCCAGAGGGAAGCATAGCTAGGGGATTTCTGACCGAAGAGTGCATCTCCTACTGCATGAATTATCTAGGCACCGAGAACCCTGTTGGTCAGCCCGTCAACAGGCACCTCGGCAGGCTCGCTGGATGGGGTCACCGTAAGGGTCGCCGCGAAATGCATGTCGACTTCGAGGGTCGACTCGCCGACTTTGAAAGAGCAAACCTAGTCGCGCTACAACACATAGACGTGGTCGATCCTTGGGTGGTAGAGCACAAAACCTTTATTGAGAAGACGTACAATGACCAAGGCCAACAGAGGACGGATGGAGATATAATCAAAGAGCACAACTCATGTTTCACGCGTTGGTTCAAGCAGATGCTTCTGTCGTACCCTTTACATATAGATTCTTCCGCGGAAGAACAACTCATATTCGCCTTGTCACAGGGCGCCGAGCACAACCTGATGACCAATGAGGCGTACGATATCAACGGCTACACATTATACACCGAGGACAAGGACATGAAGAGTGATGGTTATCAGAACTCCGGGGTAACGATGGAATCCTACACCGGTAACGACAAGGACAGATACTACGGAAGGATCGAGGAGATCTGGGAGCTGAGCTACGCTGGAGAGAAGGTCCCGATGTTCCGTGTCAGATGGGCCAAGAGCATCCTAAAAGAAGACCGGTATTTCACCACCATGGTTATACCCGAAGCCAAATCCAAGACCGCGGGCGCAAACGTCACCGCGAAAAATGAGCCATGGGTACTGGCTTCCCAAGTTGACCAATGCTTCTTCATTACCGACCCGTCAAAGCCCAGTCGTGTTGTCGTGAGGAAAGGCAAAAGGAAGATCATCGGAATGGATGGAGTAGCCAATGAGCAAGACTTCAACAAGTACGGCGACCCGAAGATCGAACATGACGACGATGATGAAGTAGCAGCATACACCACAAGAAGAACCAGGACCACCCTACCTAAAGGATGTCCGTTCCACAAAAGAACTCCATTTGCGAAAAAGAAGGGCAAGAAGATTGTGAACAGATAGCTAGCTAAGATCGATTGTATTTAAATCGTAGCCTTCATTTCTCGATAGTATTTCATGCGCACTTTTTGACCTCTTTTATGTTTTTAAATTTCGTGGACACTCGATCTCGACCCCCCTCCATCTTGATCGCTATCCCACCTCGCCAGATCCGGTCCCCCTCGCCGCCGAGCACCCCTCGCCACACCGGCCGCCGCCGCCGACCCCCCGCACCCTCCCCTACTCCACCGTCACCGACGACCCACCGCACCCTCCCCCGCTCCACCGGCCGCCGCCGCCGACCCATGAACTCACGATATTTTCAAATAATAAATTTGATGATATTTTTTCATATTCATAAATATTTTCAAATAAAAAAATTGATGATATTTAAAAAAAAAATTATTACTGTTTTATAAAAATATATTAATGTTATGATTTAAACAAGTTTGAACATATTTAAACACAAATAAGTATCAAACAACATTTTAAATGCAATAAAACAAAAATTGTGGAGCCTGGTAATCGAACCAATGACCTCCTAGTGTGAGAGCTGTGTGCTGACCAGTCAGGCTACTAGATGGGATTTGATGTAGATGAAGTTTGGTGAAAGATAACCTGTTGGCTCGAACAGAAAAAAATACTAATGCCGCACCAGGGGGGAGGTGCGCAATTATTATAGATGTACTTATGGCGCACCAGGGGGAGGTGCGCCATTAGTATTCTGCCCCCATCCATACTTCGTCACCCACTCCACCTATTCCCTCTCTCCCACGCCCTCGCCCAGATTGATCCCCTTCCCCTCTCCCTCGTGCGTTGCC
>LR738710.1:555372975-555456122 GCA_902687465.1 Secale cereale
GGGGGCGCCAGGGCCCCCCGAGCCCCGTCTGGTGCCCCCTTCGGCATATATTTAGAGCGTCCTTCGAAACCCTCGGGACGGGAACTCTTTTTCACGATCTCATCTCTGTTCCGCCGCCGCCGCCGCTTCCAAGATCGGGAGCACCAGAAGAACTCTTCCCGGCACCCTGCCGGAGGGGAGGATCACCATCGGGAGCCTCTCCACGACCATGGACGCATCCCGGATGAGTTGTGAGTAGTCTCCCTTGGACCATGAGTCCATGACCAGTAGCTATGTGATGTTCTCCTCCCATTCTTGTGCTTCACTAATTAGTCCTCGTGAGCTGCCCTACATGATCGAGGCACATATGTAATCCTTATGCTGTTGCTATGATGAGTTTGCTGGGATCCGATGGATTATGAGATTATGTTCAGATTGTTCTTGAGTAATATATTTGATCTACCTCTTTTATATTTATGTTCGTAAGTAATTCTTGCATGTTCTCCGTTGTTATTTATTGCTTTGGCCAAGTAATACATAGTGACTCCAAGAGGGAACGTTATGCTTGATTGTGGGTTCACGCCCCTCGATGACTAGTTTGAGTGACAAAAACATGAGTCTAGGGGGTGTGATGTTGCCACAAGGGGGAAAACGACGGTGCTTGTGCCCGCGGGTGCAAGGATTGTTTACTTTACGCAAAGTTCTTTTAGTGCAGTTGTTTGTTGCATTGAGTTTACACTATGGGTGGGACTCGCAACTTAATACCAGCGAGATGTTCTGGATAGATATCTCAAGGTGGATGATTAGTAGTAGATATTGATGGATTTCGGTCTACTTACTTTGGCGTACCGCCCATGCTTTGAACCTCAACCTTTCTTGCAATGTAGTCAGCATTGGTTAGCGTTCGTGGTCATGTCAATTGCCCAGCTATAATTCGTTTACCTCACATAGCTGTTTTATCGTCTTTTGGGAGAGAGACATCACTAGTGAACATCATGAGACTCCGGTCCATATTACCATCATTGATCACATCCGCTATTACTTTTCGCTATTACTTACTATTGCAAACATTATCTATCACCACTATCATTTGCGTTTAATCCTTTGTGAACTACAAGGCCGGAGGGATTGACAACCTCTCTGTACTCGTTGGGAGCAAAGTTATTTGTATATGTGTGCAGGTCCACGTTGATTGCTAATATCTGGCGCCGTTAGCAGTTGACACCTACTTGTTGAACCTAGGAGTCTCTGGGGATTCGATCCTTGGCATCTTTGCTAAGGGAAAAAATTCCACAACACTGCATCTTACACCTTCCACTTGGGGTAACCAACGAGGGGTTAGAGGCCCATCAAGGAGTTTTTTCTGGCGCCGTTGCCGGGGACTCCACTCTTCAGGATAGGGGAGTTGCATGCTATCTTTTACCTTTGCTTTTTAGCCTTGTTAGTTTACCTTTCAATTTTTGCTTTAGTATCTTTTATCGAAAATCACAAAAATAGTTATCTCGTTCTTTAGTTGTCATTATGTCGGGTCTTTTTGTCTTTGACGAGGCAGAAGTTCTCACCTTTAAACCAAGAGGTGGGGAAAGTTTGAAAGATGCTTGGTATAGAATTAATGATTCGCAAAAAAGAGCCACCAAGAAGCAACCTACTACTATCCTGCTTAGAAATTTTTATGTTGGAACTACTTCTTGGAATAGGTTTATTCTAGATACTGCTATCAATGGGAATTTCCTAGAGGCCCCAGTTTGGGAGTCTCTTAGTATTATTGAAAATCTTGTTGGGAATCTCCCTGTTGTTAGCATTCGAGAGGACATCACCCTAGCTCACATTATGAAAAAACTTGAAAAGATAGAGCTAGAGATGCCAAGCATTAATAAGATAAATGAATTGGATCGTAAGATCCAAGGGAATTTGAATAGACTTGATAGCTCCATGCATAAATTTTTTAAAATTTTGGAGACCGTCAAATTCCATGACTTGGACTCTTCTAGGATAGACAAGATTGAGGAAATATTTGATACCCTAGGAACTACCTTCTCCTCGATCAAAACCAAAAAGGTAGAAACTCCGGCACAGAGGGAGCCTAAGTTCATTCACGTTCCAAAGGCTCCCCGTTCTAAAAGTAATCCATCTATTGCCAAAGGGGTTGAAACTGTAAAGACCTTGGAAGAAACACCTGCCTTTGATAAATTTATAAATGAATCTTCCCTTGACTTTTATCCTTTTGGTCTTCTACCTAGGAGTATCTCTATGAGGCCTTTATTTGAGAGTCCTCTTAAGACTAGTTGTATTATTGAAGAGTTTTTTGATGATCTTGATGATGGTTCAATTGATATAACTTGATCTCTATGCATTATGCCTAGCTTAAAGGCATAAAAGAAAGCGCTTTTGGGAGGCAGCCCACATGAATAAATTTTTATATTTTGCTTTTGTTGTGTCTTGATGTTGTTTACTACAGTAGCATCATCATTGTATCTTTGCTTTTCATATTTGTGCCAAGTATAGCCTCTGATTGCTAGAAAGTTCAAAAGTTGTGAGGTGCTGTCCAGGAAACAGATTATGTCCTTGGATAGAAAACTTCGTATAAAATCACCAGATCATCTTTTTGGTCTGAATTGTTTCGACAGCGTTCCCTATATAATTGTCTTTCGTGCGTCTGTTATGAGTTTTTTGATTTGAGTTGCAGAAGTGCCCCGAACAAATCAATTACTACCTGCTGTTCTGTTTTTCACAGATTCTGTCCTGTTTTGCCTTTCCTTCATTTTGCAAACCAAGAGCTTGCTTTTTCTTTGCAAAAACCTTTTGGCAATCTTGAGAAACAATAGAACTTCAAGAATATCTTTATTTCCAACAAGGTGCAATTATTTTATTAAGGGTACTAACCTCGCTAATCAGATTATAATGAGTTATGTATGAAGGGAGTTTTCAAGTGTGCGAGGGAAGATGATAAAAAGATTCAGGAGTGTCAAGCGCTCAAGCTTGGGGATGCCCCCGTGCACCCCCAAGAAATATTCAAGGAGACTCAAGCGTCTAAGCTTGGGGATGCCCCCGTGCATCCCCTTCTCCATCAACATTATCAGTTCGTCTTTCGTTCCACTATATTTTTATCACTTCATGTGTTATGTGCTATGCTTGGAGCGTCTTGCTTTTAGTTTTATTTTTAGTTTTTCATAACGAGTCGGAACTCAGCGTTCTTTATGTGGGAGAGAAACACGCTCCACTTCTACCTAGAACATAACATAGAATTTTCATGTCTATCTTTGCTGTGTGTGTTCTTCGTCTTTTAAATAGCTACTATCATGCTCTGCTCTTAGTATTCATGCTTATCTTTTCAAAGAGCTTTTGTTTAGTTGGTTGCTTGAACTCTCTTTAATTATCATGCTTATCTAATTAAGAGAGTTTGCTTCCGTTGCATTGGTTGATATGTCTGTGATAAAGATGCTACGTGCATGATGGCGCTTAGTAGTTCATGTTTTCTTGTGGTTAGCCTCAAATAGCTGGGGGATTCCCAATGTGTTATTGGAGTACCAACTTGATTTGTTTGCCGATGATGTGGTATGTAATATCTTCCTTCGAGAATTTATTTTGATTGACTTGACGTATGCTCACGCATATTTAAGACTGTAAAGAAAGTCTGTCAAGCCTTGATGATCTTTTATTTCTGAGTAGCGATATAACTACCATGCCTGATTCAATGTTGCTTTGTTGCTCTGCATGATTATGACCGTCATTGCTCTCTTAGTTGGTCGCTCCCAGTCTTTTGCTAACCTCCACATGTACTAAGCAGACTAACTTTGCAATACATAGCTCATGGGAAAGTAGCTTAAAAACTATTGTGGTAAAGAATATGTTGCCTATGTATCTTATATCTTATAAGTTGCTTGCTGAGCGGTAACCATGTTTCTGGGGACGCCATCAACTGTCACACTTTTGTTGAATATCATGTGAGTTGCTATGCATGTTCGTCTTGTCTGAAGTAAGGGTGATTCGCCATGGGTTGAATGAGTATGCATATTGTTAGAGAAGAACATTGGGCCGCCAACCAAAGCCATGTATCATGGTGGAAGTTTTAGCTTGGACATTAATCCTCAATCTCTTATGAGAATATGCTTATGCATTAAAGAGGAGTCCATCATCTATTTTCTATGTTGTCCCGGTATGGATGTCCTCAAGTTGAGATCTATCAAAAACGAGAAATCAAATGCGATTTATCTCCTTGGACCTTTGTACAGGTGGCATAGAGGTACCCCTTTGTGACACTTGGTTGAAACATATGTAATGCAATGATAACCCATGGAAATCCGAGCTAATTAGGACAAGGTGCGAACACTATTGGTATTCGATGCATGAGGCTTGCAACTTATAGGATGTCTTATGCATGACACATATGAAGTACTACTACCGTTGACAAAATTGCTTCTATGTTTTTAAAATAAAAAGCTCTAGCACATAACCATTCTTTTACTTTTATGTTGAGTCTCCACCTTCTTTTAAAAGCACCAACTACTGAGAGCATGATTGTCATTCTGAGTGTAATGTGCATTGTCCCAAAGTAGAATTGCCTTTTGCATGATTGTGATATCGTTTATTTTGAAATCATTGTATCTAGTCATCACTTAAACCTTGAAGGTGCCCCTGCATTTATGTTTTGCTTCACTAAAGGGGGCAAGCTAGATATCACTTTATCATATTTGCACACCATGTTCATTGGAAATCTTCTTGATGTTTCAGTTTCATATTGTAAAACTTTCAGTCATTTGTGATTTTCTCATGAGGCAACTTAATTACTATAGAATCATTGTCTCAGTAAGCTTTTGTCATATGACTATGAATACGTCCTATATGGTTAATAGCATGTCACCACAGAAATTATGCTTGTTATCATTTACCTACTCGAGGACGAGCAGGAATTAAGCTTGGGGATGTTGATACGTCCAAAACGTATCTATAATTTCTGCTTGCTCCATGCCACTTTTGGGTGATATTGCTATGATATTCATACACTTCCATACACTTTTGATCATATTTGGACTAACCTACTAATCCAGTCCACCCCGGTGCCAGTTTCTGTTTTCGGCTGTTTTTGTATTTCAGGTTTTCACGTTACGAGAACTGCCAGGAAAAATCCAGAAAAATTATATAAAAAAATCAGCGTTCCAGAACCTACCTTGCGCCCGAAGGACAGCCGGGGGGGCCACTAGGGCTCCAGGTGCACTGGCGGCGCCCCCCCCCCCCCCCGGGCCGCGCCGGGGGGGGGGGGCGCCTGGGCCCCCCGAGCCCCGTCTGGTGCCCCCTTCGGCATATATTTAGAGCGTCCTTCGAAACCCTCGGGACGAGAACTCTTTTTCGCGATCTCATCTCTGTTCCGCCGCCGCCGCCGCTTCCAAGATCGGGAGCACCAGGAGAACTCTTCCCGGCACCCTGCCGGAGGGGAGGATCACCATCGGGAGCCTCTCCACCACCATGGACGCCTCCCGGATGAGTTGTGAGTAGTCTCCCTTGGACCATGAGTCCATGACCAGTAGCTATGTGATGTTCTCCTCCCGTTCTTGTGCTTCACTAATTAGTCCTCGTGAGCTGCCCTACATGATCGAGGCACATATGTAATCCTTATGTTGTTGCTATGATGAGTTTGCTGGGATCCGATGGATTATGAGATTATGTTCAGATTGTTCTTGAGTAATATATTTGATCTACCTCTTTTATATTTATGTTCGTAAGTAATTCCTGCATGTTCTCCGTTGTTATTTATTGCTTTGGCCAAGTAATACGTAGTGACTCCAAGAGGGAACGTTATGCTTGATTGTGTGTTCATGCCCCTCGATGACTAGTTTGAGTGACAGAAACATGAGTCTAGGGGATGTGCTGTTGCCACAAGGGGGAAAACAACGGTGCTTGTGCCCGCGGGTGCAAGGATTGTTTACTTTTCGCAAAGTTCTTTTAATGCAGTTGTCTATTGCATTGAGTTTACACTATGGGTGGGACTCGCAACTTAATACCAGCGAGATGTTCTGGATAGATATCTCAAGGTGGATGATTAGTAGTAGATATTGATGGATTTCGGTCTACTTACTTTGGCGTACCGCCCATGCTTTGAACCTCAACCTTTCTTGCAATGTAGTTAGCATTGGTTTGCGTTCGTGGTCCTGTCAATTTCCCAGCTGTAATTCGTTTACATCACATAGCTATTTTATCGTCTTTTGGGAGAGAGACATCTCTAGTGAACATCATGAGACTCCGGTCCATATTACCATCATTGATCACATCCGCTATTACTTTTCGCTATTACTTACTATTGCAAACATTATCTATCACCACTATCATTTGCATTTAATCCTTTGTGAACTACAAGGCCGGAGGGATTGACAACCTCTCTGTACTCGTTGGGAGCAAAGTTATTTGTATCTGTGTGCAGGTCCACGTTGATTGCTAATATCTGGCGCCGTTAGCAGATGACACCTACTTGTTGAACCTAGGAGTCTCTGGGGATTCGATCCTTGGCATCTTTGCTAAGGGAAAAACTTCCACAATACTGCATCTTACACCTTCCACTTGGGGTAACCAACGATGGGTTAGAGGCCCATCAAATGCACCCGGCTGTACGCCGGCCGTCACCTCTGCAGCAAGCGGCCCCTCCGCCAATTGCACGCCCGCCGTTGGCGATGCCTCGACATTAGCCGAGCTCGACACCATCATCATGGTAACTAATTAAGCCTCTCGGCCGAGGACTTCATCTCCCTGCCTTTGACTGGGCATCCCTGACGCCCTACATGTTTTCGCAGGGCGCCGCCGACGTTCCGTGCACTCTCCTGCACTTCGTGAAAAACGAGTTGGTCGATGTCGCCAAGGGCAAAATCGTTCAACCGGGCAACCCCATGTTCCACGGTACTCCGATGCCACCCACCTTGTATAGGGTTCAACTGGTTCGGGTGCTGCCAGGCTACGACGAGTTGTTACCTCCGATTCGACCCGTCGGGGTCGACGAAGATGATGTGATGACCCTCAGTGCCTGCCTAAGCTGGCCCCTGCTTTGTCCGAACAGCCAGATTCGTTTGGGGGCGGGGGACACCACCCCAAAGACAACACCGCCAGTCGTGCCGGCGCCAAGCCATGGCAAGACCGCCGTAACGGTGCCGGACATCCCTATGGCACTGGATCCAAACATGCATATGGCACAGGATCCGAACGACGACGACGACAGCGACGACGATACATTTTCCAACGTCGATAAGTACTTTGCCCATCATGGGTACGATGGTGAATTAATGGGGCCTCCTTCTCAAGAACCCAACCCTACAAAAGACGTGCGCGATCTAGGTGGTACCGCGGAGAAACCAAGTTGCAACAGGCGTCGTTTGGCGTTCAGTTCTCAGGAGACACCTCCAGCTGCCGACTTCACCGAGCCTCAGATAGCCGAGGTGCGAAATATGATCAGCCCCAACACACTCAAGAAGTCGGTCTATGAGCAGAACTCGGTCCCATTACAGGAGAAGAAGAAGGCACGGAAAAGAAAGAGTAACAAGGGTGCGAGCCAGCCGGCACCGAGTACGATCCGTGCTCAGGACGGGCCAACTTCACCTAAGGATATAATGAGGAGGGTGAATGTGGCGGGTCGGCCGATGCTACCGACTAATATGCTCAATGCTGCAACCGGTGCTATGCGGAGTCTGCATGACAGTGTTCTTTCTTTGGAGAAGCGGCGTCTTAGAGAGAAGGATGTGGCATACCCGGTTTTCGCGGCCAAGGTGCCAGAGGGCAAGGGCTTTGTGGATAACTCCATCGGGGGTACGATCGTCCCGTGGTTTGATGACATCTTCGCTATGTTTAACCTTCATCCGTTGCACTACACCTTCATTCGGCTATTTTCGCTGAGTATGGAGATGCGGATCATTAGAGACAAGACCCCAGACATCGTGATAGTCGTCCCCTTCTACATGCGTGCCAAGATCTTGGGCAGCGCTGGGGACCGGCAAGTCGCCAGTTCTTACCTCGAAGGCGTCATTCTGGCAAATCGAGATAAGGATAACTTCCTCATGCCTTACTTTCTCGAGTAAGTCGTCCCCTCAACCACCCCGTAACATATGATTTCGTAGATTTCGATCATTTTTCTTTTCACATTCTGTGTTTTGTGATGTGACACACATTGCACACTCATCCTCGTAAGCCCGAAATATTCCATGGCCACGTATTTCGACTCGGACCGTCAGTCGAAGGTAGACTACACAAATGTCAAGAAAGTTCTTGATGATGTTCTCCTTGGCTATGCCAAATCTGGAGGCACCTTCACTAGGACAGTTTATAAGTACGGCAAGCACGTGTTTGCCCACAATACGATGTTCTGCTACGTCAAGCAGCTGCCTGGCGGTCAGAAGGGTGCCTACTACGCCATCCATCACATGCGGGCGATCGTACGGGACCATCATCACCTTCTGCTACCAGATAAACTCAAAGATTGGGCCGCGAGCGTGTCGGCAATCCAGGACGCGGACATCAGACAAGAATTCTTTCGCATCCAGTCGGAGTTTGCGGAAATCATCCATCAAGATGTCCTTCGTACCTCGGGGCAGTTCTACCTCAAAAATCAACCGTCCAACAGTGACATAGACACAATGCTACAAATGCAGGCTGACAACGCCCGCGATTTCATGACTCCCACGATAGACGGCGGCTTCATCCACGCTCCGGTCCCTTGAGTCGAGTCGAAAGTAGTGATGTTGTGCCTAGTTCTGAAACATTGATTAGCTCCTGTTGTAATTAAACTTTAATGAACTTGTAGTATGTCTCTTTGGTTTCGACAGTCGTTCAACTTAGATGTAATCGATGCTATTAATGTCTTGCTTTTCTCTTCCGATCGTTTTGTTGCATACTTATATATTGCTTATGTATTGTTTGTGAATTGGTACTAACGTTTCGTTTGGCTAGTGCATAGCGATGCTGTTGTATGTCGTGTACAAGGGTAAGGTTCCCGGAGTCTACAACGACTGGGAGGACTGTCGGAGACAGGTTCACCATTTCAGCGGTAACAGTTACAAAGGGTACACCACGAGGGCGGAGGCGGAATCTAGAGGGGAGGGAGTGTTGGAGGAACCAGATGAAGACGAGTTTCATCGCGATGATGCTCATCGTGATGACCGCAGCTCTCTTCTATGTGATGGTAGTTTAGATGATCGATATCGACTTGTAATGTGAAGACAAACTCGCTACTCGCGGTCTCGAGACTTGTAATATAATGTTCTATCTTTGTTCGGTCTTTTGAATTCGGAGACTAATATGATGAATTGTATTCGGAGACTAATATGATAAATTGTATTCAGAGACTAATCTTCTGTTGTATTCGATGAATCTGTTGTTGCTGTGTGCTGTTGTCTATATTTAGTCCAATAATACATTTTGTAACCTGTGCAAAAATCAGAAAAGTAAAATAAAAATAAAAAACCTAATATTCATACTAATGGCGCATCACACTACAGTGCGCCATTAGTATGCCAAAGGATACTAATGGCGCATCACCCCATAGTGCGCCATTAGTATGCCAAAGTTACTAATGGCGCATCACACAAGAGTGCGCCATTAGTATGCCAAAGCACCTGGGTATATATGGCCCCCTGGGAGGCATACTAATGGCGCACCTGTGGTGCGCCATTAGTATACCAGATACTAATGGCGCACCAGTGGTGCGCCATTAATAAAAATACTAGTGGCATGGTACTAATGGCGCACGAGTAGTGCGCCATTAGTAGGCAAAACTGGTGCGCCATTAGTAGGCCTTTTCCTAGTAGTGCCCCGGGCCCAAGGCGTGCTCGAACTTGGCTTTGAGGTGAAGCCAAGGGGCAAGTTCGCAGTGCCATGGGCCCTAATCGCCTGCGGCCTTGGTCGACGCATGGCGACTGATTGGACATGGGCGTCTCCGCTTCCCTACGCTGCCTCGGCCACTTCCCCATTTGACGATACCCTATTGCATGCATAGAAAAAACAATCATTACGCGCGATCATGGAGGCCGGCGGTTGGCCTCCTCCTGGCCATAAATGAAGGGAGGGCGAAGCCCCCGTCGCTCATCTCCTTCTTCTTGCTGCCTGCCCATTTCTTCTTCCTCCGTACTTTGCCTTTTCGCTGCAGCCTCCATGGCGCCAACGAAGAGGTTCTCCGCCGCGGAGAAGGGGGAAGCTCGCCAGGAGGGATCTGACTTGCCGCCGCTCCAGAGAGGGCTGGGTCGCCCTCATAAGCTTGTCGCTACACCTGCGGCGGTGCTTCGGGGTCGTGGGCGCACTCCTTCTGGGGCCGATGCCGTCCTAGGCGGCCGTGATGGCACCTCTTCTCGCCGCAGAGGCCGCCCTCGTTGCGGTAGCCCCCCTGCCGAGGAAAGGCGCTCCCAGGTTGCCCGGCCTCCCCGACCGTGCTTTCATTCGGTAGAGGTTCTCCCGGAGTTTGGTCGGAGAGTCCAGCCGGTGCCTGGCTCCAGCTTTTGCGCTCCTTCACCTGCGAGTTGTCGGCCGAGGGTCTTGACGGCTTCTGGTTGTAGGCTGATGGTTGTTGCAGCAAGGCCTCGTGGGTCGTGGTGGAGATCTCTGCTACGGGTAAGGTGGCACTGGCCCGCGGCTGGCAGACGTTTGCCCGCACGCGCGGCTTGGGCAGGCGATGCACCCTCCACTTCAAGTACGATGGCACCGCGACCCTCTTCATGAGGGTGTTTGGGGCAGGCAATCTTCGCGCAGGGTGCTGCCCCGAAGACGGTAGTGGCGACGACGAGCTCGGCCTTAGCGATGGTAGTGACTAGGCTGAGGGCGCACTTGCCCTTTGCGACAGCCGTGGCTCATCCAGCGGCCGCGGCTGGTCTGCCAACGAGAGCACCAGCAGTGGCGGCTACGACCAACCACCTCACCGCTGGGCTCGCTTCAGGACGGCAACGGGTCTTCACATCGCCACGCGGCAGTGAAGCGCTAGGAGGGCTCAGACTGAGCGAGTCCAAGGGGCCCTCGGAGCCAGGTCTCGTGAGCCGCTGCGGCTGTGCGGCCCGCTTTTTTAGCCTTTCCTTTCTTCCTGCATTTTGAAAAAAGGTAGATGGCCTCCCTGGGCCATGTAATGAACTTGTGACAGTTATGCTGCTATGCTTTGTTTATTGCTCTTGTGCTATGTTATGATATTCATGCTCCTCATAAGTGTAGAGGGATAACTTAGCTTGACACGCTTGAGAGTGGCCTCTTGCCTCGTGAGGATGCACCTTCTAGTATCCAGGGAGGCCTCCTTGCTGTCGACTCGGGAGCTGCTGGCCTTGGGAGGCATCATACAACTACATAATTTGTTAGGGAATCCGCCGGGTACCCTGTTCCTCCTTGCGCGAGCCCTCGGGTGTGGGCTAATCATGGCTTAATGCATCGCCTCACGTAACCCGGGGGGCACGGACTTGAGGGGGGTGCGCCAATCACGAGATCCTTCGAGGGCGCCTCGCGAAGATCAGGGAAGCCGAAGCTCACGGGCGACTAGGCTTTGGCGAGGTTTGCCCGTAGCTGTGCTGGACCAGCGCACGGACACGGACACACCTGCCTAGCCCCCGTGTGAGGCGTGCGAGGGAGAGCGTCAAGCAACTGACGTCCTCCCTGACGCAATAAAAAGGGGCGAGCAACGTAGAAGAGGGAAAACTCAACTAAGCAATCAAGAAACACCATAACTCCAAATTCATTAGAAGATCGCAACCAGATACAGAAAGCAACAAATGAACTGTCGCGCCCGGCACCTAGTCTTGTCTTCTCATCAGCGCGGAGCTAAGTATTGCCACTAGGACGTGGGAGGGAGACCACGAGGCCCGAGGGCGGCACTCCGGTGACTCCGGGGAGTGTATAGTCCCACTCATTATTATGTGAGAGTTTCACGGGCGGAGACCTTCACAGACACTGGGCCTTGCTTCATGGGTAAAACTACCAGAGGTCCTGGATGTTCCAGGCATTCTGGATAGGGACATTGTCCCCCGTCTCTAGGCACATGGTGCCAGGCCTGGAGACCTGGGCAATCCTAAACGGGCCCTCCCACATGGGTGAGAGCTTATGCACCCCTTCCCTGGAGAGCACCCGTCTCAGGACAAGATCGCCCACCTCAAGCGTCCTGGAGCGGATGCTGCAACAGTGGTACCGCCGCAGCGCCTGCTGGTACCTTGCCGGTCGGAGCGAGGCTTGGCTGCGGCGTTCCTCCCCCGGCATGAGATCCATACCCCGCATGGCATTCGGGCGTGCTTCGTCGAATGCCAAGACCCGTGTGGAGCGATGTTTCACCTCGTGAGGGAGAACCGCTTTGGCTCTCTAGATGAGAAAGAATGGGGTCATGCCCGTTGGCTTGGTAGCGGTGGTGCGGATGGACCACAGCATAGACTGGAGCTCGTCGTGCCAGCCGCTGTCGTAGGGCTCGAGATTCTTCTTGAAGGTCCTCGTTTGGTGGCCTCTCAAGACCTCCGCATTGGCGTGCCCAGCTTGACCGTGTCTTCTGGGGTGTGCCACCGAGGCGTAGCATATCTACGTTCCAAGGTTGGCACAATATGTTTTGAAGAGATTGTTAGTGAACTGCGAGCCGTTGTCGGTGATGATACCATTAGGGACCCCAAACCGGCTCACGAGGCCCTTGATGAACTTGACTGCCAAGCCGGTGGGGATGGTGTGCACTGGCTCCACCTCCGCCCACTTGGTGAACTTGTCGATAGTGATGTAGAGGAAGCGGTAGCTCCCGGGCGCCCGAGGGAATGGTCCCAAAATGTCCATTCCCCAGACCGCGAATGACCAGGAGAGCGGGATAGTCTGGAGGCCCTGAGCAGGCTGGTGGATCTGCTTGGCGTGGAACAGGTAGGCTTCACAGGACCTCACTGATAACCCACAAGTGTAGGGGATCGCAACATTTTTCGAGGGTAGAGTATTCAACCCAAATTTATTGATTCGACACAAGGGGAGCCAAAGAATACTCTCAAGTATTAGCAGTTGAGTTGTCAATTTAACCACACCTGAAAGACTTAATATCTACAGCAAAATAATATGGAAGTAACTGTAACAGCGGCAAAAGTAACGATAGCAATTTTGTAGTGATTGTAACAGTAGCAGCGGTAAAGTAACTAAGCAACAAGCAATATGTGAAAAGCTCGTAGGCATTGGATCAGTGATGGAAAATTATGTCAGCTGCGATTCCTCATGTAATAGTTATAACATAGGGTGACATAGAACTAGCTCCAGTTCATCAATGTAATGTAGGCATGTATTCCAAATATAGTCATACGTGCTTATGGGAAAGAAATTGCATGGCATCTTGTGTCCTACCCTCCCGTGGTAGTGGGATCCTATTGGAAACTAAGGGACATTAAGGCCTCCTTTTAATAGAGTACCGGACCAAAGCATTAACACTTAGTGAATACATGAACTCCTCAAACTATGGTCATCACCGGGAGTGGTCCCGATTATTGTCACTTCAGGGTTGCCGCTTCATAACACATAGTAGGTGACTATTGACTTGCAAGATAGGATCAAGAACTCACATATATTCATGCAAACATAATAGGTTTAGATCTGAAATCATGGCACTCGGGCCCTTGTGACAAGCATTAAGCATGGCAAAGTCATAGCAACATCAATCTTAGAACATAGTGGATACTAGGGACTAGACCCTAAGAAATCTAACTCGATTACATGGTAAATCTCATCCAACACATCACCGTCCAGCAAGCCTACGATGGGATTACTCAAGCACGGCGGTGAGCATCATGAAATTGGTTATGGAGGAAGGTTGATGATGACGACTGCGACGATCTCCACTCTTCGGAGCCTCGAACGGACACCAGATCGGCCTTCCCGAGAGAGATTAGGGCTTGGAGGCATCTCCGTATCGTAAAACGCGATGAATCCTTCTCTCTTATTTTTTTCTCCCCAAACGTGAATATATGGAGTCGGAGCTAAGGTCGGTGGAGCATCAGGGGGCCCACGAGATAGGGGGTGCGCCTAGGGGGGCGAACCCCCCACCCTCGTTGACAAGGTGTGGGCCCCTGGTCTGGATTCTTTCGCCAGTATTTTTTTTATATTCCAAAGTAATTCTTCGTTGATTTTCACGTCATTCCGAGAAATTTTATTTCTGCACAAATATAACACCATGGAAATTCTGCTGAAAAGAACGTCAGTCCAGGTTAGTTCCATTCAAATCATGCAAGTTAGAGTCCAAAACAAGGGCAAAAATGTTTGGAAAAGTATATACGTTGGAGACGTATCAACTCCCCCTAGCTTAAACATTTGCTTGTCCTCAGGCAATTCAGTTGATAAAATGAAAGTGATAAAGAAAAACTTTGACAAACTCTGTTTTCTCTTGTTGTTGCAAATATGTAAAGCCAGCATTCAAGTTTTCAGCAAAGATTATGAACTAAACACATTCGCAATAACTTTCAGGTCTCATGTTTACTCATATCAATGACATAATCAACTAGCGAGTAATAATAATAAACCTCGGATAACAACACTTCCTGAAAACAATCATAATATGATATAACAAGATGGTATCTCGCTAGCCCTTTCGGAGACCGCAAAACATAAATGCAGAGCACCTCTGAAGATCAAGGACTGACTAGACATTGTAATTCATGGTAAAAGAGATCCAGTCACAATCATACTCAATGTAAACTAATAGCAATAGATGCAAATGACAGCGGTGCTCTCCAACTGGTGCTTTTTAATAAGAAGGTGATGACTCAACATAAAAGTAAATAGATAGACCCTTCGCAGAGGGAAGCAGGGATTTGTAGTGGTGCCACAACTCGAGTTTTGAAATAGAGATGAATAAAATTTTGAGCAGTATACCTGCATTGTCAACATAACAACCAGGAGTTCTTGATATCTTCCATGCTACACTCATTATAGGCGGTTCCCAAACAGAATGGTAAAGTCTATACTCCTCCAACAAGCACACTCAACGGCCATCCGAATCCACGGGGTGCCGTCCATACCAACAACATCCCTGGGGGATTTTTTTAATTATTTTGATTTGATTTGATCATGGGACTGGGCATCCTGGTTACCGGCCATTTTCTCATGAAAGATGAGCGGAGTCCACTCATCGTGAGAATAACCTACCTAGCATGGAAGATATAGACAACCCTAGTTGATACATGAGATGTTCGAGCATACAAACCAGAATTTCATTTGAATGTTAAGAGTTTGGCACATACAAATTTACTTGGAACGGCAGGTAGATATCACATATAGGAAGGTATAGTATTCCTTCTTAGTACAAGTGAAGGCTAGAAAAAGACTAGGAAGCGACCAGCTAGAGAGCGACAACAGTCACGAACATGCATTAAAATTAATCAACAATGGGTGCGAGCATGAGTAGGATATAAATCACCATGAACACAAATATCGTGGATGCTATGTTGATTTTGTTTTAACTACATGCGTGAACATGTGCCAAGTCAAACCACTTGAATCGTTCAAAGGAGGATACCACCCTATCATACCACATCACAACCATTTTAATATCATGTTGGCACGCAAGGAAGACCATTATAAACTCTTAGCTAATTAAACATGGCATGAGCAGCTATGATCTCCAATTGTCATTGCAAGCATGTTTCATTCATAATAGGCCAAATCAGGAACGATGAACTATTCATATTTACAAAACAAGGTAGGTCGAGTTCATACCAGCTTCTCTTGTCTCAATCAGTTCATCATATATCGTCATTATTGCCTTTCACTCGCACAACTGAATGATGTGGATAATAATAATAGTGCACGTGTATTGGACTAAGCTGGAATGTGCAAGCATTTAATACAAGGGAGAAGACAAAGAAATATGGATCTTGGTTAAATCAACAATAATGCATATGAGAGCCACTAAACATTTTCATCATGGTCTTCTCCTCTTTACCCTCAAAAGAAAGGAAAAGAAACTAAAACTATTTACACGGGAAAGCTGCCAACAAGCAAAAGAAGAACGAGAAATCTTTTTGGGCTTTCTTTTAATTACTACTACTACAGGCATGGAAAGTAAACTAGCTAAGATCTACAACTAATTTTTTTCTGAAGGTTTTTTCTAACACACAAGAAAAAGACTTACAAAGGAAAATAAACTAGCATGGATAGTACAATGAAAAAGTATGAGCACCGACAACTGGAATGAGTGTGTGAACATGAATGTAATGTCAGTGAGAAATACGTACTCCCCCAAGCTTAGGCTTTTGGCCTAAGTTGGTCGATGACCAGTACTGGCCTGACGTATATCCAAAGTTGTAGTTGGGGTTGTACTGAGATGCAGCAGCTATTGCATGATGAGCTGCAGCTTGGAGATGAGCCGCCTCCGTCCTCTCCTCATACTCATTTGCCTCCTCACTGGTTATAACATATCTCCTTTTTGCCTGAAAGTCAAAGAAAGTAGGAGTAGGGAGAGCAATATGGACAGTGCGACGCCTGTCAAAGATTAGTCGGTACTGGAGGGTTTGTTCATCCCTCTCAACGAACTGATGGCGAAGCATAGCATTACAATCCAGATAAGCAGGACGCAACTTCACATCGTTCTCGTGTATGCGTAAAGGAAGATAATTAGCCAAGCGAGTTGCATAAATTCAACCAAACAAATCTCCATTTAAACCGTTAAGATGTAATCTTCATGCAAAAATGGCCCCTATATTGTCTATCACCTAATATCACACTGTTGAGGACACTAAGATCTGGAACGTACATGTGGCAAGCATCATCTTCACCGTTAATCCATCTACCAATGAAGAGAGCAAAATAATGTATAGCAGGGAAATGAATGCTCCCTATGGTAGCTTCTGTGATTTCTCTAGATTCCCCCACAGTGATACTAGCTAGAAAGTCCTTATACTCAGATTCGTGAGGTTCACCAACATTACCCCACTGTGGGAGTTTACAAGCATCATTAAAATCTTCTAGGTCCATAGTATAAGATTTATCGTAAAGATCAGTGTGAGAATTACGTGAAGATGTAAATTTAAACCTTCTCACAAAGGAATCAGGTAAGTAGTGGTACTGTGGGCAATTATCTGACACGAAGTCCTCAATATCAGCATTACGCACATATGTGTAAAATTCTTCCTTGATGCCTTCCTGGATCACAAACTCCTCTAACGGCCATTCACAAGGCCGCACTTGAGCTTCCCTCTGTAGTTCATCGTCCGACTCACGTATCGCGAGCCTTGGTCCTTGCTTCCTTGAGGAACCACCTTGATAGATTTTCCTATGCATTTTTCTGGAATTGTTTTGAAAATTTTAGTGACTCAAAATAAAAGTGACCCAAACTCAACAAGATTGATAGCAACTACTCCCATAAGTGCCTAGAGACTATATCATGCATTAGAACTACTTGGGACCACATAAATTTGACATGCAAGCTCAAGAACAGGGTCACCTTAGCAGCAAAAATTTGCAATAAATAAAGCACTAGAACAAAAACTAATTGGACCATTGGAGGAGTCACATACCGAAGAACAATCTCCCCCCAAACAGTTTTGTGAATGGAGCTTTGAGCAAGGAGATCGATAATGGCAGCAAGATGAGCTAGAACAATAATTTGAGCTGTGGGAGGATTTTTTCTGGAGGAAGATGAAGTGTGTGGGTGCTGGGATAAGTGAAGGGGGCCACGTGGGGCCCACGAGGCAGGGGGGCGCCCAGGGGGTAGGGCGCGCCTTGTACCCTCGTGGCCTGACGGGTTCTGAGTGCCAGTTATTCTTAAATATTCTACAAAAAATCAGATTTAATTTTCGGTGCATTTGGAGAACTTTTATTTTCGGGGTATTTTTGTTGCAAGGATAACTCAGAAAACAGACATAAATCCTAATTTTGCTTTATTTAATCTAAATAACAGAAAGTAAAAGAAGGTGCAGAGAGTTGTGCTTTCTAAATTCATCCATCTCATGCTCATCAAAAGGAATCCATTAACAAGGTTGATCAGGTCTTGTTAATAAACTCTTTCCGAGTAATATGAAACCGGAGAATTTTCAAATAACACTAGGTTACCTCAATGGGATATGTATGTCCCCAATAATAAGAATATCGTATTTCTTCTTGACAGTAGGAAGTGGAAATTCAAAACCTCCCATAATAATCGTTGAAATTTTTCCAATAGAATTGATATTGTGGACCTGAGGTTGTTTCCTCGGAAAGTGTACCGTATGCTCATTATCATTGACATGAAAAGTGACATTGCCTTTGTTTCAATCAATAACAGCCCCTGCAGTATTCAAAAAGGGTCTACCAAGGATAATAGACATACTATCGTCCTCGGGAATATCAAGGATAACAAAGTTTGTTAGAATAGTAACATTTGCAACCACAACAGGCACATCTTCACAAATACCAACAAGTATAGCAGTTGATTTATCGGCCATTTGTAAGGATATTTCAGTAGGTGCCAACTTATTCAAATCAAGTCTATGATATAAAGAGAGAGGCATAACACTAACACCGGCTCCAAGATCACATAAAGCAGTTTTAACATAGTTTCTTTTAATGGAGCAAGGTATAGTTGGTAATCCTGGATCTCCTAGTTTCTTTGGTATTCCACCTTTAAAAGTATAATTGGCAAGAATGGTGGAAATTTCAACTTCCGGTATCTTCCTTTTGTTTGTAATAATATCTTTCATGTACTTACCATAATGATTTGTTTTAAGCAAATCAGTCAAACGCATACGCAAAAAATATAAGTCTAATCATTTCAGCCAAGAGGTCAAAATCCTCATCATCCTTTTTCTTGGATGGTTTAGGAGGAAGAGGCATGGGTTCCTAGCAACAAAGTCTCTCTTATCAAATCGTTGATTCTTTGATTGTGGGTTATCAAGATGAACAGCAGGTTCAATCTCTACATCATCGTTATTGCTAGGTTGAACATCATCATGAATATCATTATTAACATTATCACTAGGTTCATGTTTATTAACAGATTATGTTTCAGCATTAGAGATAGAAATATCATTGGGATTCTCAGGTGTGTCAACAACAGGTTCACTAGAAGCAGGCAAAGTCCTATCATTTTTCTTTTTCTTCTTCTTACAAGGACTAGGTGCATCTACATTAGTTCTCTGAGAATCTTGCTTAGCTCTCTTAGGGCGGCCCTCAGGATACACAGGTTCCTGAGTCATTCTACCCCCTTCAGTCACAACTCTAACAGCATTATCATATTTCTTACTATTTAATTCATTGAGCAAATCATTTTGTGCTTTAAGCACTTGTTCTACTTGAGTGGTAACCATAGAAGCATGTTTAATAATGAGTTTAACTTCACCTTTAACTCTAGACATATAATCACTCAAGTGTTCAATCATATAAGCATTACGTTTCAATTGTATACTAACATAATAATTGAAGTTTTCTTGTTTAACAATAAAATTGCAAACTCATCTAAACATTGGCTAGCAGACTTATAACGAGGAATATCACCTTCATGAAATCTATAGAGAGAATTTACCTTTACTACCTATGTCGGTTTATCAATATCGGGTATTTCTTCAATGGGTTGTAAATTCTTAACATATGCAGCTTTAATACCTTTTTCTTTCATAGATTTCTTTGCCTCTTGCATATCTTCCGGACTGAGAAACATAACACCCCTTTTCTTCGGAGTTGGCTTAGGAGTTAGTTTAGGAAGTGCCCATTTATTTTCATTACTCAATGTATTATTCAATAGCAATTCAGCTTAATCAACAGTTCTTTCCCTAAAAACACAACTAGCACAACTATCAAGGTGGTCTCTGGAAGCATCGGTTAGTCCATTATAAAAGATATCAAGTATTTCATTTTTCTTAAGAGGATGATCAGACAAAGCATTACGTAATCGGAGAAGCCTCCCCCAAGCTTGTGGTAGACTCTCTTCTTCAATTTGCACAAAATTATATATTTCTCGTATGGTAGCTTATTTCTTATGAGTGGGAAAATATTTAGCACAAAAGTAGTAAATCATATCCTAGGGACTACGCACACAACCAGGATCAAGAGAATTAAACCATGTTTTAGCATCACCCTTTAATGAGAACGGAAATAACTTAAGGATATAATAGTAACGAATTTTTTCCTTATTGGTGAATAGGGTGGCTATATCATTCAGTTTAGTAAGATGTGCCACAACAGTTTCAGATTCATAGCCATGGAAAAGATCAGATTTAACCAAAGTAATTAACTCAGGATCGACAGAGAAATCATAATCCTTATGAGGAACACAAATAGGTGAAGTAGCAAAAGCAGGGTCATATTTCATTCTAGCATTCCAAGACTTTTCTTTCAGCTTAGCTAATAATTTATCTATCATTGCAAGCAAGAAAGTGTCTAGTAGTTTCTTCATCCATAACATAACCCTCAGGCACAACAGGCAATTCATATCTAGGGGGACAATCTTCATCATCACTTTCATCAATATTATCAGTTACAATATTTTCATTCTCTCTAACCCTAGCAATTTGTTCATCAAGAAATTCACCTAGTGGCACAGTATTATCAAGCATGGAAGTAGTTTCATCAGAAGTATCATGCATAGCAGAAGTGGCATCATCAAGAACTTTCGACATATCAGATTCAATAGCAGGTGTAGGTGTCTCAACTTTACTCATAAGAGAGGGTGAATCAAGTGCAGAGCTAGATGGCAGTTTCTTACCTCCACTTGTAGTTTAGGTATAAATCTTGGTTTTTGCATCTTTCAAGTTCTTCATAGTGATCAACAGATATAAATCCCAAGTTACTCAAAGAATATAGCTATGCTCCCCGTCAATGGCGCCAGAAAATAGTCTTGATAACCCACAAGTGTAGGGGATCGCAACAGTTTTCGAGGGTAGAGTATTCAACCCAAATTTATTGATTCGACACAAGGGGAGCCAGAGAATACTCTCAAGTATTAGCAGTGAGTTGTCAATTCAACCACACCTGGAAGACTAAATATCTGCAGGAAAGTATTTAGTAGCAAAGTAATATGGAAGTAACAGTAACAGTGGCAAAAGTAACGGTAGCAGTTTTGTAGTGATTGTAGCAGTAGCGGCGGTGTAACTAAGCAACAAGCACTATGTGAAAAGCTTGTAAGCACTGGATCAGTGATGGAAAATTATGTTGGATGCGATTCCTCATGTAATAGTTATAACATAGGGCGACGCAGAACTAGCTCCAGTTCATCAATGTAATGTAGGCATGTATTGCGAATATAGTCATACATGCTTATGGGAAAGAACTTGCATGACATCCTTTGTCCTACACTCCCGTGGTAGCGGGGTCCTACTGGAATCTAAGGGATATTAAGGCCTCCTTTTAATAGAGTATCAGACCAAAGCATTAACACTTAGTGAATACATGAACTCCTCAAACTACGGTCATCAATGGGAGTAGTCCCGATTATTGTCACTTCGGGGTTGCCGGATCATAAAACTTAGTAGGTGACTATTGACATGCAAGATAGGATCAAGAACTCACATATATTCATGCAAACATAAGAGGTTCAGATCAGAAATCATGGCACTCGGGCCCTAGTGACAAGCATTAAGCATGGCAAAGTCATAACAACATCAATCATAGAACATAGTGGATACTAGGGATCAAACCCTAACAAAACTAACTCGATTACATGGTAAATCTCATCCAAGCCATCACCGTCCAGCAAGCCTACGATTGGATTACTCACGCACGGCGGTGAGCATCATGAAATTGGTGATGGAGGAAGGTTGATGATGACGACGGCGATGATCTCCACTCTCCAGAGCCCCGAACGGACTCCAGATCAGCCCTCCCGAGAGAGATTAGGGCTTGTCGGCGGCTCCATATCGTAATATGTGATGAATCCTTCTCTCTTATATTTTTTCTCCCCGAACGTGAATATATGGAGTCGGAGCTGAGGTCGGTGGAGCGTCAGGGGGCCCACGAGACAGGGGGCGCGCCCGGGGGGCGCCCCCACCCTCGTGGACAGGGTGTGGCCCCCCTTGTCTGGATTCTTTTGCCAGTATTTTTCTATATATTCCAAAATAATTCTCCATTGATTTTTTGGTCATTCCAAGAACTTTCATTTCTGCACAAAAATAACACCATGGCTATTCTGCTGAAAACAGCGTCAGTCCGGGTTAGTTCCATTCAAATCATGCAAGTTAGAGTCCAAAACAAGGGCAAAAGTGTTCGGAAAAGTAGATATGTTGGAGATTTATCACTCACCAGCTCAGTTGCGTCGCTGAGCGCTGTTGGCCACTAGAATCCACCGTGGAACGCCTTGCCCACCAGGGTGTGCGATGATGAGTGATGCCCGCACTCTTCACCATGTATTTCAGTTAGCAGCTCGCACCCCTGCTCCCTGGAGATGTACTGCAAAGAAACGTCGTTTGGTCATTTTCGGTATAACTCACCATACTGAAGGCAGTAGGACGTGGCCTGCCGAGCCACGCGCTCCGCGTCTTCCTCCTTCGCCGGCAGGGTTCCATGGAGTAGGTAGGGCTTGAACTCTTTAGTCCAGCACCCCTCTGGAGGCTCGATTGCAAGGAGCAGGCGCACCCCCGAGGTCGGGCCACAGGTGGGAGCTCCCGAGGTCGGCGGAGGGGGAAGCTCCTCCTGAGGCGGTGTCGGCTCCGCAATCGGAGGGGTTGCTGAGGGCTTGAAGAGGGGCTCCTCGAAGACACCGGGCTCCTGTGGCTGCGCTTGGATGCCCTCTTGGCGATGTCATCGGCCTCCTTGTTCGTGTCGTGCGGCATGTGCCGCAACTCCAAGACCAAGAATTCTTTCTCCATTTTGCTTACCTCCGCTAGGTACGCCTCCATGTGCTCATCATCGGCGGACTCATCTTCTCTATGGCCTTGACCTTTTAGGTATTAGCTTCAATTCCTCTGTGTGACACCAGGAAACCCAGCAGCTTTCCTGAAGGGACGCCAAACACACACTTTTCCGGGTTGAGCCGTAGGTCTACCTTGCGCAGGCTGGCGAAGGTCTCTTCCAAATCATCAATGAGGTTCTTGGCCTCCCGAGATTTTACCACAATGTCATCAACGTAGGCCTCGGCATTACTCTCGAGCTGCTCTCCCAGGGTGATGTGCATCAATCGCTCGAAAGTGGCTCCTGCATTGTGCAACCCGAACGGCATACAAGTGTATCAGTATACCCCTCACGGGGTCAGGAAGGCCGTTTTCTCGACATCTTGTACGACCATCTTGATTTGATGATAGCCCGAAAAGGCATCCAGGAAACACAATAGAACACACTCGGCGGTGGAGTCGACGATCTGATCGATGCACGGCAGTGGGAACATGTCTTGTGGGCAGACCTTGTTGAGGTTGGTGAAGTCGACACACATGCACTCCTTCCCTCCTTTCTTGGGAACAACTACCGGGTTCGCCAGCCATCCTTGGTACCATACTTCACAGAACACACCAGCTTCTTGTAGCTTACGAGTCTCTTGTACGATGAAGGACTACTTCTCTGTGGACTCCTGCCATGCCTTCTGCTTTACTGGGCGTATGTTGGGGCATAAGTTTAGGTGGTGCTCGATCACCCCCTCGGGACCCCCGCCAGGTCCTTTGGTTCCCACGCGAACACCTCCTTGTTAGTGCGCAAGAAACCAACCAACGCCTTTTCTTGATATGGGGGAAGGTCGGCGACTATGGTGAAGGTGGCTCCCGATGCCCCGTCCTCGTCAACCGACACTTGCTTCGTTTTGGCTCAGTCTTGAGAGAAAAGTTGTTTCTTTTTTGCTGGCGCAGCCCCAAGGCCTTCGGAGCTACTTCGTCGGCGGGCGTGCCGCCGCCGCGGCCCTAAAGGCGAGTTTGAGGGGCCCCAGGGCCTCCTTGGTGTCTCCAGCCACAGTGAGGACGCCGCTACTCTGCCGCATCTTCATGAGGTTGTAGGATGGTTGAGTCGCTGCCATGAACTTGGCCAGAGCTAGGTACCCAAGGATGGCGTTGTACGGAAGGACGATGTGGGCGATGTCGAAGTCGATAAGCTCGGTGTGGTAGTTGTTGCGGGTGCCGATGGTGACAGGGAGGCGGATCTACCCCAGGGGGCTGGTGGAGCCGTCGACGACCCCGGAGAACAGCATGGTAGGGTGGAGTCGCTCGTGCGACACATGGAGCAAGCCGAAGGCTTCTGCAGAGAGCACATTGAGCCCGACCCCGCCATCGATGAGGGTCTTGGTTACCGCCACATGGCAGATGGTGGGGGTGCAGAGCATTGGGAGCGCACCTACTCCTGCGGTGGTCGCCGGGTGGTCTATGGAGTCGAAGGTGAGGTCGGCCTCTGGTGCCACCCATCCTGGAGGGACCCCCTGCGAGACTTGGGTGGTGCCCACTTGGCAAAAGTACTACTTGATGTGGCGATCTGAGGGCGGCGCCTTTGAGCCGGCGAGGAGGGCCGCGACGGCGTGGGGCGCTGGTGCTGCGAAGCACACAGTGAATATGCCGCCCAGCTCCTCCCAGGAGGCCATAGACGACTCTGGCAGGTTGAGAAACCAGCCACCTGGTGCGCCGGCGAGGACCATGGGGAACCAGTTGGCCATGACCTTGCTGTCTCCGCCGGCCGCCCGAACGGCCTCCTCATAGGCCTGGAGGAAACCAGTCGGGTCTGGCACGCCGTCGTAGCGAGGCGGCATCTCTGGCCTAAACTAGGGTGGCCACCGCACTTGTCACAAGGCGGGGATGAAAGCTCGATGGCCCGCAGCGCCACCATGCATGCCCACCGAGCTGGTCGGAGGGGCGACACCTGCCATGGGAGCCTGGTGGATAGAGAACGAGCTAGACGGAGAGGCAGAACTTCTGCACACTACTACATGGCATGCCAAATGTCGGATTTCGGTTTCCGCAAACCCTGAGAGGTTCGAACTCTGGGGTGCGCACGAAGAACACTCTCTCACCGGCACACTCGCCCTATGATTCCATAACCTTGCTCGACGAACTCAAAGCACAAGGGACACCGAGGATTATTGTCGGCGCTCTGGGAATGGGGGTACTCAGACTTGCCTGCCTATGGCCCAGGGCGTCGCTCACCAGGCGGCCTGGTATGTCCCGGCATCTTCAGAAACCACTCAAGATCCTCGCGAGGGGCCAAGCGTCGCGAGGTGGACGACACAAGGCATCCCCTGGGGCGGCCTCACTAGGCCAGCTCGTGAGGATCAAAGATATCGAGGCGAGGGACACCTCGCGAGGTCTTCGTGACGTGAGCAGTGACGACCAAGGCCAGGCGGGCGCCAGTGGGCGCAGAGTGCCAGTTTCCTCTTTGGTGCTAATGGAGTAGGTGGAGGCGAAGAGTCCCGAGGCATCAGGCAAAGGTTTCCATATCGGTGCAATAAGACCAAGACCAGCAGGATGACAGAACGGAGGTCACCGAGGAGCCCGTGGCGGAGTCACCACCAGAGCCTTTGGCAGGAAAAGACCACCTTTTGTCAGGATAGCTTGTACTAGTTGTCCCCCTTCAAATTTGGCCATTGTGGGATCCCTTCCCGCTCAATATTTGGGAAGAGGACCTGGGCCACTATAAATAGGACTAGCGACCACCATTGGGATCATCTCATCTTGAGCTAATCAGATAGAAGGCCACACACCACAGGCTCACCCGAGCACAAGAACCCCTCTCCTCAGGAGGCAGTTCGTTCATGTACTGGTTCTTCATCAGCCTGCAAGGCAATCCACCACACCACACTGTATTAGGGTATTACACCACAATGGTGGCCCGAACCAGTATAAACTTTGTGTCCCTTGTTCTTCGGATCTGACAAGCTAGGCTTAGGGATCGGTGGGTAGACAAGCTAGGACGGAAGGAGAGATCTTCGTGTGCACCCAAGACTTTGAACCTTAAGGGTTTTGTCAGAACCCGAGATCCGACATTTGGCGCTCCAGGTATGTGTGTGCAGAAACTTCCCTTCCGTTGATCTACGCTCCGTCGTCCCAGTGGTTCCATGGCCGATGCTTGCAGAGCCCGTGATGAGTGGCGGGCTGCCCTTGCTGCCCACGTTGCTCAGACTGCTCCTGTCGGCGGACCACCACGCCATTCTCCATCCCTGCCAGCAATGCCGCCACCGGCCCGACGCGGCATGAACAGCAGGCATCATCTCTGCACCCCTCAGTGCGGCGTGATGGACGTACCGCTGCCCCATCACTGACTCCAGCGGTCTCTTCATCTCATGTTCGTCGCGGACCTGCCGATGCACAGGCTAGATTGCTCATGGCACGCGAGCTCATGCACTACCGGACCGTTAGCGACTTCTATGAAGAATGGCTTCACCGCATCACTGAGCTCGTCCGCGCTGCTGGGGGCTCTCCAGCGCCGTCCTTCTCCCTGCCTCGTCCGCCTCCCCATGCGGACGACGAGGCCCATGAAGCCCCACTGCAACCCCCGCGTCAAGGCGTCATCCAAGACCCAAGACACGTGGCGCCGCGGTGTGACCGCCCACGCGTGGCGCCAGTGCACGAAGAAGGAAGCTGCCAAGAGACCCAGCGGACCCGCGAGGGAGCGCCCACACTCCCTCCACCGCTGCGACGAGAGCGCGTGGCCCCCGCCACGGTGGCACGCGAGGACCAAGATCAAGTTCCACCTCTCCTACAAGCCCCAATGTCGACAGCAGGCTGCAAGGCCATCACCCCCGAGCTGCGCAACGTCAACTGGCCTGGGAAGTTAAAGCCCGACCTGCCTCCACGCTACGATGGCACCCCCAACCCTGTGGAGTTCCTACAGCTCTATGAGCTAAGCATCAAAGCGTCTGGCGGCAATGAGAAGATCATGGTGAACTGGTTCCCCATGGCCCACAAGGACGGCGCGCGCTCGTGGCTCTTGAAGTTGCCCGCAGGATCGATCTTTACCTAGAGCGAGATGCGTGAGTGGTTCATCGCCAACTTCCTAGGCACCCGAGACCGTCCCTCGGCCGTGGGTAACCTGCGGCATATCAAGCAACAACCAGGAGAAACCCTACGGAAGTCCATCCAATGCTTCAATAGTGTCCGCATCAAGATCCCCAAGGTCACGGATGAGGCCATCATTTGGCGTTCTCAGATGGCGTTCGCGACGTCAAGATGAAGGAGGAGCTCGCCATCCACAAAGATTTGTGCACGTCCCTGGAGCTATTCAACCACGTGACCAAGTGCGCCAGAGCTGAGGAGGGGCGCCTCTCCCTCCCCGAGCTCCCCGCTGCTGAACCCGAAGACAAGAAGGCCAAGAGCAAGGACGTAAAGCGCAAGGGAGTGGCAGTGCTCGCAGCTGAACCAGAAATGAAGCGCGGCTGCGACTACCCAGAACCACCCAAGAACGGTCGGGCATTTTGCGCCTTCCACAACGTGCACAGCCACAACACTCACGACTGTTAAGAGCTCAGGGCCCTCCACGAAGGACGCGTCCTCCAATGCCCCGAGCGTGGCAACCGTGGCTACGGCCGCGGGGGAAGTCAACCGGGGGACGCTGGGACGACCGAGGCCCCCGCCAGGAGTGGCATCATCAACCTCGGGAGGACCGTTGGCGCGTCCAGCCCCGCGAGGACGCCTGGAGGGACTAGCCTCGGGAGGACTGTCCTCAGCGCAGAGCCGGCCTTCCACCTCTGCCACCGCCAAGGAGAAACGACGACCATGACAAGGGGGCTGGGGGCTTCCAGGAGCCATGTGCCATCACCTGCATCTTGGGCGGAGCGCATGCCCCAGCTTCTCAGCGCCTCTTCAAGTAGTTCGCCCGTGAAGTAAACGTGGCTCTCCCCAACCTCGAGGCTACTCGACCACTCAGGTGGTCCAGATGTCCCATCACCTTCAGTTCAGCAGACCAGCTCAAGTGCGAGGCTACGACTGGCGCCCTCCCGATGCTTTGTTCGCCCATCATCAGCAACGTCGAAGTTACCAAGACCCTCATCGACGGTGGCGCAGGGCTCAATATCCCGTCCATCGAGAGATTCGACAGCCTCCAAGTACCCTATGATCAGTTGCAGCCTACCAAGCCCTTCTCCGGAGTGACTGACGGCTCCACCATCCCCGTAGGGCAGGTCCACCTACCTATCACCTTTGGCAAGCGCGACAACAACCACACTAAGCTCATCTACTTCGATATCGCCCACATCCATCTCCCTTACAATGCCATCCTCGGGTACCCAGCCCTGGCCAAGTTTATGGAAGTAACTCACCACAGCTACAACGTCCTCAAGATGCTGGGAAGCGGCGGCGTCATCACCATCGTTTGTGATGAGAAGGACGCAGTATGCTCACTTGAGGATCCAGACAACGACAATGTCATCTACCCACCTGAGGTCGTCCCCAAGAAGAAGAAGCAACTGCTCGCCTTGGAGCCTCATGGGGATGCAGCACCAGGCGACAGCACCACGGGACCTACACCAAGGGAGGGGCCGCCTCCCTCTCTCGCATAGGAAGGCGCGCCCGGTGCCCCCCTCAGGCTAGGCTCGGGGGCTCTCCTCTGGAGGGCCTCTAACTTAGCCAATGTCACAAGGGAGTCGCTCGGGCACCATGTTGTGGGGACCCCGACTTAGAAGTCGAGATCACCGAATGCACGTGTACAGTGATCCCAGAGATCAATGCTCACTAAACACACAGAAGCTGAATAACAAGAGTCTTAAATCCATACATACCGTCTTACACAAATAATGGCCATTATGGCCAAGTCTTACATAGCGGAAGTCTTCGATGATAAGTAGAACCCATGCCATCTGCCTTAACCCTACAAGCATTCTGACTGGGATAGCTTCCTAGTTCACATGTTCGTCTCCATAGAACTCTTCTTCATATTCCTGTTCCTCCATGCCTGGCCAATTAAATAACCAGTGGCAAGCCAATGAGTACTTTGAATGTACTCGCAAGCAACCCATGATTTGGTTCAAGTAACAATGCAATTGAACAACAATGAGCAATCTATCAACGAGCTAGAATAAATATTCTACCATCAAGTATATGCATCAATAACTTCTCGTAACCTCGAGATCAGGTTACCGATATCAACATGAATAGGATTTAACTCATCGAGTCAAGTCACCACCTTGACTCATGACACACACATACTTTCACCGATGTAGTAAAATTCTGGACATAGTTTAAGTAGCATGACCCAACTGTCCATGACCGTGGACACGGCTATTCGAATAGTTTTACACTCTGCAGAGGATGCGCACTTTACCCACAAGATCCGGGAATCTTTTGTGTCACCCACGATCCCGCAGTACCTCAAGTACTCGTGGGAAGTACCCGGTCATTATCTTTCCTTAGATGACACTAACATAGAGTCCACTCGTTGGTGCACAGCCCTCGAGTACAAACAATAGATAATGGGACTTGCCCTACTTTCATGGTCACGCGTACACGAAGGGACCAACGGTGTGTCCGGTGCCCTATGAAAACAGTCATGGTCGTGTATCCAAGCACGACCCCACCCCGGGAAAGACCTCAAGTCTTCCCGTCACTAGTAATGCGGGCACCATGCTAGTATCGGCCTAAGTAATCAATAAAGCCACGTCCCATAAGGGGTAGAGTGGTTGCACATGTTTGGTTGGGACGGTAGTCACACAAAAATCTAATCCATCATTTCACCCATGCACAAGATCTTTACCGGCACATCACTTCTTCCTCAAGTGATGACCCAACTCAATATCACCCTCGGTCATTAGGGGCACCCGATGCGGTTTATGAAAAGAATGCAACCACGAAGGTTACATGGCACACATGCATCACTAAGCATCACTACTATCCATTTGCATTGCATCTAGCACATAGCAAGATCAAGAGTAAAGCATGCATCATGTGGTGGTTTTAAACTAGGTTACCACCATAACTCTTATCATCATGCATCCGGAAACAAACGGGTTCCGAAGAACACAAGTGTATCATGGTCAAAGGGCTGCTTGCCTGGATTGGCTTGGTCTTCAAGTTCTTCAAATCCTTCCCCACCTTCTTCCTCAGCAACCTTGTCAAATACGGTATCTAATCGTCGCAAAATAACAACGGGAAAATAAGACCACAATAAAAACAAAAAAATCAAAGTGCTCAGAAAAATGTCAACTTATTTTCGTTAAATACTAGAGGGAAAACTAAGATGGCAAAAATTCTTAGTTGGAGTTTTGGAGTTGCAGAATGGGGTCCATGAATATTTGAACAGAAGTTTTAATGTTCAAATATGAATTTAAATTTGAACAGAACAGAAAAGGTTCATGGACATGTGTGAAAGTGACACCATTAAATAGGTTGGATTTTTACAAGTTTTTAGGAACTGGAATTAATTCATTTGGACATATATTTAATTCTGTGGAATTATTTGAAATTCCATAGAAAAGAATAAAAGAAAAAGGCTTTGTGCCACTGGGCCAGAACGGCCACAGTGCAACGGCCCAGGGCAAAATACAGCCCACCGCACGACGCCAGCGTGCGCCAGGGTTTTTTTTAAACCTGACGGGCGGGGCCCGGCTGTCAGCGTCAGAGAGGGGGCGAGAGAGAGGTGAGGATGAAAGGCGGGGCCCGCCTGTCATCTTCAACCTTGCGTCCAGAGAGACGGCGAGCTCACCGGCGGCGTTATGGTGCACGGCGGGGCAAGCTACGGGCAGGAATGGGTCCAGCGGAGAGTCGCCGTTCCAGTGGTGGTGGTGCGGCTCGCCGGAGGGGCCTGGTTCGCCGGCGGCGAGGACACGCGGCGGAGGAGCATCGGGAGGTTGCTGCTCCGGTCGATTCCGGCAGCTGCAGAGAGGGGAAAGAGGGGGAAACGCATCAGTGACTTGCTGTGGTGCTAGATCGAGCGAGAGGGAGGGCTAGGGCAGCCTGTACTGGGCTGGCGACGGGAAGCCGCCGCGGCGGAGCTCGATCTCGATCTCGAGCTCGGGCGGGTCTGGAGAGAGGAGAGTGGCTCAGGGAGGTGATTGAGAGAGGGAGGATGATGTTGGTGAAGAGAGGAGGGGCTCGGGGGCCATATTTATGGGAGAATGGCGAGGTGCCGTGGACCTGTGCGCCGGCGAGCCTCTGCTCGTCGCCACAGTGCACGAGAGGCGTTGGGGAGACGTCTGCGGTGCTGCTTGACGAGTTCCAGGGCGGAGGGAAGGAAGAGGGGGGCGGGGGATGCTTCTGGAGCTGCGCGCATGCGAGGCCGACGAGTGGAGCTTGCGGGCGGCCGGTGTGCGTGTGAGGGCGTCCACTGGAGGGCGAAGGAGGAGGGGGACAGCGCCGGGGGGAGTTGCGGACGCCGAGGCGCATCGGTTGGCGCGAGGGGGAAGCACGAGGTGGTCGGAGGCGAGGGATTGGGCGAGGCTACAGTGCGGGTGCGCACTGTAGCGCGCTCTGGTGCGCGACTTCTGCATGCCACGGCATGCCGTTGGCTCACTGGGCGTGTCCGCCGTGTCTGGGGGGTCCAGCACGAAGTAAACAAACCAGCTGTGGCCTTGCATGCTCTGGATGCTCAGTGAGAGAGGAGGGAGGCTGGTAGATGGGTATAAATGGGCTATCCAGCAAGGTGAATTGGGGTTTTCACCCCTCAATCATTGAGCTGTGGACATGGGGAAGTTACTGGAAGTAGAATGTAACTAGGTGAGGCTGTGGTAGAAAGTTGAAGCAAAAGTAAATAGTAAAAGAGGTCAAGATGATGGTTTTGGTAAAATGGCAGAAGGTGTTTGATCAAGTTTTGGGCAAGCAAATGATCTCCACTAGTCATGACACTTAACAGGATTGAATGTCATATGGAAATAGGGTGTTTCACCAAATTTGGGCTCATTTGAAGAAACTAGCCAATGTAACTTTGGTGAACCCTAGGAATCAACAGAAATGGCTTCATCATGTTTAAGTCAAGCTAATCATCTCCCCTTTATGCACCACTTGGTGTAGTTTCATCATTTGGGGTATTGATCATGCTCACAAAGTTTGAAGCTCCAGGTAAAAAGTTGGTAATGTAAAGTTGTTCAAATTTGAATTTGAACAAAAATGGTTTTGGGGGTATTCTGATCAAGTTACCCTACTCCAAAGCTTGTTCCATTTAGTCTAGATGCCTTATTAGACCTTTCTAGCATGTGCACCAAGTTTGAGGGCATTTGGATAAGTTTGGCAATGTAAAGTTGCTCAAACTTCAGATATGGACAGAATGGTTTAGAAGGGTTTTGAGGATGTTATCTTGCTTCCCAAGGCATGGGGCTTGGCAAGATCATCAAATATGTCATATATGACATGATAGAATTTCCGTGGAATTTTTAGAGAATATTTCCTTTGTAAATATTTCAAATTCTTGAAATATCCAGAAAGGGTTTCTGAGGGATTAGCCCATTATTTTGAACATGACCAAGTGTTGAAACTCTTATATATGGACAATATATGTCCTATGAGTCTCCATGAATTTTGGCAAATATTTTTTGAAATAATTAAATAATTTTCCCCTATTAAACACCATTTCTGTCCTTAAGAAAAAGCTTTAAAATAAAATAGGAAAATAACTTTTAAAATTATACTTTCGTAGTTTCGGGGAGTCCTATGACTACTAGGTCTCAAATACACTTTTTGAAATAATTTTCTCACCCTAAATCAAGCACTTGCAGTGCAAACCTCAATTTTTTCAGGGGTTTTTGGAATACTAACTTTTGAAAATACATTTTGGCCAAATTATTTTTATAAGAAAATACTACACTGCTGTAAACACTTGGTATGATCATTGGGCAGAAGTTTTGGGTATGAAGATGAATTCCTCAAGAGGTAATAGTTGACTTTAATGAGCACATGAAAAACATATGAAGAAAAACTCAATTCCAAATAAAAGCCAAATGATGCCAAAAAAAAATTGTCGGTCCAAATTTTCATGCTTCATTGATGCAAAGGACATGTTACGAAAATGCAGGGTGTGACAGACCTACCCCCCTTACAAGAATCTCGTCCCCGAGATTCCTAAACTAGGTCTTAAAAGAGATCGGGATACTCGGATCTAAGATAGTCTTCACGTTCCCAGGTTGCTTCTGCTTCCGAGTAGTTGCTCCACTGGACCTTGAAGTACTTGATGGTGTGGCTTCGCGTCCGTCGTTCTGCTTCATCCAGAATGCGAATGTGCTTCTCGCGGTAGGTCAAATCAGGCTGGAGATCAATGGCTTGGTGATCAACATCCTTGTAGAGATCAGGCTCGTCCGGAACTTGGAGACATTTCCGGAGTTGTGACACGTGGAATACGTTGAGCACATCGGATAGCTCAGGTGGTAGTTCCAATTGGTAAGCCACTTCTCCTCGTCGTGCAGTGATCTCAAAGGGTCCAATGAACCTAGGTGCGAGCTTCCCCTTGACGTGGAAACGCTTGGTTCCCTTCAAAGGAGTTACTCGTAGGTACACATAATCCCCGACATGGAAGCTCATGTCCCGGTGGTGACTGTCGGCATAGCTCTTTTGCCTTGACTTGGCTGCCTTCAAACGTTCTCTGACTAGTTGGACTTGCTCTTCTGCTTCGCAGAGAATATCCGATCCAAAGACTAGACCTTCTCCAGTCTATGACCAGTTGAGGGGTGTGCAACATCTGTGTCCGTACAACACCTCAAATGGTGCCATCTGAAGGCTTGACTGATAACTGTTGTTATAGGAGAACTCGGCAAAAGGGAGGCAATCTACCCACTTGGCTCCATATGCCAAGACACAGGCTCGGAGCATGTCTTCGAGAATTTGATTTACTCGTTCTGTCTGACATCCGGTCTGTGGGTGGAAAGCCATGCTGAAAGACAATTTGGTTCCCAAGGCTTCTTGGACCATAACCTTGAGGTGAAATGGGTTCCTCGATCTGACACAATCTCCTTGGGAACGCCTTGAAGGCTTACGATTCTGTCGATGTAGAGAGCTGCCAGTCGGTTGCCATCGTAAGTAGTCTTGACAGGAATGAAATGGGCCACCTTGGTCAAATGGTCGACTATGACCCAGATGGAGTCATGTCCTCTATTCGACCTTGGTAATCCAGTCATGAAGTCCATTCTGACTTTATCCCACTTCCACTCAGGAACCTTGAGTGGTTGGAGCAATCCAGCGGGTCGCTGATATTCAGCCTTGACCCTTTGGCACACATCACACTTTGCAACATAGGTTGCAATCTCTCTTTTCATCCCGTGCCACCGGAATCTTTCCTTCAAGTCTTGATACATCTTGGTTCCTCCAGGGTGGATGGAATACGGAGTGTCGTAGGCTTCTTGCGGGATCAGGTTCTTCAGCTCCATCTTGTTTGGTACGCAGATGCGGCCTTTGTACCAAACAATCCCGTGCTCGTCCTCGGAGAATCTTGGGGCCTTGCCAAGCTTCATCTTCTTCTTGATGCCTTCAATGCTTGCGATATTCCCTTGCCGTCATGCGGCGTCGCCGAGGTGGTTCTTCATCCTTGGAAGATACATCTCCTGAAGGTCTTCCGCCTCGGTACGCGATAGCGGACTGTCCTGGAGGCGCACCTTCCTTCTTGATCCTATCTGTCTTCTCTTATGCTCAACGAAGAAGTGCCTTGGTCTTGTAAAGTTCTTCTCGGAGCTTCATTGATTCCGAGGCCAAATCTTGTGCCAAGCTGTCGGCACATAGACTGAAGTAGGTCTGGAATCGAAGCGGGAGTCCTTCCTTCAATGGAGGGGCTAGTGCGCTGCCTTCATCTTCACCTTCCTTCCGGTAAGGCAAGAAGCGGGTTGTCATCTTGGCTGCCATCTCCGGAAGAAGCTCGCGGAGACGGGTTAGTGCCTTGAGTGCAGCAGCCTCGACAGCGAGAGGTAGTGTTGCCATCTGGGGTCCCTCAAAGAACCAACTTGTGGGAGGATCGTTTGCCTTCACGATCACTTCCACATGGTATTCCACCTCAGTGTCGCTAACCCAATGCTCAAGGTAGGTGAGGATGGGTGCTCGGTGGAACTGGCACTCCCGGACGCTATCCTCGAGAAGCAAGGGAAACCCAGTGGTCAGGTGATCTTCAGGTACAGCGGCCATCTACAAAGGTGGAATAGGAGAGGTTAATAAGCAGATGATATCTCAGGTTGGTAAGGTTTAGAAAAGAAGAGAGGTTCAGAAGGTTTTTGAAAAGGGGTCTCATCTAACTAACACCCATGCTAACTAAGGCTTCCTACAGTCAGGATGGCTCTGATACCAGCTCTGTGGGGACCTCGACTTAGAAGTCGAGATCACCGAATGCACGTGTATAGTGATCCCAGAGATCAATGCTCACTGAACACACAGAAGCTGAATAACAAGAGTCTTACATCCATACATACCGTCTTACACAAATTATGGCTATTATGGCCAAGTCTTACATAGATAAAGCCTCAAGGGCTGAATAGCAAATAACTAGAATAGCGGAAGTCTTCGATGATAAGTAGAACCCATGCCATCTGGCTTAACCCTACATGCATTCTGACTGGGATAGCTTCCTAATTCGCATGTTCGTCTCCATAGAACTCTTCTTCATATTCCTGTTCCTCCATGCCTGGACAATTATATAACAAGTGGCAAGCCAGTGAGTACTTTGAATGTACTCGCAAGAAACCCATGATTTGGTTCAAGTAATAATGCAATTGAACAACAATGAGCAATCTAGCAACGAACTAGAATAAATATTCTACCATCAAGTATATGCATCAATAACTTCTCTTAACCTCGAGATCAGGTTACCGATATCAACATGAATAGGATTCAACTCATCGGGTCAAGTCACCACCTTGACTCATCACACACACATACTTTCACCGATGTAGTAAAATTCTGGACATAGTTTAAGTAGCACCACCCAACTGTCCATGACCATGGACACGGCTATTCGAATAGTTTTACACTCTGCAGAGGTTGCGCACTTTACCCACAAGATCCGGGAAGCTTTCGTGTCACCCACGATCCCGCAGTACCTCAAGTACTCGGGGGAAGCACTCGGTCATTATCTTTCCTTAGACGACACTAACATAGAGTCCACTCGTTGGTGCACATCCCTCGAGTACAAACAATAGATCATGGGACTTTCCCTACTTTCAATGTCACGCGTACACGAAGGGACCAACGGTGTGTTCGGTGCCCTGTGAAAACAGTCATGGTCGTCTATCCAAGCACGACCCCACCCCGGGAAAGACCTCAAGTCTTCCCGTCACTAGTAATGCGGGCACCATGCTAGTGTCGTCCTAAGTAATCAATAAAGCCCCGTCCCATAAGGGGTAGAGTGGTTGCACATGTTTGGTTGGGACGGTAGTCACACATAAATCTAATCCATCATTTCACCCATGCACAAGATCTTTACCGGCACATCACTTCTTCCTCAAGTGATGACCCAACTCAATATCACCCTCGGGCATTAGGGGCAGCCGATGGGGTTTATGAAAAGAATGCAACCACGAAGTTTACATGGCACACATGCATCACTAAGCATCACTACTATCCATTTGCATTACATCTAGCACATAGCAAGATCAAGAGTAAAGCATGCATCATGTGGTGGTTTTAAACTAGGTTACCACCATAACTCTTATCATCATGCATCCGGAAACAAACGGGTTCCGAAGGACACAAGTGTATCATGGTCAAAGGGCTGCTTGCCTGGATTTTCTTGGTCTTCAAATTCTTCAAATCCTTCCCCCACCTTCTTCCTCAGCAACCTCGTCAAATACGGTATCTAATCATCGCAAAATAACAACGGGAAAATAAGACCACAAAAAAAACAAAAAAATCAAAGTGCTCAGAAAAATGTCAACTTATTTTTGTTAAATACTAGAGGGAAAACTAAAATGGCAAAAATTCTTAGTTGGAGTTTTGGAGTTGCAGAATGAGGTCCATGAATATTTGAACAGAAGTTTTAATGTTCAAATATGAATTTAAATTTGAACAGAACAGAAAAGGTTCATGGACATGTGTGAAAGTGACACCATTAAATAGGTTGGATTTTTACAAGTTTTTAGGAACTGGAAGTAATTCATTTGGACATATATTTAATTCTGTGGAATTATTTGAAATTCCACAGAAAAGAATAAAAGAAAAAGGCTCTGTGCCACTGGGCCAGAACGGCCACAGTGCAACGGCTCAGGGCAAAATAGAGCCCACCGCACGGCACCTGCGCGCGCCAGGGTTTTTTTTTAAATTGACGGGCGGGGCCCGGCGGTCAGCATCAGAGAGGGGGCGAGAGAAAGGTGAGGATGAAAGGCGGGGCCCGCCTGTCATCTTCAACCTTGCGGCCAGAGAGACGGCGAGCTCACCGGCGGTGTTATGGTGCACGGCGGGGCGAGCTACGGGCAGGAATGGGTCCAGCGGAGAGTCGCCGTTCCAGTGGTGGTGGTGCGGCTCGCCAGAGGGGCCTGGTTCGTCGGCGGCGAGGACACGCGGCGGAGGAGCGTCGGGAGGTTGCTGCTCCGGTCGATTCCGGCAGCTGCAGAGAGGGGAAAGAGGGGGAAACGCATCAGTGACTTGCTGTGGTGCTAGATCGAGCGAGAGGGAGGGCTAGGGCGGCCAGTACTGGGCTAGCGACGGGAAGGCGCCGCGGCGGAGCTCGAGCTCGATCTCGAGATCGGGCGGGTATGGAGAGAGGCGAGTGGCTCAGGGAGGTGATTGAGAGAGGGAGGATGCTGTTGGTGAAGAGAGGAGGGCCTCGGGGGCCCTATTTATAGGAGAATGGCGAGGTGCCATGGACCTGTGCGCCGGCGAGCCTCTGCTCGTCTGTGGTGTTGCTGGACGAGTTCCAGGGCGGAGGGAAGGAAGAGGGGGAGCGGGGGATGCTTCTGGAGCTGCGCGCGTGGGAGGCCGACGAGTGGAGCTTGCGGGCGGCCGGTGCGCGTGTGAGGGCGTCCACAGGAGGGCGAAGGAGGAGGGGGACAGCGCCAGGGGGAGTTGCGGACGCCAAGGCGCATCGGTTGGCGCGAGGGGGAAGCACGAGGTGGTCGGAGGCGAGGGATTGGGCGAGGCTACAGTGCGGGTGCAGACTCTAGCGCGCTCTGGAGCGCGACTTCTGCATGCCACGGCATGCCGTTGGCTCACTGGGCGTGTCCGCCGTGTCTGGGGGGTCCAGCACAAAGTAAACAAACCAGCTGTGGCCTTGGATGCTCTGGATGCTCAGTGAGAGAGGAGGGAGGCTGGTAGATGAGTAGAAATGGGCTGTCCAGCAAGGTGAATTGGGGTTTTCACCCCTCAATCATTGAGCTGTGGACATGGGGAAGTTACTGGAAGTAGAATGTAACTAGGTGAGGCTTTGGTAGAAAGTTGAAGCAAAAGTAAATAGTAAAAGAGGTCAAGATGATGGTTTTGGTAAAATGGCAGAAGGTGTTTGATCAAGTTTTGGGCAAGAAAATGATCTCCACTAGTCATGACACTTAACAGGATTGAATGTCATATGGAAATAGAGTGTTTCACCAAATTTGGGCTCATTTGAAGAAACTAGCCAATGTAACTTTGGTGAACCCTAGAAATCAAGAGAAATGGCTTCATCATGTTTAAGTCAAGCTAATCATCTCCCCTTGATGCACCACTTGATGTAGTTTCATCATTTGGGGTATTGATCATGCTCACAAAGTTTGAAGCTCCAGGTAAAAAGTTGGTAATGTATAGTTGTTCAAATTTGAATTTGAACCGAAATGGTTTTGGGGTATTCTGATCAAGTTACCCGACTCCAAAGCTTGTGCCATTTGGTCTAGATGCTTTATTAGACCATTCTAGCATGTGCACCAAGTTGGAGGGCATTTGGATAAGTTTGGCAATGTAATGTTGCTCAAACTTCAGATATGGACAGAATGGTTTTGAAGGGTTTTGAGGATGTTATCTTGCTTCCCAAGGCATGGGGCTTGGCAAGATCATCAAATATGTCATATAGGACATGATAGAATTTCCCTGGAATTTATAGAGAATATTTCCTTTGTAAATATTTCAAAAGCTTGAAATATCCAGAAAGGGTTTCTGAGGGATTAGCCCATTATTTTGAACATGACCAAGTGTTGAAACTCTTATATATGGACAATATATGTCCTATGAGTCTCCCTGAATTTTGGCAAATATTTTTTGAAATAATTAAATAACTTTCCCCTATTAAAGACCATTTCTAGCCTTAAGAAAAAGCTTTAAAATAAAATAGGAAAATAACTTTTAAAATTATACTTTTGTGGTTTCTGGGAGTCCTATGACTACTAGGTCTCAAATACACTTTTTGAAATAATTTTCTCACCCTAAATCAAGCACTTGTAGTGCAAACCTCAATTTTTTCAGGGGTTTTTGGAATACTAACTTTTGAAAATACATTTTGGCCAAATTATTTTTATAAGAAAATACTACACTGCTGTAAACACCTGGTATGATCATTGGGCAGAAGTTTTGGGTATGAAGATGAATTCCTCAAGAGGTAATAGTTGACTTTAATGAGCACATGAAAAACATATGAAGAAAAACTCAATTCCAAATAAAAGTCAAATGATGCCAAAAAAAATTCTGGTCCAAATTTTCATGCTTCATTGATGCAAAGGACATGTTACAAAAATGCAGGGTGTGACACATGTGGAGGAGTGCTTAGCTGCACAATTCCCTTCGGAGGCCTCGAGGCATGAGTCACCAAGCAGTCAGGAGTTCATCAGCCAAACCATCGAAGACCTACAGGTGCCAAGAGCAATGCGGGGCGAGTGCCGCCTAGCTCCTCAGAGTACAGTTGTCAGCCCAGGCTCAGGAGACGGGCTGTGTGTGTGCGTCAATGTCCCCGCACTCAACAGAATCGCATCTCAGGAGCTCTATTGGCCTTCCTAGGCGGGTCGGTGACAGGATCCCCCTCATAGCTACATGTGCATGCCCTTTGGCCTGCCAAACCAAGTGACCCTGGACCAGCGCCACTTGCGGGAAATCCTGGCGACTCGCGAGGCCAGGCATAAGGTGATCTAGGCGGAATTGGACTTGACCCTCCGCGAGATCTGGGGAACCCTTGTGCCTGACGAGGCGCCGGAGCCAGGCGGCGCATAAGGGGCATCATGTACGTCGAGCACCTTTAACTACACCAACACTACTTCAGCAACGGTACCAGGTGACATTTTCCGGTTTTGTTCAACTGGGAGCGCCCCTCGGGCAGCATCATTCCTAGTTCGCATGGGCCTGTCCCTGTGACGTCTATCCTTTTGCATCTCAGCTCACATTATTGGGGGCGCCCCTCGGGACGCATCATCCCCAGGCCGGACAGGTCCGTCATTGTGGCATGTATCTCCCTTGCATTTTACTTGAGCTAGCGTTACTACCTCTATCAGTTGCGTTTAGATCACTCATCTATTTGGCCGTCACTCCTATACCATGAACATCTTGCGCCCTCGCAAGCTCGCTTGCATCCATCTTGTGATCGAGGGTGGGCACGATGTTTGTGCTCGGGTCCGTCCCTGCAGCGTCGCCAAATCCAAGCGGCTGAGCTCTGCTACTTCTCGAGCTTGCATTTTATTCCCTCGAAGAGAAAAGGGTGATGCGGCACACTAGTGTAAGTATGTCCCTCAGTTTTTGAGAACCAAGGTATCAATACAGTAGGAGACCACGCGTGAGTCCCTCGCACCTGCACATACAAATAAGAACTTCGTAGCCAACGCGATAAGGGATTGTTAATCCCTTTACGGTCACTTACGAAAGTGAGATCTGATAGATACGATAGTTGGATATTTTTGGTATTTTCGGAAATAAGAACAGAAATTAAAAACAGCAAAGTAAAGTAGATTGTAGATTGATATGTTGAGAATAGACCCGGGGGGGCGTAGGTTTCACTAGTGGCTTCTCTCATTATAGCAGAATTCTACGGTGGGTGAATGAATTACTATCGAGCAATTGATAGAAAAGCTAATAATTATGATAATATCTAGGCATGATCATTATATATAGGCATCACGTCCGTGACAAGTGGACCGAAACAATTCTGCATCTACTACTATTACTCCACACATCGACCGCTATCCAGCATGCATCTCGAGTATTAAGTTCAAAAGAACAGAGTAATGCTTTAAGCAAGATGACATGATGTAGAGGGATAAACTCAAGTAATGTGATATAAAGCCCATCTTTTTATCCTCGATGGCAACAATACAATATGTGTCTTGTTGCCCCTACTGTCACTGGGAAAGGACACCGCAAAATTAAACCCAAAGCCAAGCACTTATCCCATTGCAAGAACTATAGAGCTATTAGGCCAAACAAAACCAATAATTCGAAGAGACTTGCAAGGATATTATAATCATAGATAAAAGAATCCATAAAAGAAACAAATATTTCTCATAGATAATCTTGATCACAAACACACAATTCATCGGATCTCGAAAAACACACCGCAAAAAGATTACATCGAATAGATCTCCTCGATGACCGAGGAGAACTTGGTATTGAGATCCAAAAAGAGAGAAGAAGCCATCTAGGGTGAGGCAATGGTGTTGATGTAGAAGCACTCTGTGGAAGATCCCCCCTCCGGCGGAGCTCCGGAATAGGCCCCAAGATGGGATCACATGGGAACAGGCCCCAATTAGGGTTTTCTCTGCTGCTTCGATGTTTTCAGGGTACATGGGTATATATAGGAGGAAGGAGGGCATCGGGGGATCAATGTGGGGCCCACGAGGCAGGGGCGCGCCCAGGGGGAGGGGGCACGCCCTCCACACTCGTGGACGCCACGTGTGCTCTACTCCGTGGTCTCAAGTCTCCCGTGAAGATATCACTCTAAAAATATCTCTCCCGAAGGTTTCATTCCGTTTGGACTCCGTTTGATATTCCTTTTCTGCAAAACCCTGAAATAGGCAAAGAAAACAATAATCTGGACTGGGCCTTTGTGTTAATAGGTTAGTCCCAAAAATAATATAAAAGTGTATAATAAAGCCCATTAAACATCCATAACATCATATATAATAGCATGGAAATTATAGATACATTGGAGACGCATCAAGCATCCCTAAGCTTAATTCCTGCTCGTACTCGAGTAGGTAAATGATAAAAACAGAATTTTTGATGTGGAATGCTAACCAACATAATTTTCAATGCAATTTCTCTTTATTGTGGCATGAATGTTCAGATCCAAAAGATTCATGACAAAAGTCTATATTGACATAGGAAATAATAATACTTCAAGCATACTAACAAAGCAATATTGTCTTCTCAAAATAACATGGCTAAAGAAAGTTATCCCTACAAAATCGTATAGTCTGGCTATGCTCCCTCTTCATCACACAAAATATTCATATCATGCACAATCCCGATTTCAGCCAAGCACTTGTTTTCATACTCAATTTTTTCAAACCTTTCAACTTTCACGCAATACATGAGGGTGAGCCATGGATATAGCACTATGGGTGGAATAGAGTGGTGGTTGTGGAGAAGACAAAAAGAGGAAGATAGTCTCACATCGACTAGGCGTATCAACGGGCTATGGAGATGCGCATCAATAGGTATCACTGTGAGTGAATAGGGATTGCCATGCAACGGATGCACTAGAGCTAAAAATGTATGAAACCTCAACAAAAGAAACTAAGTGGGTGTGCATCCAACTTGCTTGATCACGAAGACTTAGGGCATTTGCGGAAGCCCATCGTTGGAATATACAAGCCAAGTTCTAAAATGAAAATTCTCACTAGTATATGAAAGTTACTAAACAAGAGACTCTCTATCATGAAGAACATGTTGCTACTTTGAAGCACAAGTGTGGAAAAAAATAGTAGCATTGTCCCTTTTCTTTTCTTTTTTTTCCTTTTTTTTGGGCCTTTCTTTTTATTGGCCTTTCCTTTTTTTTCGTTGGGACAATGCTCTAATAATGATGATCATCACACTTATATTGATTTACAACTCGATATTACAACTCGATACTAGAACAAAGTATGACTCTATATGAATGCCTCTGGCGGTGTACCCGGATGTGCAATGAATCAAGAGTGACACGTATGAAAAATTATGCATGGTGGCTTTACAACAAATACGATGTCAACTACATGATCATGCATGGCAATATGACAATATGAAGCGTGTCATATGAACGGAACGGTGGAAAGTTGGATGAAAATATATCTCGGAATGGCTATGGAAATGCCATGATAGGTAGATATGGTGGTTGTTTTTAGGAAGGTATATGGTGGCTATTTTGAGGAAGTTATATAGTGGGTGTATGGTACCGGCGAAAGTTGTGCGGTACAAGAGAGGCTGGCAATAGTGGAAGGGTGAGAGTGCGTATAATCCATGGACTCATCATTAGTCATAAAGAACTCATATAATTATTGCAAAAAATTATGAGCCATCAAAAAAAATCAATCAATGCATGATCCTAGGGGGGAGGTTGGTAGGAGTTAACCATCGCGCACCCCCCACCTCCGCACAAAGCATGACACTCTACAAATACTTCATGCTCTAACTTCGTCACATATCGGTTCACCATACGTGCATGCTACGGGAATCACAAAATTTAACACAAGTATTTCTCAATTTCCTAATAACTCCACTAGCACGACTCTAATATCACTATCCTCATATATCAAAACAATCATCAAGTATCAAACTTCTCATCATATTCAATGCACTTTGTATGAAAGTTTTTAGTACATTCATCTTGGATGCCTATCATATTAGGACTAGTTTTATAACGAAAGCACATTACCATGCTGTTCTAAAAGACTCTCAAAAGGATATAAGTGAAGCATGAGAGATCAACAATTTATACAAAATAAAATCACCACCGTGCTATAAAAGATATAAGTGAAGCACTAGAGCAAATCTATTTAGCTCAAAAGATATAATTGAAGCACTAGAGCAAAACTATTTAGCTCAAAAGATATAAGTGAAGCACATAGAGTGTTCTAACAAATTCTAGGCCATATTTATCTCTCTCAAAAAGGTGAGTCCAGCAAGGATGATTGTGGCAAACTAACAAGCAAAGACTCAAATCATACATGACGCTCCAAGTAAAACACATATCATGTGGTGAATAAAAATATAGTCCCGAGTATAGTTATCGATAGATGAAGACGAAAGAGGGGATGCCTTCCCGGGGCATCCCCAAGATTAGGCTTTTGGTTGTCCTTCAATTTTACCTTGGGGTGCCTTGGGCATACCCAAGCTTAGGCTCTTGCCACTCTTTGTTCCATAGTCATCAAAGCAATACTCAAAACTTGAAAACTTCACAACACAAAACTTAGCCAAAAATCTCGTGAGCTCCGTTAGTATAAGAAAACAAACGACCACTCAAAGGTACTATAATGAACTCATTATTTGTTTATATGGGTGTTAAACCTATTGTATTCCAACTTATCTATGATTCATATCCTCCAATACTACTCATAGATTCATCAAAATAAGCAAACAACACACGTAAAACAGAATATGTCAAAAACAGAACAGTCTGTAGTAATCTGTAACTTTCGCATACTTCTGTAACTCCAGAAAAATTGAAATAAATTGGTAAACGTGAGGAATTTGTCTATTAATAATCTGCAAAAAGAATCAACTAAATAACACTCTCTAGTAAAATCTGGTGACTATTCTAGTGAGCGCTAACAATTCTGTTTTTTACAGCAAGATCATATAAACTTCACACAAGTCTTCCCAAAGGTTCTACTTGGCACAAACACTAGTTAAAACACAAAACCACATCTAAATAGAAGCCAGATGCACTATTTATTCCTAAACAGAAGCAAAAACAAAGAAAATAAAATCGGGAGAGCAACCTAGGGCCCACGAAGCAGGGGGCGCGCCCAGGGGGAGGGGGCGCGCCCCCCACCCTTGTGGACACCACGTGTGCCATACTCCATGGTTCTCAAGTCTCCCGTGAAGATATTGCTCCAAAAATATCTCTCCCGAAGGTTTCATTCCGTTTGGACTCCGTTTGATATTCCTTTTCTGCAAAACCCTGAAATAGGCAAAAAAAATGGCAATCTGGACTGGGCATTTGGGTTAATAGGTTAGTCCCAAAAATAATATAAAAATGTATAATAAAGCCCATTAAACATCCAAAACATCATATATAATAGCATGGAACAATCAAAAATTATAGATACGTTGGAGACGTATCAAGCTCTAGCTCATGGGCCAGCCCCGTGTACGTCACCGCCTGTGGCCCTTGGTGCCTCACCCACGCTTGAGCCGGATGCTAGCAGGTGAATTGGGGTACACGGTACTGTGCCCCGCCGCTACGGGAGTCGCGTGCCGGTTGTCTTTTCTTATGACGCCCAGATGAGAAGATTAGGCACGACGCTTGTGCTCGGGTTTGTCCCTGCAGCGTCGATAAATCCAACGGTTGAGCTCTGTCTGACGGACCGGCCCCGTTCACATCACCTCCTGGGGTTGTTGATGTGTGGCCTTCTCATATGGTGGTCTCGATGAATTCACCCGGCGCAGGTTGCCTAACCATCTTGCAGGGTCACCTCAAGCGCTCTCATTCTAGACCAAGCGCAACCCGCCTTGAGGTAGGGCCTCGTGAGTCCCGCGCTAGCTCACAGGTGCCCAGATACACCTTGTCTAGCCCCACCGTGCCAGCCATGCGTCCGGGCGGGGCTGTATACGCCCCGGGGCTCTCCGCAGTAGGCATTCCCCTCCCACTGTCCAGTGGAAGCACCATGCTCCGCGCTGGCAGACGACACGGTCGACGAGCGGCTAGGCCCGTGCGAGGACGGTAGCGCCATGCTCCACGCTGGTGATAAACAACTGGGGGTGGCCTCACGGCTGCGTTAACCTCAGGGAGCCCCTCGACTCCATGACCAGCCCCACCACGCTGCGCTCCCCTCGGGAGGGTAGCGCGAGGGGGCTGGGCACGAGGGTTGCCTTCAGGTCACGCCTGGCGTACGCCCCCACCAGGTCCCCCGGGCCTGGTCTATGCGCAACCCTCCCGAGCGCAAGTCTGGGGAGGACAGGTATGGGGTCTGTTCGTTCGTCAAGGGGGACCCTTGGGCATCGTGACCCAAGGGTCTAACTGGTCCCGTAGCCCCTCACTCCCTGGTCTTGTCCAGGTTTCCGGTCAAGGCCAGCGGTGGCTGAGGTACGCACGGGGCCGGGCCCTGCCGACTGAGAACATCAAGGCTTGAGTCCAGCATTCCCATCCCTCAGGGCTGTTTGTACATCAAGGGGGGCCTTGGGCATCATGACCCAAGGGCCTAACTGGTCCTGTAGCCCCTCACTCCCTGGACTTGTCCTGGTTTTCGGTCAAGGCCAGCGGCGGCTGAGGTACGCGCGGGGCTGGCCCCTGCCGACACAGAATACCAAAGCCCCGCCTAGCGCTTTCTACCTAGGGACCGTTTGTACGTCAACGGGGACTCCCGAGCATCATGACTCAGGAGCCTAACTATCCACGTAGCCCCTCACTCTCTGGCCTTGGCCCAGTGACTTGGACAAGCCAGTGGCGGATGAGGTATGCGCGGGTCCAGGCTCTGCCGATGTAGAACTATAAATAGGAAAGGAAGCACGAATACCTAGCAAGTATTACTAGCCAGATTGTTCTTCAAACATCAAACAGAAGTTTTAACGCCTCCACAAGGCTCGTACGTATCGCATGGAACGAAGATAAGGAGGAACGCCGCCACTCACCAGCAGGCTCTTCCCTCAGCCCAAGGCGCTACCGCCTGGAAGCGCCTCCTCGCCAGCGGCATCGCCTCGCCCTGAGGAGTCGGTATTGGCCACAGGATCAGTGGCGCCATCGGCTGGAGGAGGAGAGTTGACGATGAGGAACTTCTCCAGCAAGGCCTCCACATGGTTCTTCACGGCTTCAGCGGCGGCCTCGCAGCGCTGCGCCTCCACGGGCACAAGTAGGGCCCCAAGGTCGGCGTCGGGGGCACGAAGGTGCAGGTGGCTGAGGACGCGCGTCAAGGCGGAAGAAGAAAGCATGCGAGCTTGCTCCTCCGCCAGGGGGCTGATCTCGCGGACGACATCCTCAAGCGCCAAGACAAGATAGGGAAGTAGCTGGGCGGGGCCTTCATCATTCATCGTCAGCGGTTTCTCCAAGCCCTTCTCGTAGAGCACCCTCGGCACCTGTCGAGACCTCTCCTCGAGGGACTTGAAGGCCGCACGATCCTCGGCCAGAACCTTTGCTTTGGTTTCTAGCTGGGCCTCCTGTGCTTTCGTCGCCCGCTTCAGATCCTCCAGGGGACCGCGCTCCACAGACAGCTCCTTCGCCAGCTGCTCCATCTCGGCGTCGCGACTGGCTACAGCATCTTCTCAGGCCTTCATCTGCTCCTCGTCCGCCTTGCACTTGCCATGCAAGTCTCGCAGCTCAGTCTCCACCGACTGACAGCGCTCCCGGGCGGTCAGAGCGTCCTTCAGCGCCGCCTCGCGAACAACTGCGGCCTGGTCGGCGTCTCGCTTGTCCTCTTCGGAGGCCGCCACGACCTGGCTCAGTACCTCCCGGACAGACGCGTTGGAGCTCAGCCAGCCGGAAACCAGCTCCAGATGCCCGGCCACCAGGCGACGGTCGGCACCTTGAAGGTCATCCTGGAGCTGCGTCAGTGCAGAAAAAGCCTCCTTCAGGGCGCCGGTCGAAGTCGGAGGGCCGCGAGCTGGCGTCATGATCACAGTAGGGGGCTGCGGCGTGACCAAGACCTCCTGAGCCCTGACAATGTTGGCAGCAGAGTCGAAGACGGGGGCCCCCGAAGCCTGCTCGGCCAAAGCCGTGACCCCCACCTGAGGTAGGTCTCCTGGGCCCTGCGGTGGAAATCAATCAGCAGAAGCAGAGGCTCCTCCACCACTCGTCTGCACCAGGGGGGACGAGGCCGCGCCGGGCCGCTGGACTTCCGGTGCGGTCGCCTCTCCCTTCGTCTTCTTCGTCGATGGCGCTGACCTAGCAACACAGGGGAAAATGTTGTGAATCAACAAGGAAATCGAGAACGAAAACACATCCAAGCCAAGATACTTACTGGTCCACGGCGACAAAACCCCGAAGCCTCTTCAGAACCATGGAGCCCAAGGGCCCCGCAGCCTGAGCCGCGGGAACGCGGGCCCTCGAGACGGTAGGGCCGTAGCAGACAGCACGGCAGCACCACCTGGCGGAGCCGAGCCTGAGGCGCTACCTCTGGGGATCAGCGCCGACCGATTCTTCGTCGGGACCCGCATTGGCGGCTTCTTCGAGGGGGTATGCTTGGACCTCGTCACAGCTCCATCCGGGGCGGCACCTCGTCCACCAGGTTGTTGGCGTCGCCATCGTCGTCAGGCAAGGCGCGGAGGAGGTCGACCTTACACGGAGGGAAGGACTCTCCAGTCCCCTCCACGGTTGCCTCCGAGTCGTTTTCATCACTAGGGTCGCCCGAAGACACCTCCACCGGTGCGGCTGCCACTTAAGCTTTAGGGGGCGCCGGAGGTACGAGCCCGCGCGCGTTAATGGTGGGCATGGATGCCGCCATCGTCGACTCGTCCTGGCGGCGGTACAAGGGGACATGGGAAGCAGGCGCATATCCCAGGTTGACCCCAACCAGGAGACGGAGAGCTGCAACAAGCTGATCGGCGGACAGGGCGTCGCAACGCAGCCGGATGTTGTCCGACTTGTCCCCAAGCATCCACAAGGGGCATGAGCGAGTCTAAAGAGGAGCCACGCGGCATGTGAAGAATTCCTTGACAATCATGGCTCCCATCAGCTTCGCCGCCTCGGGGTCATCAGGCTTCAGGTCCGCAGTCATCTTCTCCAACACCTTCTCTGCCCGAGGATCGGTGAGCTTCGCGCTGAGCCACCTATCGCTCGACTCGGGCGTCGCTGCCGGCAGCACCAACCGAGGATGGACGCACTTGGCGTCCATAAAGACCCACTTGTTCCTGAAGTTCTCAGCCTTCTTCCCGGATCTTGAGATTACATTGGTCCCGTTGGCCGCAACAAGGTGGGCGCACCCCGAGCAATGGCCCTCCTTGATCCGGAGGTAAAAGAAGTGGCGAAGCAGTGCCACGAATGGCATCACCCCCACGAATGCCTCGCGGTAGAAGGCGAAGATGGACAGAAGAAGGACAGAGTTGGGATGAAGATGAACGGATTGAAGCTTATAGTGGCTGAGGACGGAGAAAAAGAAGTCGGAGAAAGGAGGGACGAGCCCCGTGACAATATTGCTCATAAAGAAGGGATAGAAGGTACTTTTGGGGTCCTCCGGCGCGGCGGAGGCGGCTCAGACATCGGTTTTCCCCTTCTCGTTGGTGTCCTCCGCTGTCATCAGGAGAAAGGCGGTATGGTGCGTCTCCGAGACAGTTGGCACCCTAAAAGCCGGCTCGTACTAGACAGGCGGAACGATGGCCTTCGACTTGCCGGAAGCCATCAGTGCGAGCTTGGAAGGGAGGCAGCGAAGATCTGGAGCTTTGCGGATGAGATAAACAAGAAAGGATATCTGGAGGAAGGCAAGGGCTAGTAATGAAGCCACAGCAGCACGCACTTGCCTTTTGTCAACCGTGTAGTTGCTGAGGCGGCATGGGAGCGTAGACGCCCACGTCCCATCAATCGCCACGCGTCAGTCAAGGAGACCGGCTTTTGGGGCCCACGGTGCTTCGCACTTGACCCTTGGCTTCGCCACGAAGCCAAGCTGTCGGGACCCCGATCCTAAATCAAATACATTAGTGAATTAAATCAAATACATACTGTTGCATATGTAGTTAGTGAATTAAATCAAAGCCCAAATACATTAAGAAAATGTGAGTACAAAGTTACTCAGCAAGACTTACATCAGAACTAACTACATATGCAACAGTATCAACAAGGGGGTGGTGGAGTTTGACTGCAGCAAGCCAGCTTTGACTCGGTGGCTATCCTAAACTATGACTGCAGGTAACCTTTTGAGGTGGCGCACACAAGTCCACATATTCACCAATCAATACACCACTATGGATCCGCTCCCGTCTCCCTACGAGAAGGCCATCCATAGTACTCACACTTGTCTTGAGTATTTTAGAGTATCCACTTTCAATTGTCTATGTACCACGTAAGCATCCAAGAAGTCCATATCTGCGGACCCGGCTATTCGAATAGATCATGTTAACCCTGCAGGGGTGTACTTTTTCACACACGCTCTCGCCACTTACCGCCATGTACACGTCATGTATCTCGGCAACCTTCAAGCGGAGGCCTGGCGAGGGTGTCGGCCACGACCTGACTAACCACACAAGTCTCTCGTCCAGGTTTATCGCCTATTCGGGTTCCATCCGTGGGGAGATCTGGCCGGGGTGTCGCTCACGGTCCCAAACGATGTGTACAGGGTTCCTGCATCACCAAACGGGCGATCGGTACACCGTGCCACGGTGCCTAGTCTGACCCAAGCCCACCTGTACCGGGTGCCACTTGGTAGACTACTAGCACTACCTACAAACACCAGAAACTTGTTGCAACTCCTGGACAGAGATCGAGTTGATTAATAAGTCGAGAGGGACACTTAAGCATTCCAATGCGTGGTAGTAGCTTTGTCATTGGACAACTTACACAGAACTTAGTTCTTAGGACGGTTCAAGTGAGACAACCCACCATGTACTCCTACATGGCCTCTCACCGCTACCTTTACCAAATCGTGTTCACACACTTAGCTCTCAACAGTAGGACATGTTCATAATTTCCCAATTCATCCCCGATGAATCAGACCTGACTCAACTCTAAGCAATAGCAGGCATAACCAGAAAGCATGAATGAGTAGGCACAACATGGCTCAAACAACTCCTACTCATGCTAGTGGGTTTCAACTATTTACTGTGGCAATGACAGGTCATGCAGAGGAAAGGGGTTCAACTATCGCAGCAAAAGCAGTTCAATCGTTGTTGTCCTAATGCAGTAAAAGAGAGCAGGAGCGAGAGAGTGGGATTGTATCGGGATGCTCAATGGGGGTTTGCTTGCCTGGCACTTCTGAAGATATTAATAGTTCTTCATCGGTGTCATCGAACTCATCGTCGGAACGTTGTCTACTGAGGGGGGGACAAAACCGACAAACAGAGAAAAAACACAATCAATGCAATGCAACAATATGATGCATGATCATGACATGGCAATATGCTGTGGATTGAGCTAATGCAATTAGCAACACAATTAAATGAAGTTGGTTTGAACGAAAGGTTCAAATTCAAACTCCATATATGATTATTCAAATGCCATTTATTGAAATTGTCCTAAACAGTGGCTGTAAGTTATTCAAACATGCATGAAAATGCCATGAACAGATTCCTTGAATTTTACTGATCAATTTTCATATATGAATTATTTTCATCTGAGCTACGGTTGATTTTATATGATTTTTAGAAGTTTAAAGCATTTTATGAATATAAATAAATCATTTAGATTTATATAAATTCTAGAAAAGGCTTTACTGCGTCAGCATGATGTCTGTGTGATGTCAGCAAGCCAACAGGCGGGTCCAGGTCAAACCTGACCAGTGGGTCCCACTGGTCAGTGGCTCTGGGCTTGTTTGTGTGGATGACAGGTGGGACCGGTCAATGTTGACTTGACCAAAGTCAAAACTGGCACGTGGGGTCCACGGGATTAGTACTAAACTAAATAGGAGAAGTAAACAGATTAATTAAAACACTGGGCCCACATGGCAGTGGCACTAGGCCGTGATTACCGGAGTGGTTAGGCCCTAATTAAATGGCCACGTCGGCGATAGGCGCCGGCGACCAGAAAACACGGCGGTGGCTCGCCGGAGTTGGTCGGGGCGGCGCTGCAGGCCGCGGCTGGGCACGCTGAGGGCACCAGGAGTGAGCCCTTACTCTCCCGCAACCGTCCACGCAAGTGGGAGGAGCTGGGGTGGCCGTAGCTCGTCGGAAACGAGCTCGCGGCGGCGCCGGAGTTCGGGCACCGTTGAGTTAGGTGCTGCGGGGCACGGGGAGGTGAGCTGGTGGGTGCGTTCGGCTCCTAGGAGCTCGGTGAGCATGTTGGGATGCACATCCGCGGGCTGTGGCAACTATGGCAACGGCGGCGCCATGGCCGGCGGGGCGAAGTTCTCGGGCGCGGTGGCTAGGCTAGCTGGGGGAGGTAAACAAGTTTGAGGAGAGGGAAAACCGAAGCGGGGGCTCACGGTGATTGCAGAGGCGTCGACGTGGTCTCGGGGGAGGCTTGGAGCAGAGCAGGGCGTCGAGGGGGATCTCCGGCGACGGCGGTCGGGGAAAGCTCGGTGAGGGAGGTGCAGGGCAAACGAGCGCTTGCGGCTCGGCCTTCTCGATGAAGCAGTTGACGGCGGAGCTCTCGGGCATGGCGCTGCAGCGAGGGGGCGACGGTGGCCGCGGTGGTGACGAGCGGCGGCGACGACTTCGTTCGGTCGAGCTCAAAAGCGAGCGAGGAGAAAGGGGATGAGACCAGAGAAGGAGAGAATCGCTGCGGGGGCTTCGTCCACGTCTCTTTGCGCCTGGCTTGGGTCGAAGGGGAGCGTGACACAGCGAAGCAGGAGGTGGCGCGGTCGGCGCGTGCGCTGGCTGCCAGTGGGCACAAGGTTGAAGACAACCTTGCCCCTGGTGGGCTGGGTCTAAACAGGAGCTGGGCCTCCTCATGGGCCAGCCAGGTAAGAAGGCCCAGGTACTTCTCTCCCTCTCTGCTTTCGTTTTCTATTTGTTTTGCTCTATTTTGATTTAGTACTAATACTAAACCATTTTTGTTGCTTCTGAAATTATTTGTGGAAGCAAAATGGATTATTCCAGAACTCCACAAAATGTTTTCAGAATAATTGGAGCATTAAAAATAATTATAGGATTTATTTGCTCCAACTCAAATGTTCAATATTTTTGGTTTGGACCAAAACCCTCGCCAAAATTATCAAACATTACTGGAGGTAATTTTTGGGTTTATTGAAAATATTTTTAGGTTAAACCTAATTGCTTTGATTTGGTGCTAGGGTTTAGTCATCCCCATTTCAAGTTTAACAAAAATTAACATGATGACATGATGATCAGGCAAGGACCACAGGGGTTGATCTAGGGATGTGACAACTCACCCCCACTAAAACAAGAATCTCGTCCCGAGATTCAAGCGTAGGGTAAGAAATCAGAGGGGACACAAGCTAGCACAATCTTCACGATCCAATTTTCCTTCTCGAAGATGTTGATTTATTGCATCATATTGATCTTGTCATCCTTGCTTTGAAATCTTAATCCAACCAGATGATAACGGAGACATACTCTGTAGAAATCGATCTTCCCGAAGATCGAGGAGCTCAAGATCAACTTATGGAGTGAGACATTGAAGCATCTCTTGAGCTGAGACACGGAACACCCATCCAAGAGGATGGAGTGAAACAAATGATGAAGGTTCACTTGGTAGGCAATAATTCCACACCTAAGAAGATGGTGATCGATGTCACCAAACGGGGCACCTTAGCGAAGGTGACTCGTAGAGTTATTCCCTTAAGTGGCAAAAAGAATTACTTTTGATATAGAGATCATTGAAATTCCCTATACCAGCCTGAGGCGGATCACAATCGATCATTTGACAGAGTCCGTAAGAATGACATTCTCGGGCCAGAATGGATGATGTGGACTACCTTGTTGAAGACAACACCAGGGATGATTTTGCTTATCATTGGAAATGGATGGGACCCATGGTGAAATGGCACATTGGCAGTGCAAGCTGGGAACAAAATGCAAATGCTGGGAATGATTCTGGTAACTGGGGTGAATCCCAACAGTAGAGAGTAAATCTACTCTTTGAGAGGTTATAGCATAACCGAAGGGACTAGGAGCAATCCCAGTTAGTGCCGGTGATAACACCTAGTGCTTGTGTGCGCTCTCAAGAACTTGAGCATTCCCATATTCCATCAAGGTTTTACCAATATCCGTGTCAAGGATCCTGGCAACACAACATACGACCATGATGAATAGCAATGGACGGTGCAGATGCCAAGGAAGACAATACTTTCTCAGATTCCACCTTAGCGGTGTCGGGGGCAAAATCTGGATGATCGACCGAGAAACATTTAGCACTCCGCTTCTAATTTTCTCCTTTATGTGTTAGCGTAAACCATTCATAGATATGTTTGGTATCTTGGACATCAAGTAAAGGTCGGACTTCGGAAGCACAAGAATCCATAAGTAACAACTAGGGAGTAAATCCTACGAAATCATTATGGGGAGGTGGCCAACTTCTTCAATTCAAGATTCTACAACAATAGGTCTCCCGGCTGGTGTGTTGGCCACGACATCCACTTTACCGGTTATCGAGAGACCAATATTATAGTTCTTGGAAAATGCTCCAACCATCATGTCTGCCTGAGATTCAGTTCTGGTTGGTGTCAGGATATTCCAGAATCATCGAGTCTAGGAAGAAAAATAAAAGTTTGCAACCCAAATCGACGAGACGACGTTGCGAGACTCTCGGAAATGGACTGCGGTAGTAAGCTCCAAAACATGAGCTGGTTCTGCTACATACACATGAACACATTGTCCAAGACAAGCATGACCACGTAGAAGTCTTACGATAAAACACTTCTGAATTCAGAGGGAACCATCATTGCGGATAACGAAGTCCTTACATAAGTCTAGCTCTTAATAAGAAACTTCTTCTCCTTGAATAAATCAATCAGTGGCTTGGTGTGCTAGGGATACATACAGAATGAAGATGATCAGTCTATCAGACCATAGAATACTTCGAACGTATGCATGACTGACTTGGGATGACTCCAGAAGAGGTAAAAACACGCTTTCTCGAATTCACGGCGGCAACTTGCATCAAGTGCACATGAATTTGAGGAAGTCACTTCTTTCTTCCGTACCTATGCTTCACGAACGGGTCATGAAGATAATGCTTATAAAAGTTTCCAATACTAACTGGATGTTCAACATAGATCATGGAGAAGATAACAATGTTGCTGATGGGCTCAACAACAATTCATCCAGGTTTCCATATAACTGGAGTTCCACAACTGTGTGAACACGTTGGTAGTATTGGTCAGACCAATAGATGTAACGGTGTATGCTCGAGGAATCAACCACGAGTAAGACACCATTATGAATACCATTGGTTCTGATTTGACTTGACGATAGCCCACACTCAAATCAAGGCTTTGATAAGACAATAGATCCACAAATGATCACGGGATCAATTGAAGAAGATATCATCTATCTTCAATACACACACAAGACATCCCTTTGGAGTGAGCTATGTGGATTAAGCTTTTATCTTCCAACTCTCCAGGTTGTTGTTTAGCTTAACCAACTAGTTCAGGGTATCCAACACAGATTCTTGGAGAAAGGATGGTTTACAAGAGTACCAACTTGATCACGAGCTCAACATAACAGTCAGGGAACAACCCGGTAATACTTCCGAGAAGATATTCGGAAAATCACGAACCACCGATATGTTATTAAGCTCGCAAACAATCTTGCTTTTCAGGGCAAGATAATATGATCACAAGAGCGAGGGATTTATGCAATCCTAACTCATTGATCAAAAGGTGCACCAGAAAAATGGACTAGGTAGCACGATCAATCTTAGAATGACGATTTAGTAACCAACACACTAAGAATTAAATTGTTGTCCTTTAACCACCAAGCAACGAGATTGCTAGGGGTATTGATTTCACACATCATGATTCACTTGTCAGTATTCCGGCTACGATAACACGGAGACCGAGGAATGAACGATAATGGCGAGAAGTATCACTGTATCAAGAGCTTATAGGAGGTTGTACAATTCCCATGACATTCTTGATATAAAGATGGTAATACTCCAAGATAGAAAAGATTAGAAGATGAATTAACATTCTTCGTCTAGGGAGTACAACTTCTTTGACCCAATCCTAGGAATGGATGAGGTACTGGAGTCTGTTTCTCCTAGTCATTCCAGAATAGAATGGCTTGGCGGACCACAAGAGTAAAAGGCATCGATGCACGAGTGCACAACTACTCCTGGCTATCAATTGATAGACGAAGGTCAGAATACAACTAAAAAGGGACAACTCAAGGAACATATAACTTTCCGAGTTGCAGATGCATAGACTAACATGTCGAACCAGTTCAACATATTTCTTCCAGATAACCCATGTAGAACGGTAGGCCTGGCAGAGTCACAATATGAATGGAGTACTACTCAGAAGCACTCTCGTTGTGATCTTTTGGTTCGGGAGAACTTCTGCCAAGATGGTTCATGGTATTGGAAGAACGATAACCACGGACCTCGAGGACTATCACAAGGTTACTAATATCCTAAAGGGACGAGCAATTACTACCAACAGGAGGTAAGTGGAGTGGGTCTTGGGTTCAAGAACCCAGGAATAGAATACCTACCAACTAAATAGCATCACGGGATGCTTTCGATAATGATGGCCAGAATCATCACACTGGAATATAAAACATTGCTGGATTACTGGGTGATCTTCTAAGATACTTAGGATCATAATAACTCCAACATATATGTCAAGGTAACAGAGTGCCTCAACACACCGACTAGTGTGGTTAATCTGGCCTAAAAGGTCATTAAGAACAGGTAGGAATGATTTGTAAATGCATCAGATTGTTTAGAGACCTGGGATGACTCGGACAGCATGACGGTTGTAAATGCTCAAAAATATTGTTGAGACTCATGCACAAAGATAGCATAACCACTCAACATCATAATGTCAAGGTTCTGAGATCAATAGTTGAACACACAGAAGTAGAATAAACTGAATTGAGAGTTGAATCCACAATTAACTGTTTCCTGATAGACAGAAGAGAAGCCTAGTTCTTAATCCTCGTAGAATAGAGGAAGGTGACTCAGATCAGAAGGTCATAGGGTAAAGGAGTAAAAGAGCCTTACGTTCCCTTCCACAATCAATTCCCTTAATATAACTAAAGAGTTTCTAGACACGACTTCGACCAGTTTGGCTTACTAATCCTACAGGCAGTCAGGCTCTGATACCAAAGCTGTCGGGACCCCGATCCTAAGTCACACAGGTCTAGCCTGTAACACATCATATCACTTTGCGGCCTCACGCACGGTATCCCCACGGGTGCCACCTTACCTGGCCCGGGACCGTTTGCGCATTTTGGCACACGTATATGATGGTGTCGCTAGCATCCATATGACAGAGAACCCGGGCCGACATGACCAGTTATAAACGAAAAGTGGCACTTAATTACAGAGACAGGCATACATGACCCAGCAACGAACGTGTCAGTCATCAACGTATGAACCCAAGTCATAGCAAGCTAAAAAGACTTAAAGGAACAACGCGTGACATTTCCCCTAAGGGACAGACGCAAGAACGAAGAAGGACACATGCCGGCCATCCTAAGTGTTCCGGAGCAGTAGCAAGCTACCAAGGCTCAGTGGAAGCACTAGGAGACATTTCCCTGTAAGATAGGCTACCAAAGATAAACAACTAGGTGTCGGATCCCACACATAGCAATACACATTACACGTACGCATAACATGCAAGTATGTGCTGTACAACATGGCATCACAACATAACTCAACAACTCATATAGATAAAGGCCCAGAAGAGCCATCATAGCATTTATTACAAACAGAGGTCACATGACCAAACATACAGAGCATATAGGCAACGGAAGCATAACATGTCTGAGTACAGACAACTACAAATGAAAAAGGCTGAGAAGCCTGACTAACTACAAGACCCTCCCAAGGGCACAAGACCGTAGCTGAGGTAACAAGCTAAACGTCGAAGTCCACGCGGAACCACTAGCGAGACTGAAGTCTCTCTGCAAAACATAAATTCAGCAAACGTGAGTACAAAGGTACTCAGCAAGACTTACATCAGAACTAACTACATATGCAACAGTATCAACAAGGGGGTGGTGGAGTTTGACTGCAGCAAGCCAGCTTTGACTCGGTGGCTATCCTAAACTATGAATGTAGGTAACCTTTTGAGGTGGCGCACACAAGTCCACATATTCACCAATCAATACACCACTATGGATCCGCTCTCGTCTCCCTACGAGAAGGCCATCCATAGTACTCACACTTGTCTTGAGTATTTTAGAGTATCCACTTTCAATTGTCTATGTACCACGTAAGCATCCAAGAAGTCCATATCCGCGGACCCGGCTATTCGAATAGATCATGTTAACCCTGCAGGGGTGTACTTCTTCACACACGCTCTTGCCACTTACCGCCATGTACACGTCATGTATCTCGGCAACCTTCAAGCGGAGGCCTGGCGAGGGTGTCGGCCACGACCTGACTAACCACACAAGTCTCTCGTCCAGGTTTATCGCCTATTCGGGTTCCATCCGTGGGGAGATCCGGTCGGGGTGTCGCTCACGGCCCCAAATGATGTGTACAGGGTCCCCGCATCACCAAACGGGCGATCGGTACACCGTGCCATGGTGCCTAGTCTGACCCAAGCCCACCTGTACCGGGTGCCACTTGGTAGACTACTAGCACTACCTACAAACACCAGAAACTAGTCGCAACTCCTGGACAGAGATCGAGTTGATTAATAAGTCGAGAGGGGCACTTAAGCATTCCAATGCGTGGTAGTAGCTTTGTCATTGGACAACTTACACAGAACTCAGTTCTTAGGACGGTTCAAGTGAGACAACCCACCATGTACTCCTACATGGCCTCTCACCGCTACCTTTACCAAATCGTGTTCACACACTTAGCTCTCAACAGTAGGACATGTTCATAATTTCCCAATTCATCCCCGATGAATCAGACCTGACTCAACTCTAAGCAATAGCAGGCATAACCAGAAAGCATGAATGAGTAGGCACAACATGGCTCAAACAACTCCTACTCATGCTAGTGGGTTTCAACTATTTACTGTGGCAATGACAGGTCATGCAGAGGAAAGGGGTTCAACTATCGCAGCAAAAGCAGTTCAATCGTTGTTGTCCTAATGCAGTAAAAGAGAGCAGGAGCGAGAGAGTGGGATTGTATCGGGATGCTCAATGGGGGTTTGCTTGCCTGGCACTTCTGAAGATATTAATAGTTCTTCATCGGTGTCATCGAACTCATCGTCGGAACGTTGTCTACTGAGGGGGGGACAAAACCGACAAACAGAGAAAAAACACAATCAATGCAATGCAACAATATGATGCATGATCATGACATGGCAATATGCTGTGGATTGAGCTAATGCAATTAGCAACACAATTAAATGAAGTTGGTTTGAACCAAAGGTTCAAATTCAAACTCCATATGTGATTATTCAAATGACATTTATTCAAATTGTCCTAAACAGTGGCTGTAAGTTATTCAAACATGCATGAAAATGCCATGAACAAATTCCTTGAATTTTTCTGATCAATTTTCATATATAAATTATTTTCATCTGAGCTACGGTTGATTTTATATGATTTTTAGAAGTTTAAAGCATTTTCTGAATATAAATAAATCATTTAGATTTATATAAATTCTAGAAAAGGCTTTACTGCGTCAGCATGATGTCTGTGTGATGTCAGCAAGCCAACAGGCGGGCCCAGGTCAAACCTGACCAGTGGGTCCCACTGGTCAGTGGCTCTGGGCTGGATTGTGTGGATGACAGGTGGGACCGGTCAATGTTGACTTGACCAAAGTCAAAGTTGGCACATGGGGTCCACGGGATTAGTACTAAACTAAATAGGAGAAGTAAACAGATTAATTAAAACACTGGGCCCACATGGCAGTGGCACTAGGCCGTGATTACCGGAGTGGTTAGGCCCTAATTAAATGGCCACGTCGGCGATAGGCGCCGGCGACCAGAAAACACGGCGGTGGCTCGCCGGAGTTGGTCGGGGCGGCGCTGCAGGCCGCGGCTGGGCACGCTGAGGGCACCAGGAGTGAGCCCTTACTCTCCCGCAACCGTCCACGCAAGTGGGAGGAGCTGGGGTGGCCGTAGCTCGTCGGAAACGAGCTCGCGGCGGCGCCGGAGTTCGGGCACCGTTGAGTTAGGTGCTGCGGGGCACGGGGAGGTGAGCTGGTGGGTGCGTTCGGCTCCTAGGAGCTCGGTGAGCATGTTGGGATGCACATCCGCGGGCTGTGGCAACTATGGCAACGGCGGCGCCATGGCCGGCGGGGCGAAGTTCTCGGGCGCGGTGGCTAGGCTAGCTGGGGGAGGTAAACAAGTTTGAGGAGAGGGAAAACCGAAGCGGGGGCTCACGGTGATTGCAGAGGCGTCGACGTGGGCTCGAGGGAGGCTCGGAGCAGAGCAGGGCGTCGAGGGGGATCTCCGGCGATGGCGGTCATGGATAAGCTCAGTGAGGGCGGTGCAGGGCAAACGAGCGCTTGCGGCTCGGCCTTCTCGATGAAGCAGTTGATGGCGGAGCTCTCGGGCATGGTGCTGCAGCGAGGGGGCGACGGTGGCCGCGGTGGTGACGAGCGGCGGCGACGGCTTCGTTCGGTCGAGCTCGAAAGCGAGCGGGGAGAAAGGGGATGAGACCAGAGAAGGAGGGAATCGCTACAGGGGCTTCGTCCACGTCTCTTGGCGCCTGGCTTGGGTCGAAGGGGAGCGCGACACGACGAAGCAGGAGGTGGCGCGGTCGGCGCGTGCGCTGGCTGCCAGTGGGCACAAGGGTGAAGACAACCTTGCCCCTGGTGGGCTGGGTCTAAACAGGAGTTGGGCCTCCTCATGGGCCAGCTAGGTAAGAAGGCCCAGGTACTTCTCTCCCTCTCTGCTTTCTATTTAAATTACTGTTTTCTATTTGTTTTGCTCTATTTTGATTTAGTACTAATACTAAACCATTTTTGTTGCTTCTGAAATTATTTGTGGAAGCAAAATGGATTATTCCAGAACTCCACAAAATGTTTTCAAAATAATTGGAGAATTAAAAATAATTATAGGATTTATTTTCTCCAACTCAAATACATTAGTGAATTAAATCAAAGCCCAAACAATTCCCCATAAATGTACAATATTTTTGGTTTGGACGAAAACCCTTGCCAAAATTATCAAACATTACTGGAGGCAATTTTTGGGTTTATTGAAAATATTTTTAGGTTAAACCTAATTGCTTTGATTTGGTGCTAGGGTTTAGTCATCCCCATTTCAAGTTTAACAAAAATTAACATAATGACATGATGATCAGGCAAGGACCACAGGGGTTGATCTAGGGATGGAACACAAGCCCAAGCGCACCTTGGGCCCGGGGGCTACTGTCGGCATTCTGGGAATGGGGGTACCCAGACTTGCCTGCCTGTGGCCCAGGGCGTGGCTCACCAGGCGGCCTGGTACAGACCGGCATCTCCAGAAACCACTCAAGACCCTTGCGAGGGGCCAATCCTCGTGAGGCGGACAACACAAGGCATCCCTTGGGGCGGCCTCACTAGGTCGGCTCGTGAGGATCGGAGATATCAAGGCGAGGGACACCTCGCGAGGTCTTCGTGACGTGAGCACTGATGACCAAGGCCAAGCGGGCGCCAGCGGGCACAGAGTGCCAGTTTCCTCTTTGGTGCTAAAGGAGTAGGTGTAGGCGAAGAGTCCCGGGGCATTAGGCAAAAGTTTCCATGTCGGTGCAACAAGACCAAGACCAGCAGAACGGAGGTCACCGCGGAGCCCACGACAGCGTCACCACCAAAGCCTTCGGGAGGAGAAGACCACCTTTTGTCAGGATAGCTTGTACTAGTTGTCCCCTTTCAAATTTGGTCGTTGTGGGATCCCTTCCCGCTCAATATTTGGGAAGAGGACCCGGGCCACTATAAATAGGACAAGCCACCCCCATTGAGATCATCTCATCTTTAGCTGATCAGATAGAAGGCCACACACCACAGGCTCACCCGATCACAAGAACCCCTCTCCTCAAGACACAGTTCGCTCATGTACTAGTTCTTCATCAGCCTGCAAGGCAATCCACCACACCACATTGGATTAGGGTACTACACCACAACGGTGGCCCGAACCAGTATAAAATTTGCGTCCCTTGTTCTTCGGATCTGACGAGCTAGGCTTAGGGATCGGTGGGTAGACGAGCTAGGATGGAAGGAGAGATCTTCGTGCGCACCCTAGAGTACGAGCATTAAGGTTTTTGCCGGAACTTGAGATCCGACAATTATATTGGTTCGGGCCACCTTGCGGTGTAATACCCAACTCCAGTGTGTGTGGTGGATTGCCTTGTGCGGCTGAGGATGAACTAGTACAATGGATGAACAGCCTCCGGAGGAGAGGTGTTCTTGGGCTCGGGTGAGCTCGTGGGGTGTGTTAGGTGGAATGGATCCGATCCCTGCTATGGTGGTGGCTAGGTCCTATTTATAGTGGCCTTGGTCCTCTTCCCAAATATTGGTGGGAAGGGATCCCAAAACGGCCAAATTTGAAGGGGGAGAACTAGTACAAGCTATCCTGACAAAAGGTGGTCTTTTCCTGCCAAAGGCTCTGGTGGTGACTCCGCCACGGGCTCCTCGGTGACCTCTGTTCTGTCATCCTGCTGGTCTTGGTCTTATTGCACCGATATGGAAACCTTTGCCTGATGCCTCGGGACTCTTCGCCTCCACCTACTCCATTAGCACCAAAGAGGAAACTGGCACTCTGCGCCCACTGGCGCCCGCCTGGCCTTGGTCATCACTGCTCACGTCGTGAAGACCTCGCGAGGTGTCCCTCGCCTCGATATCTTCGATCCTCACGAGCTGGCCTAGTGAGGCCGCCCCAGGGGATGCCTTGTGTCGTCCGCCTCGCGAAGCTTGGCCCCTCGTGAGGATCTTGAGTGGTTGCTGAAGATGCCGGGCCATACCAGGCCGCCTGGTGAGCGACGCCCTGGGCCGTAGGCAGGCAAGTCTGAGTACCCCCGTTCCCAGAACGCCGACAATAATCCTCGGTGTCCCTTGTGCTTTGAGTTCGTCGAGCAAGGTTATGGAATCATAGGGTGAGTGTGCCGGTGAGAGAGTGTTCTTCGTGCGCACCCCAGGTTATGGAACAACTAGTACAAGTTATCCTGACAAAAGCGGTCTTCGCCTGCCAAAGGCTCTGGTGGTGACGCCGCGTCGTGATCCACGATGACCTCCATTCTGTCGTTTGACGGTCCTTGGTCTTGTTCCACCGATATGGAAACATTTGCTTGATTCCTCGGGACTCCGCATCTGCAAATGGCGCACCAGTTTTGGCCATTAATGGCGCACCAGTTTTGGCCATTAATGGCGCACTACTGGTGCGCCATTAGTGCCACGCCATTAGTATTTTTTTACTAATGGCGCACCACTGGTGCGCCATTAGTATCTGGTATACTAATAGCGCACCACAGGTGCAACTTCCCGGAAGGTCACCATCCTCACACTACTCCAGCCTAAGCACGCTTAACTTCATAGTTCTATCCAACCCCAGCACCAGCTCACTTCACAGGCACTTGTTGATATATCTATCATATCAATCCTATTAACCCTTCTTGATGTCTAGGAGTTTGTTCATGTTGATGAGTATGATGAAATTTGGAAAATATATTTCAAACTTCCCGGTCATATTACGTATCATATTTTGGAAAAAAATTCAAATATTTTTTTTTCGAAACCATTTTTTATCTGTTACTAGTGGTGCACCTAGCAAACGGTGCGCCACTAGTAAGTTTGAATTTTTTGAATTTTTTTGCCTCTAGATCATAAAAGCCCGGTAACTTTTTTTTTCTCCTTGGTTTTTGGGGATTTTGAAAATGTTTAACGGGGTGCCCCCGATTAAATTCGGATGTAACTTTTCGAGTAGATGATTTTTCATATAAAAAACTTTTTAATCCGAGTTCGTATGCAAAAGTTATACCCGATTTACTAAATTCCAGAGATATTTTGCAAATAAAGTCAAAATTCATATTTGTAAATTTTCCCAACAAGTAGACCACATATCACATGGGAAACTTATTTTCTTTTATTTTTTTGACATTTCCATCATTTCCTTTTATTTTTTTTTAAACTGGAAACGGCGGTCCAGGTGGGTGCAGTTGGTGAAATATTGGGCCATGTTAGTAATGGCGCACCGTGGATGTGGTGCGCCATTACTAGTTCAACTAGTAATGGCGTTCTATCCACTGGTGCGCCATTAGTAGTTTTGAAAAAAAATTGAATTTAAAAAAAAATACTAATGGCGCACTGTGGATGTGGTGCGCCATTACTAGTTTAACTAGTAATGGCGCACTATCCACTGGTGCGCCATTAGTAGTTTTGAAAAAAATGGAAAAAAATTGTTACTAATGGCGCATCGTGCGTGTGGTGCGCCACTAGTATTTGCACACTAATGGCGCACCGACACATGGTGCGCCATTAGTATATAGTAATGGCGCACCACATGTCTGGTGCGCCATTAGTAACAATTCCATCTGTAGCCCTTTTCCTAGTAGTGTGCGCTTGCCCCCTTAGCACCAAAGGGGAAACTGGTACACTGCGCCTGCTGGCGCCCGCCTCGCCTTGGTCGTCATGGCTCACGTCACGTGAACCTTGCAAGGTGCGCCTTGCATTGATATCTCCGCTCCTTGGGAGCCAGCCTAGAGAGGCTGCCCCTAGGGAGGTCTTGTCGTCGTCCGCCTCATGAGGCTTGGCCCCTCGCGAGGGTCTTGAGCTATGGTTGCTGAAGTGTAATGCCTAGTATGCGGCTATGTCCCCCACGTGTCGAGGCATGACTTAAGGACATAAACGCATACTAGAATGATCTCAAGTATGGTATCTTTGCTCATCTTATGTAAATTTCAGGGATGAAAGTGTAAAATGATAGTTGGCTTACACTCGCCAAGTCACACAATGAAACACAATAACATACATCATCCAAATAACATCTAGGTCCGACTACGGACGAAATTCAAACGAGAAAGATACCATAAATAACACAAGCCCGGATCCTCCTAGTAAGAACCACTACTGATCGTCGGGATAAGACACATAGTAATGTCCACACTCTTCATCAAACTCCCAATAAAGCTCTGAACCATCTCCTGCATAGTTCTCAACGGTACCTACATCTGGTGTGTGTTGAATCTGTGAGTCACAGAGGACTCAGCAATCCCATTCACGGGTATCAAAAGTACCAAAGCCTTAGGTGTGGAAAGGCTATAAACAAGGGTTTCAGCAAGCACTAAGCACTAGCTTACGAGTTTAGGGCGAGAAGAGAACATGTCCTAACTACTCACGATCAATCATAACCCCACCATGTTCACTTCCCGAAGCCCTTCGGAAAGAGATCATCACGGTTACTCACACAGGTAGTGTATTCATGAATAAAGTGTGAAGTTATCTACAACAGGATATTAACAAATTCCCATCTGCCACATAACCGCGGGCACAGCTTTCGAAAGATCAAACCCTGCAGGGGTGTCCCAACTTAGCCCATCACAAGCTCACGATCTGCGGAATCGCAACTCCAAAGTAGGAAGACCCGAGTATTCTCGGAATCCTGTGCTCAAGATATTTCGACAAAGGTAAAGCTAATCCAGCAAGACCTCCCGGCGTGCCGACACCCTGATAGTAGCCGCGCGTATCTCGTCTCAGGCCACGACCGGATGGGACAAGCTACGGGTGTATACCAGACCTTGAGTTTCCCCGAGGTGGCCCCGCAGGTTTCCCAGTTTGGACCAACACTCATGAGGAGCACTGGGTTGTTAATTAAGAACTCGGGTTTGCAACGCCCTGTGCAAGTTTTAGTTATTAGGAAAATGTAAAACCAATGTTGGGCCTTGCTGGAAAAGCTTTAAACAGAGCGGATTATCAAGGGGGCCATAAACCCCAACCGTGTTAGGAACGCAAAATCAAGTAACATAACACTGGTTTATCGGTTCCTAAGGTGGCACGGGTGGACCAAAACACTAAGCAGAAAGGCTTAGCCTTCCACCCATTACCAATATATAGGTGAATTAATTTAACAGGTATTTATATTGTGCTATCCCAACAACAACTTCATCATGGAGCATTCAAAACTTCACCTGCAACTAACAACGCTATAAGATGGGCTGAGCGATGTGTACTTAGCCAAACAACGGATTGCTAGGAAGGCGGTTAGAGTGTTTCATGGCGACAATATGGGTGGCTGACAAACAGGAATAGGCATCGAGGCAATATCTAAAGAGCGAGACACCTAGCATAAGCAAAGATAGAAGTGATATCTGGGAATGGTCATCTTGCCTGTTGAGCCCACGGAGGGATCGTTACCTTCCTCCTCAAACTCAGCCTCGAAAGGAACCTCGAACTCCTAATCATCACCGGGCTCTAACCAACACAACAATGCAACACCGGAACAACAATCAATCATCATGCAATGCTCAAACACATGATGCATGAACATGATGCATATGGACAAAGATATGGTGCAACTACTAGGAACAAGAAGAGTGCACAAGAAACATGTCAATAACAAGATCACACACATGTGGAACAGAAGCAAAAGGAACAAAACTAACATGACCACAAGTGGTTATGTAGATGATTTAAACAAGCCCCCAACAAGTTTTAAAAGTTGTTTAACATGGCAAGGGGTGCAGCTAAGATCAACAACAAAATGCTAGCATTTTAAATGGGCCAGAAAGAACAAACAACAATCTCCGGAAACTCCCATATGCATATAAATATATTTGGGACAGAACTAAGATAGTCATATTTTAAAGTTGTTAAACATGCAAAGTAACAGCACCACATTTTTCCACCCCAAATTCATATAAAGTTTGTTAAATTTGGAGTTGTCGATATTTAGTTATGATTTTTACAAGTTTGAGCATATTTTAAACACAAATTAATTCAAAGAGCATTTTAAATGTTTTAAACATGGAAACAAACTGCATATTATCATTCTACATGAAAATCTGAGCATCTAGCATATATGACATGTTATACTTGGTTGCATGGATAAAAAGATATTAGCAAAGCAAAATTCTGGCATAATCTGTAAATATGCATGCTTTGACAAAAATAGAAAAAAAAATACAAGAACTGAAAAAAAACGCTCACGGGCCGGATTGCAACACTATGAAGTGGCCAAGGGATGAAAACAGGCCTAGGAGGTTGATTGAGGGTGTGCGCGCAAGCAAGCAAAAAATTTGGGGAGCCTGGGAATCGAACCTAGGACCTCCTGGATGTGCGCACGCGTGAGTAACCAGGCAGGCTAGCAGAGGACTTGTGATGCAGGGGGGGCTCGGCTGGAGAAATCCTAAAGTCTCTACAAGAACTGGACCAAAACAAGGCTACATAAAAAAAGGTTTTAACTCCGCCCGCGGGGGATCGAACCCGGGTCTCCCAGGTGCGGGCGTGCGTGGTTAACCAATGGGCTAGGTGCTGCTGGCTTGGAAAGATGGATGTCTTGCCCCTTTTGTCCTCTCCCAGGCGGGGTCGAGCCTGCTGGACAGAGGAGGCGGCAGGGATGACGAGAAAAGCTAGGAGCATGACAGCGACGGTGAGGCAGGGGAGTATACGGCGAGCGTGCGGAACAGGCCGGGGATGCGCTAAGGGATGTGTGCGTGTGTGTAGAAGAGGTGGGCATGAGTGCCTGGAACTTGACCTTCTCAGTCATGGTGGCGAGGCAAAGCTACGGTAAGCGAGGACGAGAGCGAGCTGCGAGGCGCTGGGCTGCGAGCGTGTATGCAAGCAAGCGCAACGAGTAGAAAATAGCTAGGTGGAACCGGAGCACGGGTGCACTACAACAAGTACACACAGACAAAAAGAAATCTACAGACATCGCCGGAGCACCGGGAGCATAGCAAAGACATGGATCAATCGAGTCTCACGGGGTCCTATATGCCATGGAAAGAAAAGGGAGAGGTAGGTGCGTTACCCAGCTCACCCTAGGACATGATGGGGTCGACGGAGACGAGCCGAAGACGACGTGAGGGAGCTCTGAACTTGGTGGGGCTGCTGTCCGCGAAGCATAAGAAGAAGACAACGTCGTGGAGCTCGAACCCGAGGCCGTGGCGTCGCGTGCGTCGTGGTAGGAGACGTAGGGAGACTTGGCGGACTTCTCCACGGCGGCCGAGGTGGTTGGAGGTGTGGCGAGGGGCTATCCCGAGCTCGAGCTGAAGCTCGCTCGCGTCATGGCGAGCAGGGCGACGGCAAGTGCGTGGAGGCTTACCTAGGCGGCAGCGAGGGAAGGAGAGGAAGGGAATCGGTCGAGGAGGAACCCTAGAGCATCGGGGGCATGTTTGTAGAGCATAGGGAGCTACTACGGCCGTCAAGTCACCAAGGCTGTCGACGTGGCTTTGGTGGATGGTCTGCCGTGCGAGAGGAAGAGGACGATGAACAGAGGCTGGCGCTGGTGGGCTGCTGCGGCTGTGTGGGCTGGGCTGCAGGTAAGGGAGAGGCCCAAGTACAACGCCCATGTAAGGCCTTTCCTGTTTAATTCTTTCTGCAAACAAATAATACACAGAATAGAAAAGGGAAAAGGTTAGGGTTGTATGAGATGAATAGGAAGGAAACAAAAGCACCCTTAAGCTCCTGGATTTAGGCAAAATTTGATAAAATTGCTTCGGACATTTTTAGAGGTAGAAAAATAATACAAGTATGGATAAAATTCAAACTTGAGGTATTTTTGAACCTAACCAAATCAACTTCAAAAAGAGTGAAAATTTGTATAGTGGTTTATGACAATATACAAGATTTATGAGGCAAAGACAGACATTACTTGAAGCTAGCAAGATGACTTGTCACAAGAACTAGGAAAGAGATAGTTTTAAGGAAAAGAAAAAGGATAGGGTGCATGGCTCCCAAAAGATACATGAAACAATACAACAGGCATGCTACCTCTCTAAGCATATGAAGATTATGATATGAACACCACACAATGCTTCATGATATGGACATGATAGGATGCAAAATGCAATATGCACCAAAGCAACATGATATGACAAGTAATAATGCTCCAAGCAAAACAAAAGAATCAAAAAGGAAGGACCCCCAAGGAATTGGATGAGGACAAGTTTAATATATTTTGAAAAAGGGCAAGTGTTACATTTGGGGTGTTACAAACTCTCCTCCACTACGAAAAGATCTCATCCTGAGATCTAGGACTGAAAGAAAGTGGGATACTCAGAACGGAGATGATCTTCTCGTTCCCATGTAGCTTCTCGATCGGTATGGTGTGACCACTTCACTTCAAAGAATTTGATGGACTTGTTGCGTGTCTTGCGCTCGGTTTCTTCAAGAATAGCAATGGGGTGCTCACGATAAGACAAGTCTTGTTGAAGATCAATCTCTTCAAACGGAATGGTGCGTTCAGGTGTCTTGAAGCACTTGCAGAGTTGAGACACGTGAAACACATCATGCACATTTGCAAAGTTGGAGGGAAGCTCGAGTTGGTATGCTAGATCGCCTCTCTTGCCAAGAATCTTGAAAGGGCCCATGTATCTTGGAGCAAGCTTGCCCTTGATACCGAACCTCTGAGTGCCCTTCATGGGAGAAACACGGAGATAGACATGGTCTCCAATGTCGAAATCCAAGTCACAATGCTTGCTGTCATAGTAGCTCTTTTGACGCGATTGCGCAGCTTTGAGATTCTCACATATTACTTTGCACATTTCTTCGGCTTCTGAGATCAAATAATTTCCAAGGAGTTGACATTCACCAGTCTCGGACCAGTTGAGAGGGGTACGACACTTTCTGCCATAGAGGATTTCAAAAGGAGCTTTGCTGGCACTTTCTTGGAAGCTGTTGTTGTAGGAGAATTCGGCAAATGGAAGGCAATCTTCCCATTTCATACCGAATGAGATGACACAAGCTCTTAGCATATCTTCGAGAATCTGGTTCACTCTTTCGACTTGACCACTAGTTTGAGGGTGAAATGCAGTCCTGAAGCGAATCTTTGTGCCCATGGCTGACTGAAAGGAATCCCAGAAGTTGGAAGTGAAGAAGCTTCCACGATCTGAGGAGATCACTTGAGGAATGCCATGCAAAGAAACAATTCTGGAGGTATACAGCTCTGCCAGCTGAGCTGCGTTGATGGATTCTTTGACGGGAAGAAAATGAGCTACTTTAATTAGCTTGTCAATCACCACAAAGATAGAATCATTTCCCTTCTTGGATGTGAGGCCCCCGATATGACCGTACACTAATCATGCATGCAAAGGTGTACGACCAAGATCAGGGACTCACTAGAAGATATCACAACACAACTCTAGACACAAATCAAAATAATACAAGCTTTATATTACAAGCCAGGGGCCACGAGGGCTCGAATACATAAGCTCGAATACACAAGAGTCAGCGGAAACAATAATAGATGAGTACAGACATAAGCTAAACAAGTTTGCCTTAAGAAAGCTAGCACAAATGTAGCAACGATCAAAAAGGCAAGGCCTCGAGCCTGGGACCTCCTAACTACTCCTCGAAGCCGAACTCCACGTAGAAACATCCACAGGATCCTATGGCTCCTGGACTCCACCAATCTGGTTGCATCATCCGAGAAGAAGGGACAAAAGGGGAAAAAGGGGGAGCAAAGCAACCGTGAGTACTCATCCAAATTACTCGCAACCAAGGATCCACACTACATATGCAATGGTATATGTATAAAGAGGTAATATCTGTGGACTGAATTGCAGAATGCCAGAATAAGAGGGGGATAGCTAATCCAATCGAAGACTACGCTTCTGGCAGCCTCCATCTTGCAGCAGTAGAAGAGTGTACCTGGAAAGTAACGAGTATCATCGCTTCTCGCAGCCTCCATCTTGCAGCTCTGGAATAGAATAGTTGGTAAGTTCACCAAGCAACATCGTATAGCATAATCCTACCCGGCGATCCTCCCTCATCGCCCTGTGGGAAAGCGATCACCGGGTTGTATATGGCACTGGTAAGGGTGTGTTTTGTTAAGTATCTGGTCCTAGTTGTGATGAGGTCGGAGTACAACTCCGTGTCGTCCTTTTACCGAGGGACACGGCTATTCGAATAGATTAACTTCCCTGCAGGGGTGCACCACATTACCCAGCACGCTCGATCCAATTTGGTCGGACACACTTTCCGGGGTCATGCCCGGCCTCGGAAGATCAACACGTCGCAGCCCTACCTAAGCACAGCAGAGAGGTCAGCACGCTGGTCTAAACCCTAAACGCACGGTGGTCTGGGCCCATCGCCCAATGCACACCTGCACGTTGCGAGGGCGGCCGATAATCAGACCTAGCTGCTCCTAATACCAGAGCGGCATTCTAGTCCAATCCAGCGCGCGCCGCTAAGTCGCTGACGTCAAGAAGGCTTCGGCTAATACCATGACGTCGAGTTCCCATAACTATTCCCACATAGCTGGTTAGTGCGTATAGGCCAATGGCCAGACTCAGATCAAATACTAAGATCTCGTTAAACGTGTTATTATGAAATAACCGCGGACAATGACCAGGGCTAGGCCCACCTGTCTCCTAGGTAGTTGCAACCCGCCCTGTCGCTCCGCCACAAAGTAACCATCAGGCGGCTGCCGGCAACCCAGGCCCACCACTACCTGTATGGAACCACCTGCCCCTTCAGCCCCCATCTCCGAATCATCACCATGAGTATGTAATAGTATAGTATATACACGTGATAACCTCCCGAGGGGATCACGGCCCGAGAGTATAGCATGGCAGACATACAAGAATGAAGTACCACTGATGGAATACTAGCATCCTACACTAAGCATTAGGATAACAGGTAAAGGTATCAACAGTTGTAGCAACAATGATAGGCTATGCAACAGAATAGGAGCTATCGAATCAACAACAGTAGCAAACCTAATGCAAGAATAAGAGAGAGGAGAATGGGCGATATCTGGTGATTAAGGGGGAAGGGGCTTGCTTGGACAATCGGTCGAGAAGGAGGGATCGTCGTTGACGTAGTCGATCACAGTCGCATCGACAGCGGTCTTGTGGTCTACCGAAAAGGAAGTAACGGAGGGGGAACACAATAAATAACGGAGCAATCAAAAACATCACAATGCATAACACATCAATACGCCCTGCTGGGGGTGGTCTAACGCGGTGCTACACGTTATAGACAGAGCGGGAAAATATCCGGAATATTATCCGGGCTCCGGACATTTATCGGTCAGACAATCCGAAGGGGAAGGTTCCATGTTTGCAGTGTCGGAGGGGTGTGACAGCTAAGTGGGTGGCATATTCGGATTCGTCATATTTTTCTGATCGATTTTCATATATAAATTATTTTTATCGGAGTTACGGTTTATTTTCTATTAAATTTATTTTAAATGATTTTTTGGATTTTCTTATTTATTTTAAATTTCAAAAATCAGCAGTTAAAAACTGTGTGCACCCGGTGCAGTGCCCTAGAGGTGCATTGGTGGGTCCAATCAACTGTTGACTCAGCTGTTGACTGGTCCATGGCTGACCAGTCAAAGGTCCCGCGGGCCCAAGTTGTCATACTCTGTGATATTTTAACAGTGTTTAGTTAATTCCTAATTAGGCTTATTAGAGGGTGGCCCACCTATCATAAAGCTATATCTAATCTAATAAGAAATTAACTTAATCAAATGGGGCCCATACGTCATATTGTAGCAACTAACCTACTAACTAGAACTACCAATTAATCCTAATCTAATTTGCACGGCCAGCCGGTGTGGCTGTGCACACCCACGCACACAGCATGGCCGTTGTGGCCATTAGCAGCAGCAAGGTAGCACCGGCAGCGGCACCAACTAAGCAATATCAGCAGCGGCAGAAGCTAAGCAGCTAAACAACAGAGGGCAGCAGCTAAGCAGCGACCGAAGCAGAAGGCAGCAACAGGGGCAGCGCTAGGCGGCGGGCGGCCGCATCGGCGTAGTAGGCGACGGCCTGCGAGCAGTGGCACGCGGAGCCGAGGTCAGGACGGGCGCGTGGTGGCAGTAGCACGCAGTAGCAACAGATGGCAGTTAAGCAGCAACAGCTCACACACGTATGTATGTACGCGTAAGCGCGAGCTCGGATGTGCTTAGGGACGGCAAACGGTGACCAAATTGAGGCGGGGGAAGGACAGATCTGGAGGAGTTGCTCACCGCGAGTCCATTGGCACGCTCGGGGAGGTTCGGGGTGGACCGGAGAGGCAGTGGTGATGGTGAGACGGCGACGACCGGACGAAGAAGACGAAGACTGCGTCGGCTACACAGCTCCCCGCCTCATTCCAATGCCCTGAACGGACACGGTAGAGCGCAGGCGAACCTCCAGGATGTGCTCCCGTACGCCGGAGAGGCCGGTGGACGTGTCGGGTCCCCGATCCTAAGTCACACCGGTCTAGCATGTAACACATCATATCACTTTGCGGCCTCACGCACGGTATCCCCACGGGTGCCACCTTACCTGGCCCGGGACCGTTTGAACATTTTGGCTCACGTATATGATAGTGTCGCTAGCATCCATATGACAGAGAAGCCGGGCCGGCATGACTAGTTATAAACCCAAGGTGGCACTAACTTACAGGGACAGGCATACATGACCTAGAAACGAACGTGTCGGTCATCAACGTATGAACCCAAGTCGCAGCAAGCTAGAAGGACTTTAAGGAACAACGCGTGACATTTCCCCAAAGGGACAGACACAGGAACGAAGAAGGACACATGCCGGCCTGCCTAAGTGTTCCGGAGCAGTAGCAAGCTACCATGGCTCAGTGGAAGCACTAGGAGACATTTCCCCATAAGAGAGGCTATCAAGAGGAAACAACTAGGTTGTCGGATCCCACACATACCAAGCATTTCAATAACATACACACAATATGCTCGATATGTGCAAATACAACATGGCATCACAACAAGATTCTAAGAAACAAAGTATTTATTTATTAGGCTCCGAGGAGCCTGATATTACAAACATGGGTCTCATGACCCAACATTCAGAGCATACAAGCAACACGCGGAAGCATAACTTGTCTGAGTACAGACAACTACAAATGAAAAAGGCTAAAGAGCCTGACTATCTCCAACACTTGTACAAGATCGTAGCTGAGGTAACAAGCTACTTTTCGAAGTCCAAGCGAAACTACTAGTGAGACAGAAGTCTCATCTGCAAAACATAAAATAAGCAAACGTGGGTACAAAGGTACTCAGCAAGACTTACATCAGATCCTATCATATATGCACTTGTATCAATAAAGCAAAGTGGGGCTTAGTTGGAGCAAGCCTGCTTTGACTCAGTGGCTATCCTATACTACGACTACGGTAACTCTTTTGAGGTGGCGCACACGAGTCCACTAATCACCACACAATACACCACTATGGATTCATCCCCGTCTCCCTACGAGAAGGCCAGCCATAGCACTCACACTTGTCTTGAGTATTTTAGAGTATCCACTTCAAGTTGTCTATGTACCACGTAAGCATCCAAGAAGTCCATAACCATGGACCCGGCTATTCGATTAGATCATGTTAACCCTGCAGGGGTGTACTTCTTCACACACGCTCTCGCCACTTACCGCCATGTACACGTCGTGTATCTCGGCAACTTTCAAGCGGAAGCCTGGCGAGGGTGTCGGCCACGACCTAACTAACCACACAAGACTCTAGTCCAGGTTTATCGCCTATTCGGGTTCCATCTGCAAGGAGATCCGGCCGGGTGTCGCTCACGGCCCCAGACGATGTGCGCAGGGTTCCCAAGCCCACCTCGGCGGATGGATGTACGCTTGGTACACCGTGCCACGGTGCCTAGTCTGTCCCAAGCCCACCTGGCCGGGTGCCACTTGGTAGACTACTTGCACTACCTACAAACACCAGAAACTAGTTGCGACTCCTGGACAGAGACCAAGTTTCTTAATAAGTCGAGAGGGGCACTTAAGCATTCCAATGCATGGTAGTAGCTAGTCATTGGACAACATACACAGAACTCGGTTCTTAAGGACGGTTCTAGTGAGACAACCCACCATGTACTCCTACATGGCCTCTCAACGCTACCTGTACCAAATCGTGTTCACACAGTTGACTCTCGGCATCAGAACATAGCATAACTCTCCAATTCATTCCCAATGAATCAGACCTGACACACTCTAAGCAATAGCAGGCATGGCATGGTAATATCACAACATGGCTAGTGGGTTTCAACTATTTACTTTGGCAATGACAGGTCATGCAGAGGAATGGGTTCAACTACTGCAGCATAAAGTAGCAATTGAATTGTTGTTATCCTAATGAAATAAAAAAAAGAGCAGGAGCGAGAGAGTGGGATTGTATCGGAATGAACATGGGGGGGTTGCTTGCCTAGTAAAACAACGGTAGAGCACTGCTCCTCTGACAGGTACTCTGGAACGGTCTCCGGAGCTGGACCTATCGAGAAGGATGGTGACGACAATCAAACACAAGCATGTGCAACAATATGATGCATGAACATGGCATGAAAATGTGATGTTGTTTGAGCTAATGCAACTAGCATTCATTAGGGTGAAATCCATTTGAACCAAGGGTTCAAATGCAACTCCAAATTTAAGCATTTAAACTGTCATTTATGTGTTTTCAACTATTCAGTAGGTATAACTTCTTTCATCATGCATGAAAGTAGTATAGATGGATAGATTGAATTTTTCTGATAATTTTTCATATATAAATTATTTCAATCTGAGCTACGGTTAGATTTCTATGATTTTTTGAAGTTTAAACGATTTTCTGGATTTTCCTGAGTTAAAACAATCCAGAAAACCATTTATTGCGTCAGCACTGCGTCATGCCTGCGTCAGCAAGTCAGCAGCGCTGACTCAAGTCAAACCTGGCGTGTGGGGTCCACACGTCAGTGACATAGGGCTAACAGAGGGTTAAACTAAACTAATTAAAAGGGTTAGTGGCACTGGGGCCCACTGTCAGTGTCACAGGGATTTAGTTAGTTGGTGATTAGCCTTAAGATAATCACCTGGCAGGCCGGGCCCATGCGTGAGTGAGCCAGGGGAGGTCAAACCCATGGTCAGATGGGGTTGACCCGCCGGTGGCTCGACGGGCAAGAGGCTGCGGGGCACGGGGGGGGCTAGCCGAGGGGCTCAACGGGCTCCTGGCGGTGTGGCATAGACGGTGACGCACTCGGGAGCGAGCTGCGGTGGCTCTGACCATGGCGGCGACACGACACGGTGGCGAGGAGCTACGGCCATGGCCGGGAGCGGAGCTGGAGAGCGAAAACAAGGGGGAAAGAAGAGGTGTTCGACACGGGAGCTCAGAGCAAATCTGACGGCGGTCTCAGCGGGCTCGGGGGAGGATTGGTGCAGCCGGAAACACGACGGCGATCTCATCAGCCAGAGGTAGAAGACAACGGCTAGGGCAGCTCCACAGGGCGTCCGGCGACGCGTGGCTTGATGGGGATGATGAGGAAGAAGTGGCGGAGCTTCTGGACTCATCGGAGAGGCGAGGCCGTGGCTGTGGGTGCGGCAACGGCAAACGACGGCGACGGAGAGATCGAGGGAGAGGAGGGGAGCCACGGAAAGGAGAGAGGGAGAGTGAGCGGCACTGTCGTGGCGTCGTCTAGGCATCCAGAGCGACGAGAAGGAGGCCAGGCAGGCAGGGAGCTCGCGACGGCGATCGCGCGCGCGTCGACATGCCTCTGCCTACTAGCAGAGGTTGAAGACGGCCGCTTCGCCTGGTGGGCTGGGCCACCAGCTGGTGTGGCTGGGCTGCACAGCGCCAAGCCGCCACGTAAGCTCAGGTAAACTCTCTCCTTTTATTTTTTTCTATTTTCTAATTTTTGAGATTTGTTTTGATTTAAACTAAATCATTTAAATACTTCTGACAATTTTGTAGGGACCTAAGGAATTAATCCAAGCCCCTCACAAGTTTCCAGAATTATTGGACATATATTAAAAATATAATAAATATATATCCAATGCAAATAATTATTGTATTAATTCCAAATGCCCAAAATAAATATTTATGAGATCCTAAAAATATTGGTTTGAATTTTACCTCTGAACAACATTTTCTGAGAGAAACGTGAATATTTTCTTGGACCCTTTTGGAGCAATTTTTATGTGGGTCATTTTCAAAAAGATTTCTGAGGGTTTCACATGTCCCCAATTCAAATTCATTTGAAATTTTTTAAACATGATGCAAACACCAAAGCTAGCCTAGTGCATACCAGATCTAGAATTGTGACAGGACGCGTCAACGACGGCGAGGCAGCGGTGATCGCATGAGCTTGCGAGCTCGAAATCAAGCCAGAGGAGAGGGGGGCGATGGGGATCGAGGGGGAAATGAACAAGGGCGAGCTAGGGTTTCTGGGGGACAACTTAGTAGGCCGAGAGGGGTGCGGATGGCTGGCACGTGGCCCTGGCACCATGGATGGCCGGCACGCACGGCTCTGCCTCTCCCCTGCGAGAGGTAGGGGAAAAGGCCGGTCAGCTAGGCTGGGCCTAGTACAATGTTCGTACTGGGCTTAAGTGAACAGGGGTATTTCTCCTTTTCTTTTCTTTTCTTTATCCTTTTCTTTTTTCAATTTAGTTATTGTTTTTCTAAATAGTTTAGTGATCAAATGAAATTTGATAATTTTGAAACTCTGCACGAAAATGATATGCAATAGTCTAGGGTTGCACAACAAGTATTGAGGGCATTCATAATTATTTGATTTTCGGTTCAAATTTAAATGTGTTGGATAGGTGCTGTTGGGTCTGTTATAAATACTTTAGGGGCATTTTAACAACTCAAATAATGTTAGTTTCTACATGAAAATTATATAGTGACTATTTGCAACCAAACGAACATTTTTGTTTTACCGTTTAAAGAAATATTATTTTGACTTGAATTTGAATTTGAATTTGACTTTCATTTTTATTAAGTGGCAGTGTGCATAGTAATCATGATGAAATGGCCACCATTAGGGGGAGATTACTGTAGCATGATTCTCGGGGTTTTACAAATCTCCTCCACTACAAGAAATCTCGTCCCGAGATTTAAGAGGTGGTGTAAGGGGGAAGTTCTGGTTACGGAATTCTAACGAATCTCCTCGTTCTTGGTTGCTCTTCTCGAAGAGGTCGATCCATTTCGTTTATGTCTTAGATTCTCTGCTTCAAATCATTGTGATCAAGTGGTCATCCTTTCTTCGGGATTTCCATTGTCCTATGAACGCGAACAGGGGGAAAAACTCCGCAAGAACGCATCTCCACAAAGCTGGGCATCTGACGGTGAACTCAACAGGAAATACACGAGGTACCCCACGAGTTGTATTTTAGTGAATTCGTTGAGTGTAATATACGATGGTATCCAAGTTTCAAATGGGAAGGCAATCATTCGATGCCTCGACAGAAGCTGGAATGGGGGCTTGAACAACGAGAATATCATGGTGTTTGATTCATGGATGAATAATGGTATAGAATTTAGCTCGTGAATCACATACGAAGCCAGGTGCAAAGAATATATTTGAATCCGGGTTCTAAAGAAGAGTCAGGTTTCAATCCAGTGTACCTATGGGTTATGGGCCCGCCATGTGGGTTGAAATAGGAAGGGTGGTGACATCTTGCAGAGCTGTGATAGGGAGGCATGTCAGTGGATAGCTTGTCAGCTATGTCGGCAACAATGTCGGTACCAAGGATGGGGAATGAAGAGAACCATTCTCCCACTTGTTGAAATGAGGCAAACCAATAGGCAAAGTTCTCGTCCACTGGCAGTACCGGAATGTTATCAACAATAGAATCAAGGTCTTACGCACAGAGTTGTACAACGAGGTGTTTACATAAGCAGAGAATTATTACTGCTTAGATCATATAGATCAAGAAGGTTAAACAGAACAATGGAAAGGAAAACTGTGATTACACACAATTATTAGGAGTATATCCTTCCCATGGACAAGCAGAACATGGCATACAGGGTAGGAGGGCTAGTACCACACCATTCAGATAAATATGCAAGGGTTAATCAAGATGTACCCATATAACATTGTTTGGATAACTGACCAAGAAACACTTAGCATCGCGCCTCCAATGTTCTTGTTGATGAGCGGGCTATCATTGTCATGCTTCTAGGTAGCAATGGTATGGTGTTTCAATCAAGGGCCAGACTTTGGATTCACAAAAGATCCATCAGGAGCAACTTATAAAATAAGTCTTACAATTTCCTCCTGGAAGAATGGTTATCCTTGCAAAAAAAATATAACGATAGGTCCTCCAGCCAGGGGTGCTAGGCATGACAGCATATTACCGGGTCATCAAAGCACCAACATTATAACTCCTGGAAAGTTGTCCCAACCATCATATCTGACCGAGATTCAAATCTGATTGGTGTCTTGATACCTCAGACTCGGGATGTTCGAGAAGAAAAGGTACAACACAAATCGATGAAATGACATTGCAAGATTCTTGGGAAAAGAACTATGGGAGCGGGTTCCCGAATCAATAGTTCATCATTAAACTAAGGAGAGGATGAGGAGGTGGTTGATGGGCTCAGCAACAATTCATAAAGAATTCCAAACAAATGGATTTCCACCATAATGTGAATAAGAAGATGACACTTGACAATTCAAATGATATAATGTTGTATGCCAAAAGAAAACATACAACATTAATCATTAGTTGAAAGGTGTGCCCGAAATATGACCTTAGGCAGCAAGATAATTGTTAGAGTGACGATTCAATAACCAACAGTCTAAGAATGAACTGTCGATCGTTAACATCCAAGCAATAGGGTTGCTAGAAGTACAGAACTCAAGCAGCATCGTTAGCATATTGGTAACCCGGTTAAAAACAACACGGGGACCCAGGAAGAATGGTGATGGTGAGAAGTATCATCATACGGAGAATTTCTAAGAGGTGGAGCAATCCCCACATTCTCGACATAAAAGACAGTAATACTTCAAGGCAGAACACAACACTAGCTAGAGAGCAAGTTGTATTCATAATGTGGACAAGTTCGCGATGAAAGGAATTCAAGGGTATTGTCGATGATAATAAAAATCATCGAGGGCAAGGAGGGTATTTCTCATCGAACACAATTGACATCTCGGAAGAAGTCAAAGTTTTGAAGGTGATCCGACACATTTGTCGGGAGGTTACAAGAGGATGCAAGCAAACAACAACGGCAACAAGCAAGGGAATGACGAAGTGGAAAGTTATAGGATCAATATATAAGATGCAAGCTCGAAACCAATGTTGCCTTTCAATACAAGCAACATGATGTTGAAAACTCGACGTAAGTCGTGGTCACACACTGAAGAATTCGTGCACCAGAGAAGGATGAGGTAGCACAGTCAAAGATAGCAGTACCAGGATGTTCAGAACTTCCAAGTAAAAATACTAGGGGTATTTGATTTGTAGTGCGGAACAATTTCACTAGTCAGCGTCCTCGGTTGACAACAACCCAGAACCCGTAGAGTGATTACGACAAGGAAAGACATTACTTCAACACTGTTAGTAAGATATGGTGCAATGGCAAGACATCTTCGAGATACCAGGGGTTAATACTCGAAGGTAGAACATGATAGAAGTAGAACAGGGTCATTGACCTATGACAGCAGATACTTCAATGTTGCCAAAAATGGACGAGGCACTAGAATGAATTCCCATCAGATGTAGTAGATCAGGACAGCATGGTCAGAACCATAACTGTAAGGAATCAATTCAAGAATACCGAAAGAATCATACAGCTGGATAATCATTTTGCAAGAGGCTTCTGAGATGGTCTACATCATTTTCATGGGCATGAACACAAAGTTCAAGGTCGACTCCCACTTCTATAATGCATATCATTTCATTCACCTCTCGCTTTGATAAATCTGTAGTGTTGGAATTTTTATCTGGTACAACACCGAAAGAGTATGACTTGTGAAAACTTTTGGGTTCTCACGGATTAGGGCAAGGCATAGGTTCAACCCATTGGGCATCTTAGTAACATATAACACAAGTTTCAAAAGTAAATACACAAGCTCGAAAGCAGGGCATGGTTGGCCAAGTAGAGGATACAATTTACCAAAGGCTTTATGTATCAGGGGAAGAACTTACAAGGTGATTGAATATGAAGGACACTGTCGGATAAGAATCCAACAATGGATTGGGCGATCCACAGCGAGCTGATGTGAGTATCGGTACTCACTCAGTGGAAGCAAGAATGCAGAGGCATCATATTCAAGAATCACCTCTTTAGTCTGATGCTTAAATAGAAAGAAATTATGGTTTCCAAAACGAAGGATCAGAAGTAGTCGCTCTGATCAAGGATGGATAAGTTGAAAGCACTTAGTTGGACAATCAATAAAGGTTTGAATTGCCGAGAACCAACTCATGTACGGAATGACGTATGAGCCGAAAAGATAGTTCTAAAAAGGATATCCTGATGACTGCATGCACACGCACACATTGAATCTATAGGCTCAAAATGGCTAAGACAAGGGATGTTAACAAAGACTACTAGTCATATGGAATTAACCATAATGCAAGCAGGCAAGAATTTCAAGAGTAACATGTTGCAGAGGATTTTCGAAAGATCGAAAAGTATTCCGAAGAATATTGTGAGACACATGAACAATCGAGAAGAACGGATCCTCGATAAATGTGAGGAAATTACCGTAAGGGTTTTTATATGAAATAAAATTGCAAGACAGTAAACTCAAAGGATTCACGGGACAACAGAGAATATTTCGAGGCATCTTTTAACAACAAGAGCGACGAGGAATGATCATGAGAATGACAAGTGCATGCATATATCCATATGGATATATCGGTGGCAGTGAATCGCAAAGGCGATGAGCACAAGGGTCTCGGGAAAATATTGAGGGATATCCTCAGAATGTTCTGACGAAGCAGGTGATCTTTTGGAATGAGGGCTCTCCGGGAGAAATAGTACGAGAACCTAGAGTTAGAGTTAGTAAAATCTTTTAACCCGAATAGAAGAGAGATCAGAGTCCCAGAGCATACAAAAGGAATAAACGATCCTAACACCATCCATTGGTGCTATGGGCCCGTAAGCCACACAACAAGTTAGTAAATTTGTTTTTCAAAGACTAGACTCAACTTCGGCCAAGGAGTTGGAAAGCGGGATTCCTACAGGCAGTCGGCTCTGATACCAACTTGTGATGCCCCTGATTTGACCGTAAACTAATCATGCACGCAAAGGTGTGCGACCAAGATCAGGGACTCACTAGAAGATATCACAACACAACTCTAGACACAAATTAAAATAATACAAGCTTTATATTACAAGCCATGGTCCTCGATGGCTCGAATACACAAGAGTCAGCGGAAACAATAATATCTTAGTACAAACATAAGTTAAAAAAGTTTGCCTTAAGAAGGCTAGCACAAATCTAGCAATGATCGAAAAGGCAAGGCCTCCTGCCTAGGACCTCCTAACTACTCCTCGAAGCCGAACTCCACGTAGAAACATCCTCGGGATCCTCTGGCTCCTAGACTCCACCAATCTGGTTGCATCATCCGAGAAGAAGGAACAAAAGGGGAAAAATGGGGAGCAAAGCAACCGTGAGTACTCATCCAAAGTACTCGCAAGCAAGGATCTACACTACATATGCAATGGTATCTGTATAAAGAGGTAATATCTGTGGAATGAACTGTAGAATGCGAGAATAAGAGGGGGATAGCTAATCCAATCGCAGACTATGCTTCTGGTAGCCTCCATCTTGCTGGAGTAGAAGAGTGTACCTGGAAAGTAACAAGTATCACCGCTTCTCGCAGCCTCCATCTTGCAGCAGTGGAATAGAAGAGATGGTAAGTTCACCAAGTAACATCGTATAGAATAATCCTACCCGGCGATCCTCCCCTCGTCGCCCTGTGGGAAAGAGATCACCGGGTTGTATCTGGCACTGGTAAGGGTGTGTTTTATTAAGTATCTTGTTCTAATTGTCATGAGGTCGTAGTACAACTCCGGGTCGTCCTTTTACCGAGGGACACGGCTATTCGAATAGATTAACTTCCCTGCAAGGGTGCACCACATTACCCAGCACGCTCGATCCCATTTGGCCGGACGCACATTCTGGGGTCATGCCCGGCCTCGAAAGATCAACATGTCACAGCCCTACCTAAGCACAACAGAGAGGTCAGCACGCCGGTCTAAACCCTAAGCGCACGGGGGTCTAGGCCCATCGCCCAATGCACACCTGCACGTTGCAAGGGCGGCCGATAAGCAGACCTAGCCGCTCCTAATAGCAGAGCGGCATTCTAGTCCAATCCGGTGCGCGCTGCTAAGTCGCTGACGTCAAGAAGGCTTCGGCTGATACAATGACGTCGAGTGTCCATAACTATTCCCACGTAGCTGTTTAGTGTGTATAGGCCAATGGCCAGACTCAGATCAAATACCAAGATCTTGTTAAACGTGTTATTATGAAATAACTGCTAACAACGACCAGGGCCAGGCCCACCTGTCTCCTAGGTGGTCGCAACCCGCCCAGTCGCTTCGCCACAAATTAACCATTAGGGGGCTGCCGGGAACCCAGGCCCACCACTACCTGTGTGGAACCACCTGCTCCTTCAGCACCCATCTCCGAATCATCACCATGAGTATGTAATAGTATAGTATATACACGTGATCACCTCCCGAAGGGATTGCGTCCCGATAGTATAGCATGGCAGACGGACAAGAATGAAGGGCCACTGATGGAATACTAGCATCCTACACTAAGCATTAGGATAACAGGTAAAGGTATCAACAGTTGTAGCAACAATGACAGGCTATGCAACAGAATAGGAGCTATCGAATCAACAACAATAGCAAACCTAATGCAAGAATAAGAGAGAGGAGAATGGGCGATGTCTGGTGATTAGCGGGGGGGGGG
>LR738710.1:555456225-555507279 GCA_902687465.1 Secale cereale
GGGGGGGGCTTGCCTGGAAAATCGGTCGAGAAGGAGGGGTCGTCATTGACGTAGTCGATCACAGTGGCATCGACACCAGTCTTGTGGTCTACCGAAAAGAAAGTAACGGAGGGGGAACACAATAAATAACAGAGCAATCAAAAGCATCACAAAGCATAACACATCAATACGGCATGCTAGGGGTGGTCTAACGCGATGCTACACATTATAGACAGAGCGGGAAAATATCCGGGAATATTTTTCGGGCTCCGGACATTTATCGGTCAGACAATCCGAAGGGGAAGGTTCCATGTTTGCAGTGTCGGAGGGGTGTGACAGCTACGTGGGTGGCATATTCGGATTCTTCATATTTTTCTGATCGATTTTCATATATAAATTATTTTCATCGGAGTTACGGTTTATTTTCTACTAAATTATAAAGTCTTAAAATGATTTTCTGGATTTTCTTATTTATTTTTAATTTCGAAAATCAGCAGTTAAAAACTCTGTACACCCGGTGCAGTGCACTAGAGGTGCACTGGTGGGTCCAGTCAACTATTGACTCAGTTGTTGACTGGTCCACGGCTGACCAGTCAAAGGTCCCGCAGGACCCACTTTTCATACTCTGTAATATTTTAACAGTGTTTAGTTAATTCCAAATTAGGCTTATTATAAGGTGGCCCACCTATCATAAAGCTATATCGAATCTAATAAGAAATTAACTTAATCAAATGGGGCCCATACGTCATAGTGTAGCAACTAACCTACTAACTAGTACTATCAATTAGTCCTTATCTAATTTGCACGGCCAGCCGGTGTGGCTGTGCACACCCACGCACACAGCATGGCCGCTGTGGCCATTAGCAGCAGCAAGGTAGCACTGGCAGCGACACCAACTAAGCAATATCAGCAGCAGCAGAAGCTAAGCAGCTAAACAATAGAGGGCAGCAGCTAAGCAGCGACCGAAGCAGAAGGCAGCAACAGGGGCGGCGCTAGGCAGCGGGCGGCCACATCAGCGGCAGTAGGCGATGGCCTGCGAGCAGTGGCACGCGGAGGCGAGGTCAGGGCGGGCGCGTGGTGGCAGCAGCACGCAATAGCAATAGATGGCAGTTAAGCTGCAGCACCTCACACACGTACGTATGTACATGTAAGCGCGAGCACGGATGTGCTTAGGGATGGCAAACGGCGACCAAATCGAGGCGGGGGAACAACAGATCTGGAGGAGTGGCTCACCGCGAGTCCATTTGCGTGCTCGGGGTGGACAGGAGAGGCGGTGGTGATGGAGAGACGGCGACGACCGGACGAAGAAGACGAAGACTCCGTCGGCTACACAGCTCCCCGCCTTGCTCCAATGCCCTGAACGGACACGGTAGAGCGCGGAGAAACTCCAGGATGTGCTCCCGTACGCCGGAGAGGCCGGTGGACGCGTCAACGACGGTGAGGCAGCGGTTACCGCATGAGCTTGGGAGCTCAAAATCGAGCCAGGGGAGAGGGGGGACGATGGGGATCGAGGGGGCAATGAACGAGGGTGAGCTAGGGTTTCCGGGGGACACCTTAGTAGGCCGAGAGGGGTGCGGATGGCTGGCAAGTGGTCCTGGCACCATGGTTGGCCGGCACGCACGGCTCTGCCTCTCCGCTGCGACAGGTAGGGGGAATGTCCGGTCAGCTGGGCTGGGCCTGGTACAGTGTTCGTACTAGGCTTAAGTGAACAGGAGGTATTTCTCCTTTTCTTTATCCTTTTGTTTTTTTAATTTAGTTATTGTTTTTCTAAATAGTTTTGTGATCAAATGAATTTTTATAATTATGAAACTCTGCACGAAAATGATATGCAATAGTCTAGGGTTGCACAATAAGTATTGAGGGCATTCATAATTATTTGATTTTCGGTTCGAATTTAAATGTGTTGGATAGGTGTTGTTGGGTCTGTTATAAATACTTTAGGGGCATTTTAACAACTCAAATAATGTTAGTTTCTACATGAAAATTATATAGTGATTATTTGCAACCAAACGAACATTTTCGTTTTACCGTTTCAAGAAATATTATTTTGACTTGAAATTTGAATTTGAATTTGACTTTGATTTTTATTAAGTGGCAATGTGCATAGTAATCATGATGACATGGCCACCATTAGGGGGAGATTACTGTAGCATGATTCTCAGGGTGTTACATTCGACTTGGGAAAACTAGTGATGAAATCCATCTCAATGTGATCAAATTTCCACTCGGGAATAGGTAGAGGTTGAAGGAGTCCGACTGGACGTTGATGTTCTGCCTTCACTCTTCTGCAGACATCACATTCATTCACGAATTGGGTAATCTCCCTTTTCATGCGAGTCCACCAATATGATTTCTTGAGGTCTTGTACATCTTGGAGCTTCCTGGATGTATCTAGAGGAGGGAGTCATTTGCTTCGTTCATTATGAGCTTCCTGAGATCACCCTTGGGAACCACAATCCTATCCTCAAAGAATAAGGTGTCTTTCTCATCAACGCGATAACACTGGTACTTGGGAGTACCCTTAGCAATACCATGTTTCACTTTCTACACCATAGCATCACTGAGTGGGGCCTCACGGATTTGATCTTCCAAGGTAGGAGCAACTTGAAGGTTTGCAAGAAAGCCTTGCGGAACAACTGGGAGGTTGAGCTTCCTGAAAGATTCACAAAGTTCAGGCTGGAATAGTTTGAGAAGGAGACTGTTGCAATACGCCTTTTTGCTCAAGGCATCTGTAATGACATTGGCCTTTCCAGGAGTATACTCAATGCATGGATCGTACTGTTGAATCATCTCAACCCAACGATTCTGGCGAAGGTTAAGGTTTGGCTGAGTAAAGATGTACTTCAAGCTCTTGTGATCGGTGAAGATGTCCACTTTTTTGCACAACAGAAGGTGTCTCCATGTGATCAAGGCATGTACAACTGTTGCTAGCTCAAGATCATGTGTGGGGTAATTCTTCTCATTTGGTTTCAACTGACGAGAAGTGTATGCCACAATCTTCTTGTCTTGCATGAGAACACCACCAAGACCTTGCAATGAAGCATCACAAAAGACTTCATAAGGCTTGGACTCATCCGGAGGAGTAAGAACCGGAGCAGAAATGAGCTTCTCTTTGAGTGTCTTGAATGCCACATCACAATCAGCAATCCATGAGTACCTTGACATTCTTATGGAGCAAGTTGGAAAGAGGCTTGGCAATCTTGGAGAAGTTCTCAACCAACCTGCTGCAATAACTAGCGAGACCAAGGAAGCTTCGGAGTTGCTTGACATTTCGCGGAGGTTCCCAGTTGACAATAGCTTCAACCTTCTCGGGGTTCACAGAAATGCCCTCGGCAGAGATAATATTGCCAAGATAGAGGACTTTATCCAGCCAGAATTCACATTTGGAGAACTTCGCATAGAACCGGTGCTCACGAAGGCTGTCAAGGACCAAACGGAGGTGCTTGGCATGGTCTTATTCATTCTTGGAGAATACCAAGATATCATCGAGGTAGACGAGCACGAATTCATTGGTATAGGGGTTGAATATGAAGTACATCATCCGAGAGAAGGTGGGTGGAGCATTTGCAAGGCCGAAAGACATGACCGTGTATACATAGGAGCCAAAACTCGTTCTCAATGCGGTCTTAGGAATATCCTCTTCTCGGATACGAATCTGATGGTAACCCATCCGGAGATCAAGCTTCGAGAACACCATTGCTCCTTTGAGCTGCTCGAACAATTCATTGATATTGGGGAGCGGGTACTTATTCTTTATTGTCTTCTTGTTCCATGGCCGATAATCAACGCAAAGGTGTTCCGTGCCATCCTTCTTCTTGACAAATAGAACACCACAGCCCCAAGGAGAAGTACTAGGCCTGATTATACCCATACGTTCTTGCTCTTCGAGTTGTTTCTTCAGCTCCTTCAACTCATCAGGAGAAAGCTTGTACGGACGCGACATGCTGGCTCGGTACCGGGTTCAAGTTCAATGATGAATTCAACTTGACGGTGGGGATGCATGCCTGGAAGCTCTTCAGGGAATACATCCTCATATTCATGAACCACCGGAATCTGAGAAATGGCATGAATCTCGCCCTTGTCATTGAGAGAGAATACCCTAATTGTGTTATCTTGAGCTACGAAGATAATCACGTCTTCATCAGGATGAGTTAGCTTGACCTCCTTGTTTGCACAATCAATGTTTGCATCATGCTTGGAGAGCCAATCCATCCCAAGAATAAGATCAATGTCGGAGTTGCCGAGAATAACTGGGGAAACCAGAAAACTGTAATCACCCATATGAATAGACATATCCGGAGCCACCATACTTGAACTCAATCTCTTACCAGGAGAGACGACACTCAAAGTTGTTGGAAAAGCTTCGGTGCAAACATTATGCTCGGATGCAAATGGATATGACATGAAGGAATGTGATGCACCAGAATCAAACAAGACTTTGGCAGGTTTAAGGTGAACTAGAAGATTACCAATTATCACATCTGAAGAATTCTCTGCTTGAGCTGCATTCATCAGATTCACTCTTGCTGCCTTGGGATTGTGCTTGACAATAGCATTGCTGACAGGTGGAGGATGCGGAAGGCGCCTTGGGTTGGGACACTTGTTGGCATAGTGACCCTTCTGAGAACACTTGTTGCAAGTAACTTCTGAAAGAGGCCGATGATAGGGACCACTTGATCTTGAAGCTTGGAACTAAGGCTTGGACTGATTGCTTGGGTTGGGTGGGTTGGAGAATCCACGACCACCTGAGTGCTTGTTGTTGTTTGGAGGGCGGAGCGCTAGAGGAGGCGGTAGTCAGAACTTCTGCTGCTTGGCAACCACTTGAGAGGAAGAGGAGGAGTGAACAACATCTCTGATCCTCTTTTTGGAAGCTTCACTCTTGAGCTGAGCTGCCTCTTGCTTGAGAGAAATATTGTAGAATTGGTAAAATTCATCCAGCTCGAAAAATGTGAGAGCAAGTTGGAGTTCATCTTGCAGACCACCTCGGAACTGATATATCTTGCTCTTGGCATCGGGGATGTCTTGCTTCACATAACGGGCAAGATTCTGGAACTTGACATTGTATTGATAGATGGACATGGTGCCTTGCTTTAGGTTGCGGAATTGCTCACGCATGCCTTCAATGACACTGGTTGGAATGTGATGAGAGCGAAAATCTTTGCATAAGTCAGTCCACGAGATCTCACGACCACCTCTGGAATCTTTGTACCGTTGCCACCAATCAGTAGCTTGATCTTTGAGTTGGAAAGCGGCAAACTTGACATAATCCTTAGGCCTCACGTTACTGCATTCAAAGTGCTTTTTGATGTGTGTGATCCAATCTTCAGCATCTAGCGGGTCCACACAGTAACTGAACGACTTTGGTTGGTTTGCCAGGAATTGGTTCAGTTTCGCAAAGTGAGGTTGATTGAACAGATTGCCTTGGCCTTGGTTCCCATGATTGCCTTGATTTGCTTGGTTGGCTTGAGAGTTCTGCATCATTTGCATGAGCATCTGAGTGTTTTGGTTGGTCACTTGCATAATTGCTCTCCATGCCTCAGACGGAGGAGGAGGGGAAGGAGGACGTTCAGGAGGAGGCTCTTCTTCGCCCTCTTGGTTAGGGTTGGGAACCTTCTTTGCAGTCATCCTGAATATGATGACAACCATTAGCCATTGATGTAAAACAGGTAAAAGCTGAATCAATGGCTAGATATTTGCAACATAAGTCTTAACAATGAACATTCGAACAAAATGAACGAATGAATTCCACAGTTTAATGGTACAACAATCTTGTCGAGAAGCCACTTGGGAGAACAAAAGATAAAATAAACCAACAAGACGCAGATGGAACAAATACATGATAGAAGTTTCATCCCACATGTTCGTGCTGAAAGCCCAATGGTACGTGTTACAAAGGGGTCTTGCAATCTCCGGATCAGTATAGCCAAGGATCCTTTAAGATGCAACTCCCAATTGGAACAGTGCCCATGAAACCTCTTCACTAGATGTTGAACCCCAAACCTCATATCATGCACTCATTGGAAGATTACCTACGAGCTACTTGAAACCCACTTATTAATTCCCGAAGGTTTCCGGTTATGCAATCTGGTTGTGGGAATACAGGGGAAGCACCGCGCACTCAACTCTAAACCTATATCAAGCTGTATCCATCCGTCAACACATAACCAGTCATCCTCAGAAACGGTTTACCTCGGACCTTCGAAACGCATCCGCTATACTAGCTGTGGCAATACTCCGAACTATCCCACCAGTACTGGGTGACGTCGGGGTTACCTCACCACTAACCGCATAGAAGAGTTTTCGATGTCGGCCGTCTTAAGTATTCTAGAACCTCTACGATACATTTGTGATGACAACACCTCGGAGCTCAACTCCCCGAGACACTGCCACAACCCCTAAATGACAGGAGGCATCGAGAACAATGTTCTCGTCACAAAGATATCGGAACAATCGAAACAATACTCGCGTGATCCTAAAAAAATTAGTGAATTTTTGAGAGTAGAGGAGATAGAACAACGTCAGGAGTCCTCACTAGAGCGATGAAGGGGATGAGGAGTAAAAAGAAATCCTACCCTCGGATATATATATAGGACTCAAAACATTTTTTTGTGTTTGCCTAGACTCAACCATCAACGATTCGATCAATCAGGGGGCTCCTAGGTCGGAGAAGGCTCTGAATACCAACTTGTAATGCCCAGTACGCGGCTATGTCCCCAGCGTGTCGAGGCACGACTGAAGGACATAAACGCATACTAGAATGATCTCAAGTATGGTATCTTTGCACATCTCATGTAAAATTCAGGGATGAAATTGTAAAATGATAGTTGGCTTACACTCGCCACGTCACACAATGAAATACAATAACATACATCATCCAAATAACATCAGGGTCCGACAACGGATGAAATTCAAACAAGAAAGATACCATAAATAACACAAGCCCGAATCATCCTAGTAAGAACCACTACCGATCGTCGGGATAAGACACATAGTAACGTCCACGCTCTTCATCGAACTCCCAGTAAATCTCTGAACCATGTCCTGCATAGTTCTCAACGGTACCTGCATCTGGTGTGTGTTGAATGTGTGAGCCACAAAGGACTCAGCAATCCCGTTCCCGGGTATCAAAACAACCAAAGCCTTAGGTGTGGAAAGGCTATAAACAAGGGTTTCAGCAAGCACTAAGCACTAGCTTACGAGTTTAGGGCAAGAAGATAACAAGTGCCAAGGATCACCAAGTTGATCAAGAAGTGATCCTAACTACTCACGATCAATCATAACCCCACCGTGTTCACTTCCTGAAGCCCTTCGGAAAGAGACCATAATGGTTACTCACGCAGGTAGTGTATTCATGAATAAAGTGTCAAGTTATCTACAACCGGATATTAATAAATTCCCATCTGCCACATAACCGCGGGCACGGCTTTCGAAAGATCAAACCCTGCAGGGGTGTCCCAACTTAGCCCATCACAAGCTCACGATATGTGGAGTCGCAACTCCAAACTGGGAAGACCCGAGTATTCTCGGAATCCCGTGCTCAAGATACTTCGACAAAGGTAAAGCTAATCCAGCAAGACCTCCCGGCGTGCCAACACCCTGATAGTAGCCGCGCGTATCTCGTCTCAGGCCACGACTGGATGGGACAAGCTACGGGTGTATACCAGACCTTGAGTTTCCCCGAGGTGGCCCCGCAGGTTGCCCAGTTTGGACCAACACTCATGAGGAGCACTGGCCCGGGTTATTAATTAGGAACTCGGGTTTGCAACGCCCTGTGCAAATTTTAGTTATTAGGCAAATGTAAAACCAATGTTGGGCCTTGCTGGTAAAGTTTTAAATAGAGTGAATTATCAAGGGGGCCCATAAACCCCAACCTTGTTAGGAACTCAAAATCAAGGAACATAACACCGGTTTATCGGTTCCTAAGGTGGCACGAGTGGAACAAAATACCAAGCAGAAAGGCTTAGCCTTCCACCCATTACCAATATATAGGTGAATTAATTTAATAGGTATTAATATTGTGTTATCCCAACAACAACTTCATCACGGAGCAATCTTCAAAGCTTCACCTGCAACTAACAATGCTATAAGATGGGCTGAGCGATGTATACTTAGCCAAACAACGGTTTGCTAGGAAGGCGGTTAGAGTGTTTCATGGCAACAATATAGGGGGCTGACAAACAGGAATGGGCATCGAGGAAATATTTAAAGAGCGAGACACCTAGCATAGGCAAAGATAGAAGTGATATCTGAGAATGGTCATCTTGCCTGTTGAGTCCACGGAGGGATCATAACCTTGCTCCTCAAACTCAGCCTCTAAAGGAACCTCGAACTCCGAATCATCACCGGGATCTAACCTACACAACAATGCAACACCGGAACAACAATCAATCATCATGTAATGCTCAAACACATGATGCATGAATATGATGCATATGGACAAAGATATGGTGCAACTCCTAGGAACAAGAAGAGTGCACAAGCAACATGGCAATAACAAGATCACACACATGTGGAACATAAGCAAAAGGAACAAAACTAACATGACCACAAGTGGTTATGTAGATGATTTAAACAAGCCCCCAACCAGTTTTAAAAGTTGTTTAACATGGCAAGGGGTGCAGCTAAGATCAACAACAACATGCTAACATTTCAAATGGGCCGGAAAGAACAAACAATAATTTCCGGAAACTCCCATATGCATATAAATACATTTGGGACAGAACTGTGATAGTCATATTTTAAAGTTGTTAAACATGCAAAGTAACATCACCACATTTTTCCACCCCAAATTCATATAAAGTTTGTTAAATTTAGAGTTGTGGATATTTAGTTATGATTTTTACAAGTTTGAGCATATTTTAAACACAAATTAATTCAAACAACATTTTAAATGTTTTAACATGGCAACAAACTGCATATTATTATTCTACATGAAAATCTGAGCATCTAGCATATATGACATGTTATACATGGATGCATGGATAAAAAGATATTGGCAAAGAAAAATTGTGGCATAATCCGTAAATATGCATGATTTGACAAAAATAGGAAAAAAAATACAAGAACTGAAAAAAACTCTCGCGGGCCGGATTGCAACACTATATAGTGGCCCAGGGATGAAAACATGCCCAGGAGGCGCCTGGGAACCGAACCCAGGACCTCCTGGATGTGCACGCGCGTGAGTAACCAGTCAGGCTAGCAAAGGACTTGTGATGCAGGGGGGCTCGGCTGGAGAAATCCTAAAGGCTCTATAAGAACTGGACCAAAACAAGGCTACGTAGAAAAGGTTTTAACTGCGCCCGTGGGGGATCGAACCCGGGTCTCCCGAGTGCGGGCGTGCGTGGTTAACCACTAGGCTAGGTGCTCCTGGCTTGGAAGGATGGATGCCTCGCCCCTTTTGTCCTCACCCAGGCGGGGTCGAGCCTACTGGACAGAGGAGGCGACGGGGACGACGACGCCGTCTACGAGCATGACAGTGACGGCGAGGCAGGGGAGTATACAGCGGGCGTGCGGAACAGGCTAGGGATGCGCTAAGGTATGTGTGCGTGTGTGTACAAGAGGTGGGCATGAGTGTTTGGAACTTGACCTTCTCGGTCATGTCGGCGAGGCAAAGCTACGGCAAGCGAGGACGAGAGCGAACTGCGAGGCGCTGGGCTGCGAGCGTCCACGCGAGCAAGCACAACGAGTAGAACACAGCTAGCTGGAACCGGAGCACGGGGATGCACACGCGCGCTGCAACAAGTACACACAGACAAAAAGAAATCTACAGACATCGCCCAAGCACCGGGAGCACAGCAAAGACACGGATCGATCGAGTCTCACGGGGTCCTGTATGCCATGGAAAGAAAAGGGAGAGGTAGGTGCGTTACCCAGCACACCCTAGGACATGATGGGGTCGATGGAGACGAGCCGGAGATGATGCGAGGGAGCTCTGAACTTGGTGGGGCCGCTGTTCGCGAAGAAGAGGAAGAAGAAAACGTCGTGGAGCTCGAACCCGAGGCCGTGGCATCGCGTGTGTCGTGGTAGGAGACGTAGGGGGACTTGGCGGTCTTCTCCACGACGGCCGAGGTGGTTGGAGGCGCGGCGAGGGGCTATCCCGAGCTCAAGCTGAAGCTCTCTCGGGTCATGGCGAGCAGGGCGACGGCGTGTGTGTGGAGGCTTACCTAGGCGGCGGCGAGGGAAGGAGAGGAGGGGAATTGGTCGAGGAGGAACCCTAGGGCACCGGGGACATGTTTATACAGCGTAGGGAGCTACTACGACCGTCAAATCACCAAGGTTGTCGACGTGGCTCTGGTGGATGATCTGCCGTATGAGAGGAAGAGGACGATGAACAGAGGCTGATGCTGGTGGCTGCTGCGGTTGTGAGGGTTGGGCTGCAGGTAAGGGAGAGGCCCAATTACAACGCCCATGTAAGGCATTTCCTGTTTAATTCTTTCTTCAAACAAATAATCCACAGAATAGAAAAGGGAAAAGGCCAGGGTTGTATGAGATGAATAGGAAGGAAACAAAAGCACCCTTGAGCTCCTGGATTTATGCAACATTTGATAAAATTGCTTCGGACATTTTAGAGGTAGAAAAATAATACAAGGATGAATAAAATTCAAACTTGAGGTATTTTTGAACCTAACCAGATCAACTTCAAAAAGTGTGAAAATTTGTATAGTGGTTTATGACAATATACAAGATTTATGAGGCAAAGATGGACATTACTTGAAGCTAGCGATATGACTTGTCACAAGAACTAGGAAAGAGATAGTTTTAAGGAAAAGAAAAAGGATAGGGTGCATGGGTCCCAAAAGATACATGAAACAAGACAACATGCATGCTACCTCTCTACGCATATGAAGATTATGATATGAACATCACACAATGCCTCATGATATGGACATGATAGGATGCAAAATGCAATATGCACCAAAGCAACATGATATGACAAGTAATAATGCTCCAAGCAAAACTAAAGAAGCAAAAAGGAAGGACCCCCAAGGAATTTTATGAGGACAAGTTTAATATATTTCCAAAAAGGCCAAGTGTTACATTTGGGGTGTTACATGAAGCTGGGCCGTACTAGGCCGCCGATGGAGCCACGCCACGGGCTGCAGGTAGGCAGGTTTGGGTACCCCCGTTCCGAGGACGCCGACACAAACTCTCTAAAATTTATTCAAAATTAGATAAGTAATATGACACTTAAAAATTCAGAGGCATTTGAAATATATTTGAGTATAGAAAAACAAAAAAATATGGAAATGGGTTGGAATTCAAATTCAAACCTAATTATGAGTTATTTCATTTTTATTCAAATTATTTTTCTACTAAAAATAAATATAGGGAAATAAGGGTCAAATTATTCCCTCCAATGAAAAATTAGGAGAAAATAAATTCGAAATCATTTTTGTATTTTGAAAATGATTTTCATTGGTTTTCAATGCAATAGTAGCATTGTTTGACTTTTATGAAATTTTTAGATTTTATTTGGAGTTGACAAATATTTCATCTTATTCTTTGTACTTTTCTGACCATTTTGAAATATAATATGGCTATAGGATATTTTTATTTTCTTTCCTTTTATTTCCTTTCTTCTCTATTTTTTTAAAAGTAAAGAAAAAGGGCTGAAGCCACGATTCCCCCCAGCCCACGGCCTGCTCCTGAGCGCACCGGGCTTGAATCCCTCCGGATCAGTCATCGATCCCCTTCTCCTCACTCTTCTCTCACAGGGCGTGGGACCCACCCCGACCGACCCAATCGCCTGGTGACCTCCTTCTTTCTTCCTTCGATCTTCTTACAAGTTCGCCGGACCTCGCCATGCCCTCAGGATCCTTGGTCCCCTGCCGTTTGAGCACCCCCGTCCCTCCTACAAAACCCTAGCCCTTCCCATCTCGTTTCCCCTCCAAAAACCCTCTCTCTCGAGACCCCTGTCGGAACCAATTCGTCGTCGGAGCTGCCACGCTGCCGCCTCGCAATTGCCGGTGTCCCATTTTCCTCAGCCATCCTTGGATCCCGTTGTGGCCATCATCGTCTTCGTCGTTGTCTTCTGTGTCCCCTGGAGAAATCACCGGAGCCCCAAGACCAACAGAGCACCTTCCGCGACCAGCACTGAGCCGCCACCATCGCCGGAGCTTCGCCAAACCCCCACCCCGCCACTGTGAGCCTCCTCTCTTTCCCTCCCCCGTCCGATCTAAAATCGGGGGCCCAAATTAGATCCCTCTTTTTTGCGCTGAATCGTTTTTCTCTAAGATGCAGCCATCCGATCGTTAGCTCTAGCGCACGCACCCCTCAGGCACTCCTATTGTTCCACGTAGCCCATAATCCGACTAGTAGGTTTTTCTTTTTTCAGTTTTGTTTTCTTTTTCAGAAAGTGTTTATATTTTAGACCTTTAATATCCTTTATAATATTTAGTGTTTTTGAGTGAGTCTTTTTGCACTAGTTTTATAATTTCTTGTAGTTTCTGTAGGATCCAATAGTTTACAAATTTGAGTAATTTAAATTTAAATTTGATCAAATTTGATTCAAACACTAGATGGCTAATATCTTTTGTATGAAAATACATGTTTAGTTGATTCTGTTTGCGGTTTGTCACTTGATTTATAGTGCATCTAGTAATGCTCCAATTTTTATTTTTGTTTCATTTTTCAATTTGTTTATTTGCGAAACATTATATTTTAGCTATTGTTAGGTTAAGTTGTATTTATTTATTTTTAATAGTTTGCAATTCTTTTCTTTTGTCATTTTTGACAAGTTTTGAATTGTTTCTATTAGTTAATAGTACCCACTTTTAATTGTAGTTAAAATAATTTTTAAATTTGTTTTCTTTTATTTTTGTATAAAAACTTGTTTTGATCATAAGTGGAGTTTTATAATAGCTTTTATGTTGTTTGTTTTTGCATAGAAAACATTAAATAAAATAATTTCAATTATTTTAATAAAAACTATTTTATTTTCTGTCAATTTATTAGTTTCGTAAAAAAGTGTTGTTAAATTTTTACTTAGGGCAATACTATTTTGTTGCTGTGAAGTCATAGAGTTTTCTTTAATAGGTTCTTTATAGTTTTTCTTTGGATTTCCTTGAAGTTTTTCTTTTGATTTTTATTTGGTTTGTCTTTTGGATTTATTTAACGCTCTTATTGGTTGATTGTTACTATGATTGTTAGAATTGCTCCCCAGAGTGCATGCTTATGTGAATGCAATGTTCGACTATATAGATTTTCATCGGAGAGTGATAAATACTATCAAGTTTTATGTGAGTGATATAACCGTCATCAAGTAATACCACACAAGTTTGCTTTGACCATTTTATTTATACATATGTTTTTATTGCATTTAGTGTCACCCTTTTCAACATCCCTCCAGTAGTTATATTGAATCTTGTAGTTGAGTAGAAGCCCAAGGTAGCAACCCACTCTAGTGTTACTGAGACCCAGGAACATTGTTTATGTTATGTGTGATATCCTGGCTTATTAGGGATGATAGACTACTCATATCAATAAGGAATTTCTTCTTTTCCGGGAGCCCATTCGGAAAGAACTCGAAAGTTAAGCGTGCTCAGCTTGGAGTAGTTTCAGGATGGGTGACCGACCGGGAAGCTGCTCCCTGGTGCGCATGAGTGAGGACAAAGTGCGTAGAAAAGACTAGTATTGATATGTGAGGCCAGTCTTGATCCCGCCAGGAGTAACGACCACCGGCGGGTGTGTCAGGGGCGTTACAAGTTGGTATCAGAGCCGACCCTCGCGGCTACACGGATGTTTGCGGACACGTGCTCGGTCATGTTGTTCATGACGTTTGTGACCCGTCGTGGCACACGGCATGGCACATGTATCGGACTGGATGCACAGACGGTTGTGCCAAGAGGGAACGTTCATGTGGCCCGACGAGGATGTCGGTTCCTCTGAGTGTGGGTGTATGTGATAGCCTGGCTTATTAGGGATGATAGACTACTCATATCAATAAGGAGTTCCTTCTTTTCTGGGAGCCCATTCGGAAAGAACTCCAAAGTTAAGTGTGCTCAGCTTGGAGTAGTTTCAGGATGGGTGACCGGCCAGAAAGTTGCTCCCGGGTGCGCACGAGTGAGGACAAAGTGCCCAGAAAAGACTAGTATTGATATGAGAGGCCGGTCTAGATCCCACGAGGAGTAACGACAACCGACGGGTCTGTCCGGGGTGTTACATTATGCTACACTATCATGGACGAGGATTGGTATGAGTGCTCATGAGTGGTGTGTGAAGGAGGACTCTACGTCAATAATGACAACTTCAAGATGGCAACTACAGAGCCTGCATCTAAAAGACCTCAAGACTTCGAGAATTGAGACAAGAATTCAATACACACTACTGTGTGGAGGATAGTTTTGATGGGCACCCTGGAGCAACCAGTGGATGACCCAGGATGCATGGAGGAGCACCATGACATCTTGCGGAAAGCTTCACCTAGACTCATAGAGACGAAAGAATACTTCATGCTGGGAAGTATACTTGTGTAGCCAGAAGTAACTATGGGCCTTGGCTTGGTTGATCTTAGTTGTGACTCTGACTGGACAGTTGCTAGCAGAGGTAGTGGAAAGGTCGGTATAGATGGGTACTGTCAGTCACTGTTACAACGAGCTGCTATACAAACGGTTTTTAATCCCTTTCCATGACAGAAATTTAAACCCTCGCCTTGACAGTGTGTGCGATAGGGGGTCCTTCCCACACGACCGAGAAACCGTCGGGGATAGGGAGTCTTGATGCAGACGCGTTGCCAAATGTAATCGTATGTGATGCACCAACATATCGCACACACCACACTGTAACACACGTGTGGGATTGGTGATCAAATGTTTCTAATGACGCAGTGAAACCAAAGGTATTTCTTACTGAACCGTTTGTGAAACAGTATCTAAGGCACATGGGCCATCATAGGAACTATGTGCGATATGTGCCCCATTGCACACGAGTTTTCTGCGGATATTGTCTGCCATGCATGACACCATCGCACATGTTTCGCGAATAATTATCATGTGCGATAATGTGCTATCACAAATGGTTCAAGAGCCCCTTTGCACGTGTACAAGTGATGTATATCATTTGTGAGTTGTTGTGTATCACTGACAGTTGCGGTCGGAGTGATGTGTGCTTTACATTTGGGATCGCACACGTTTCCTGAAAAATTTACGAGTGGTATTGCATTTTACTTTGGGCATGGTTTACTATAAGCTCTCATGTGCGATAATCAGCTATCACAAACGGTTTGGGAGCCCCTAGGCACAGGTAGAAGTGCTGCAAATCATCTGGTCCGATGTGTATCACCAACAGTTCCACTATAATTGATGTATGCTTCCGGTTGTGGATCGCACACACTGACTTAGTTGAACCGTGTGCGCATAAATGGCCAGGTTAAGGCAAGAATATCGCATTTGAATCGGCATGCAAAAATAAAATTCGCCGCAATATGCAATTGAACAAAAGTGTCCACATGAAGAACATTTATCAGCACTCGCAACAATTGCAATTGAATAAATGGTAGCTAAATGCCATTGATTTGTCGACATATGTATGCATTACATAATTAATCACAATGTATGAAATATGAGGACCTCATCACATGGAAAACAATGGATTCGTGTGTATATGTTTAGCGGTAAGAGTAAGCCGGTAAACATATACGCATGGTATGTACAAAATGGTATGAAACTTTTAGAGTGTAGTCAAAATGCTATGAAACAATGGAGAGTATCACCGGGTAAACATATACCAAAACCAGGGTGTTAACCTAGTGATAATAAAGATTGTTTCCCAGAATGAATCATTGTGAAGCAAGTACCAGTTTTGTATGTACAAATGGTATGAAACTTTTACAGTGTACTCATATGCACATATAACTCACCTACTCCAAATTCAGCTCAATCCAAGCGTACATGGGAGTGCTACTTCAACATTCCAAATTATGTCCAGTTTGGCACATTGTGAAGCAAGTGCTAGTTAAAGTTTATTCTAATGATCTGCAATTTGCATAGATGATCATCTTAGTGTATGATCACAGTCAACCAAACCTCATCCTTCATCTCCAAGCATGTGTTTCCGAGTACACTACAAACACCTTGTTGTGCATTTTCCTCCAGCAAGCTCTAGTCACATCTTTGGCCACTGTTCTTGTTTCTTCTCTCCTTGGCTCTCTTTGATGAATGCCCACTCGGTCTGATAAAGTTACGCTTGCCAAAGCACAACGTGTGCGCATGTTCACGCAGTGACTACGTGCTCGGCAAGCCTGTCTACGCGGTCTGGCGAATGGGACCCTGTTTTCATCGGTTCGCTCGAGCTCTTTCCACCTCTCCTTGTCTAGGAGCTTCTCTGGCTTGTCGCCCTCGCCCTAGATCGGTTTGCCCATTGTCTAGCTTGCCGATGAGTCGCGTCGGCCGCGCTCGTGACCTTTTGCCGCTGCCTCCACCATTGTTCATTTGACTGCGAGCTCTGGAGTGTTCCCGAGCCTCCTCACTACTATATATAGATGTCCCGACCTCCTTCGCAGCTCATCACCCTCCCTGGGCTTCTCCTAGACCACCGGAGCTTCTTGTCTTTCCCCCGTGCGCCATCACCGCCATCCACGTCTAAATCCAGCCAACCCAAGCCTCTCTCTCTCTCCCTTCCATCACCACTAGAGGACTCCCCACTACCCCACGAGCCACCCACACGCTTCCTTTTTCGTCGAAGCCACGGTGGCCTCGCCCCCAAGAATGGCCGGAGGTCGCTTCCGCCATAGTATGCACCGCCAGCCTCAGGCCCCCTCGATGCTCGTCCATTGAACTAGTGGGTGTGGCGTCTTCTCCTGCTTCCGCCGGTGGTCGGAGCATGGCCGGAGTCGCCGAGCATGTCGACGTTTGCTCATCCTCGACCTCCTTTGCTTACCCCGTCAGGAGGAGGAAGAAGGAGGCACGAAGAAGAGAGTGATCATCGTGGGACCTGCCTCTCGGTCTCACAGGTGTTGACTAGCCCCGGGCCCGTGCGGACTAAGTGAAGGCGTATTCCTTGGAATACTTTTTTGTTTAGAGAAAGCATATTTCGATTCTTCTTCGGCTTAAAGTGCGTTTTCGTTTGCCGAAGGCGTATTTTCTGAGAAAGCGCTTTCTGTTTAACCCGTGAGGGATCTGTTTGTAATCATTTCTGTTACAAATTGGTCCTTAGCCTTCAACCATCCGTATCTCCGCGACCATAGCTCCAATTTAGCTGAATCAAAAGCACATGTTCTCGTCTCGTCTAGCCTGTTCTGTTGGTACCATTTTCACTATGTTGTCACATACTAAAAATGAACATTTTTCCCTTGCCCCAAATCTACCACTTCAAGAGAGAACCATTTTCATCAAATCTTTCCACGAGTTCATCGCACTTCCTCCTAGTGTATTCTTCCCAAGGCAAGCCAAGACAGCCACTTGCATGATGGTCTTGCAATATTCTTTGATTTCTACTTGAATATTTAAATAATTTGTGCATGTTAATATTTTCGAAAAATACTTTATATTGCCTATGGATCCATGCTTGTTACTATGCCATGAGTATTTTGTATCTGTTAGTTAAATGATTCCTTGCTACCATTGTTATCATGTTATATTCTGGTGGTTATTTCCGATGCTACTGATCATGCTTTGTTCATATGTAGTCTTATACTACTGTTATTCTTAATCATCGTTATCCCTTGCTCATTTGCATCTAATAGAATAAAGGATTTGATGTTGATACTCATATGTTCATGCTTCCTATCCATGCTCGTGTTGTTGCCATGTCCATACGCATTGTCATCATGATATTTTATTATTATGGCTTATCTTGTTATCATTCGAGCTTAACTAGACTTTAATAGAACTTGAACACCTATTGGCTGAGCCATAGTGCCGTCGAGTCGAGCTGGCCAGTGCAACCACTCTTGCTTGTATGTGAAGTCCCTAATTTGGTCTATTGTCATGCCTATTGCCAGTGCCTCCAACAAGGGAAGGTTATCTGCGTGCGCTATCCTAGCGCGGTAGGCGGCGATAACCTTGTGTGCCCATAGTTGTTGTAGGGCCTTTTTCCCTGTTTGGGACCATTTTTGTTTTGCCATTACGGTGGCTGTTTGATGTCTGAAGTGGCATCCGGGATTATGATAGTATAATCATGATGGTAAGTAATATGGATATTTAGGTGGATAAGAGATTACGAACGGAGTAAGTTGGTCCATGATATTTGTAGACATGATGCATTCTAGTACTAGTATCACCCTGTTCGTTTCATGTTACTTCCATGCTCATGTTGTTTTAGTAGTATCATGCTCATCATGGATGATTAATATGTAAATGCTATGTTTTTGTTTATCTTGATTGCTTTTTCTTATTGTGAGCTTGTGAGTACATTCAAAGTACTCACCTTGCGTGTCATGCTGGTATTGCAGGTCATGGAGTGACTTCTTGATTGTCAAGGATCCCAAGTTTGCGAGCTAGGATACATGTTCTAGCCAAAGTCCCTGCGGAGTGGAATCCATCGTTGTCGTCGTTGTTCCGCTGCTAGAAGTTATTCCGCTGCTTCGAGTTGTTCTGCTGCCAGCATAGAACTACCCGAGCAGGCGTACTGTCGTCGTACCAATGTAATTCGTTGTGATATCAGAACCATTATATCGGTATCATTTGTAATAAGATATGGTTTATTCCATGCCAAGCAGTGCCGTATTCCAGAAGACTTGAATTCTGGGCTGGAATACGGGGTGTTCCGGTCTCTCTGAGCCGGGGTGCCACAAGGTTTGGTATCAAAATAGGTCTGGCTATAGGACGCCCTAGTCCGCGCGAACGTTAGAAATCGACTAAATAGAGTCTAGTTGGGTTGCTGCATTTGGTTGTTGCATAGCATGCATATAAAATTATTACCTTGTCACTAACGGGTACTCTTGTGAGTGTAGGTGGCATCGGATTCAATCCACTACCTGCACCCCCAGTTTTCATACCTGATTTTTGGTGTTTGGTGTCAGTTCTATCCTAGTCGAGTGATGCCGAGGTACCATGTGGTATCTAACATTTGCAGGAGTTATGCTCAGGTATCGCTCAATATCTTTCTGCCAGCCACACATATAGTCTTCGTGAAAGACATGTTTCTACATCGGGTCGTGCCATCCAACTAGCCGCCCTGGTAACTCTTACTAATCGTTGTTATCCAAAAAGGGCAATGCCAGCAAGCTTTGTTTTCACCGCTATCCTACCCCATCACCTATTCCTTGGACGACTACGGGTTCCCTTTCCATACGCTTGATGATAATGTGGTCATGACCTCCGTGTCTTGCTACATGATCACCATGTTTGTCCTCACCTCTAAGCCCGTCCAGCTACAACGAGTGTTAAGCAAGCACTTGGTGTATCTTTGGTTACACCAACTCCCGCCACACAAGAGTTCACTTCCGTGCACACCACCACATCATATTAGATCATAGAACCGAAGTTCTTGCGATATTTGTGTGCTTAAGTAGGTATGCATATTGTTGTGAATATGTAATGCCCCGGATGTAACACTTTCCCTATATGGCAATATATAAACTTTGGCTTCATCATTTGCGTTCCGGGTTCTTCTTCTTTTCGGGTTTCTTCGTTTTGTCGTGTGTGTGTGTGCATTTCATCCATGTCATGTTGTCATGTTCATTGCATTACATTTGTGTTATCTCTTGCATCCGGTCCCACTCGTCTCTTCCCGTTGTCCGTTTCGAGTGCCGACGCTCTCACATGTGCCCGTGGCATCCCCGAGTCCTTCTTCCGTGTTAGGCGTGTAACGATTTCGGAGTGGCGTGAGACTTGTCGTGCGATGTTATTTTGATACGTGTAGGCCGCCTGTCAAGTTTCCTCGCGATTGGAGTTCGTTTGGTACTCCAACTGTTAACCTCGTGGGCTAAAAGTACCTCCTCTTTGAGGCCCAAGACCCCCTCCACAACAGCCCACCAACCCAGCACAACCCTTCCCATCATCTCGGTCGTCGAATTGTGATCGCGTGGCCGAAAACCGCTCCCCTTTTGGAGTCTCCTAGCTCCTTGTGCCTATAAAAACGTCCACCCCTCCATTTTCGTCCAAAACCCTAGCCTCCTCCTAGCTCCAGCCGCCGCCTCGTTTTCCGTGCCGGGCGGACGTGTCCGTCCGCGCCGGACACAACCACCGCCTCCCACCGCGCGGGCCCGCCGGGCCCGCGCCGGCCCCCGCGGCCCGCATCGCTTCCGCCCGCCGCGCGCGACCTCCGCCACCGTCCTCCTCAGCTCCGGCGCCGTCTCCGCCGTCGCGAGGCCCCGCCACCGCGCCGCCACCCGCAGGCGGCAGGAGCCCCGCCGCGCCGCCCGAGCTCCTCGAGCTCGCAACGCTGCCGGCTCGCGGCCCCTCGAGCAGCTCGCGCCGCCGCCCTTCGAAGCTTCCTCCGGCGGCCCCCTCGCCGGCCCCCTCTGGCAACCCCCGCCCGCCGGAGTTGCCGCGGCCCGCCGGCCGCCGCCAGCTTCGGTCGATCTCGATCCCGATCGATCCAGAGCCATATCTAGCCAGGGTTCCAGCAGGAAACCCTAACGGGCCGCGCCCGCGACCCGCGGACCCGCGACCCGCGGACCCGCGACCCGCTCCGTTGACCGCCCGCGACCCGCGTTGACTCCAGTGAGGTTGACCCTTGTCTTTTTGGCTAAGTCTTTTAGTTATTTTCATTGTCTGATGCATTTTTTTGATGATGATAACTTTACTGTGCTTGTCCGATTTGTGCGTATGATATGTCAAAATGATCATGGTGACATGTACTATGTTTTGTTCCATTGTGTCATGCATGGTTGAGTCCATCTAGATGTCTTAATATTCATGACAAGAGTGCTACATGATATAAGCTGCTGCTATTAGTTGTTTTCATGCCATGTTTGAGATGTGATAACTTGGTGCATGTTTATTCAAATGAAGCAAATGATATGTCAAAATGTTCATCATGAAATGCTCTACATGTTGGTTGCTATAGCATGCATGTTAGAGTTCATATTGCCATGTTTATCCCTGTTGCAAAAGTGCATGTGGCTGTTAGGTTTTGTAACTTGTTACGAGATGCCTAGTTGAGGAGCTCGTTGTTATTGATGTGATTGTCCCCATGTGACATACTCATATGTTTTGGACTCCCCATCATGTGTTCTTTGCTGTAGTGCAAACCACTTGCCATGTTATGCTTTGAGGTGACTTAAACATGCTCACAAACATGCCATGATAATATTGCTGTTTTAACACTTAGTGAAATTTCACTAAGTCTGGAATCTGTAATATCCGGATGCTATGTTTGCTTGTTGTTCTAGGCTAATCCATGTTAGTCTTGGGGTGGCCTTTGATCATTCCTTGCTGTATATATTGTTGTCTATCCATCCATGCCCTCACATGCTCATTTGGGTTGCTGTAGCATATTTAACTCTTGCTCCCAATTTGCTATAAAATATTGCTGTCAGGTTTTTATTGTCATGATCAAAATGTTGTGGCTTGTTGCTATCGATCCATGCCTCCTATGGAGATGCTCCAATGGAGTTGTTTGCTGTAGGATATGTCTACTTCATGTCCATGCTTCTTTTCACCATGTTTGAGTGATGTAGAGTATATAATTGTTGCTCCAAAGTTGCTATGTGGCTGTTAGTTTCAGCTTTGCATTGTTTCTTGTTTCAGTTGTATCTTTTAGTCCCTTGCTCCGTTTCGAGCGTGCCCTACATGAAACTTGTGTGATTTTGCATGTAGATTCATAATATCATCTTGTTAACATGTTTCGAGTATGTTTGCTTGATGTTTGGGTGCATTTTGCACCGCTGCCATGGTTATCTTGTTTTGATCATATCATCTAGACAGTAGCTCCGTTTTAAACAAACTTTATATGAAACTTGTCTAGATTTTTGTGTAGATTGTCATGGTGCATGTTAACTTGCTGTTTAACAACTTTAACGTAAGGTTTGATCAGATCTGGACTAATTTCAAAATATGCATATGAGGACTTACCGGATTTGTCTTAAGTAGTTTCCGGCCTCATTTAAACCTGCTGTTTCTTGTGTTGTTTCTCTGTGCTTCCTACCTTGCCATGTTTTGCATCCTAAATAGACTTGTCTTGCATCCTACTTGCTTGAGAATATTGTCATGTTTCTTCTGTTGTTTCTCTGTGCTTCCTATGTTGTCATGTTGAGCATCCTAAGTGCATCTGAAGTGCTTCCTTAGTGCATCAGCCATGCATCCTGTAGTTTGTGCATTGCATCTTGTTTGATTTCCTGCCTCGTGTGTTCTTGTGTTGAGTAGAGTCGGAAGCCGAGACCGAGTACGAGAACGAGGTTACTACCGAGGTTGAGAACGTGGAGCCCTCTTACGATTCCATCGACGACTCGACAGGCAAGATGACCTGACCCAGATATCATTACTATCTTTGCCTATTGCTAGAAGTCTCGCTCTTTAGCTTATTGCCTCGATGCCCATGTTTGTTTTGTCAGCCTCCTATTGTAACCATGAATCTGTCTAACCACCCTACCTATGCAAACCTTTGATTGGCTACGTAGGCTTCGCTCAGCCCCTCTTATAGCATTGTTAGTTGCAGGAGAAGATTTGAAGATTCTTGCTTCATGTTGAAGCTATTGTTGGGATATCACACTATATAAACTCTTAATCTAAATCATCTATATATTGGTAATGGGTGGAAGGCTAAGCCTCTTGCTTGGTGATTGGTTCCACTCATGCCCCCCTAGGAACCGTATAAACCGGTGTTATGTTCCTTGATTTTGCGTTCCTCACACGGTTGGGGTTATGGGATCTCCTCGATAAACCACTTAGCGCTAAGGCTTTTCCAGCAAGTCCCAACATTGGTACTCCATTTGCCTAATAACTAAAACTTGCATAGGGCTTTGCAAACCCGAGTTCTTAATTAACAACCCCCGGGCCAGTGCTCCACACGAGTGTTGGTCCAACCGGGCCAACTGCGGGGCCACCATGAGGAAGCTCGAGGATTGGTATTTTCCTGTAGGCTGTCCCATCCGGTCTTGGCCTGAGACTAGATACGCGCGGCTATTGTCAGGGTGTCGGCACGGCGGGAGGATTTGCTGGATTAGTCTTACCTTAGTCGGAGTATCTTGAGCACGGGATTCCGAGAATACTCGGGCCTTCCCACCTTGGAGTTGCGACTCCGCGAATCGTGGGCTTGTAATGGGCCAAGTTGGAACACCCCTGCGGGGTTTTGAATTTTCGAAAGTCGTGCCCGTGGTTATGTGGAGATGGGAATTTGTTAATATCCGGTTGTAGAAAACTTGACACCGTGTTCAGAACACACCACCAGCGTGAGTACCGTGACGGTCATTTTCCGAAAGGGGTTCGGGAAGTGAACACGTTGGGGTTATGATTGCCGTGCTTAGTTAGGATCACTTCGTGATCATCTTGTCGCTCATGGAACTTCTCTTCTCGCTCTTATCACGTAAGCTAGTGCTAGTGCAGCTGCAGCCTTTTATTCTTTCTTCAGCCTTGTTCCACACCCAAGGCTTAGATAGTTCTGCTACCCGGGAACGGGATTGCTGAGTCCTCTGTGGCTCACAGATTCTTCACCACACCAGATGCAGGTACCATGGTGAGCTACTCAGGTGACGGCACCGAGCTATACTGGGAGTACGATGAGGAACGTAGCCGTTACTATGTGCACTATCCCGATGATCAGTAGTGGTTTCTACTAGGGGCGATCCGAACCTGTGGCTTTATGTATGTTTGGTATCTTTCATTTGGATCTTCACCCATAGTCGGGTTGTGATGTTATTTGGATGATGATTGCTATGTAATGTATTGTGTGACGTGGCGAGTGTAAGCCAACTATCTCTTTTCCTTTTCATCCCTATTTTTACATGAGATGTGCAAAGATACCGAACTTGAGGTCATTCCGGAATGGGCTTATACCTTTAAGTCGTGCCTCGACACGTAGGATGTATAGTCCCATCCTGGGCATTACAAGTTGGTATCAGAGCCTTCTCCGACCTAGAAGCCCCCACTGATTGATCGAATCGTTGACGGTTGAGTCTAGGCACACACTTAAAATGTTTTGAGTCCTATATATATATATATATCGGAGAGTAGGATTTCTTCTGCTCCTCATCTCTTTTCACTCTGGTGAGGACTCCTGACGATTACTCTTGCCTCTTCTACTCTCAAAAATTCACCAAATATTTTTTAGGAATCTCGCAAGTATTGTCTGGATTGTTCTGATGTCTTTGTGACGAGAACATTGTTCTCGATGCCTCCTGTCATTTAGGGGTTGTGGCAGTGTCCCGGGGAGTTGAGCTCCGAGGTGTTGTCGTCACAAACATATCGCATCAGTTCTGGAATACTTAAGACCGCCGACATCGAAAACTCTCCTATGCGGTTAGTGGCAAGATAACCCCGACATCACCCAGTACTGGGGAGGTAGTTCGGGAGTATTGCCATAGCTTGTATAGTAGATGCGTTTCGAAGGTCCGAGGTAGATGGTTTCCGGAAATAACTGGTTATGTGTTGAAGGATGGATACAGCTGGATGTAGGATTAGAGTTGAGTGCGCGATGCTTCCCCTGTATCCCCAACACCTGATTGCATAACTGGAAACTTTCGGAAATTAATAGGTGGGTTCATCTAGTAGCTCATAGGCATTCTTCCAACGAATGCAGGATATGGAGTTCGGGGTTCTACATTGAGTGAAGTAGTTTTATGGCCGTTGTTCCAATCGGGAGTTGCATCTTAAAGGGTCATTGGCTATGCTGATCCAGGGATTGCAAAACCCTTTTGTAACACGTTTCATAAGCTTTTAGCACGAATATGTCGAACGAAGCTTCTATCTTGTATTTGTTCTATCTGCTCCTTGTTGTTTTTTTAATTACCTTTTGTCTCCTAAGTGGCTTCTCGTGAAGATTGTTGTTACTATTAAACTGAGAATTACATTCGTTCCTATTGTTCAAATGATTCTTGTGAAGACTTTGTTGCAATTTCTAGCCGTTTATTCAACTTATATATTCTTCAATCAATGGCTAATAGTGGTCATCTCTTTCAGGATGGCTCCTAAAAGGGTTCCCAACGCTAACCCAGAGGGTGAAGAGGTTCCTGATCGTCCTCCTTCCCCTCCTCCTCCGTCTGAGGCCTGGAGAGCAATTATGCAAGCGGGGAACCAGAACACCCAGATGCTTATGCAAATGATGCAGAATATTCAAGCAAATCAAGCAAATCAGGGTGCTCATGGGAACCAAGGCAATTTGTTCAACCAACCTCATTTTGCTACGCTCAACCATTTCTTGGCAAATCAACCAAAGGCATTCAGTTACTGCGTGGACCCTCTAGATGCTGAAGACTGGATAACAGATATCAAGAAGCATTTCGAGTGCAGTAACATCAGGCCCGAGGACTATGTGAAGTTTGCAGCCTTCCAACTCAAGGACCAATCAGCTGATTGGTGGCAGCAGTACAAAGACTCTAGAGCAGGGCGTGTAATCTACTGGGATGATTTCTTCAAGGACTTTCGTTCTCACCACATTCCAACAAGTGTCATCGAGGGTATGCGTGAGCAATTCCGCAACCTGAAGCAAGGCTCAATGATTGTCTACCAATATAATGTCAAGTTCCAGAACCTTTCCCGCTATGCCAAGCAAGACATCCCAGATGCCAAGAGCAAGATCTATCAGTTTCGCGGTGGTCTGAAGGATGAACTCCAACTTGCTCTCACCTTGTTCGAGCCTGATGAGTTTGATCAATTCTATAACATGGCACTTAAGCAAGAGGCAGCCCAGCTCAAGATGGAAGCTTCCAAAAAGAGGATCAGAGACGCTGTTCACTCCTCCTCTTCTTCTCAAGTGGTTGCAAAGCAACATAAGTTTTGGCTTCCACCTCCTCCAGTGATCCGAGCTCCCAACAACAACAACAACAAGAATTCTGGTGGCCGTGCTTTCTCCCACCCACACAACCAAGGCAATCAGTCCAAGTCGCAGTACCAAGCTCCAAGACCAAGTGTTCCTCCTCCTCGTCCACTTGCTGAGGTCACTTGCTACAAATGTGGTCTGAAGGGTCATTATTCCAACAAGTGCACCAACCCAAGGCGCCTTCCGCCTCCTCCACCTGTTAGCACTGCTATTGTCAAGCACAATCCCAGGCATGCAAGAGTGAACCTGATGAGTGCAGCTCAAGCAGAAAATTCCTCTGATGTGATAATTGGTAATCTTCCAGTTAACTCTATTCCTGCAAAGGTCCTGTTTGATTCTGGTGCATCACTTTCCTTCATGTCATGTCCATTTGCATCTAAGCATAACGTGGGCATAGTGGACTTGCCAAAGAGGTTATCTGTTATTTCTCCGGGTAAACGTATGACTTCCACTTCAAAGCCTCCGGATGTATCTATTCGTATGGGTGATTACCGCTTTCTGGCTTCTCCGGTTGTTCTCGGCAACTCAAACATTGATCTTATTCTTGGGATGGATTGGCTTTCTCAGCATGATGCTCACATTGATTGTGCAAACAAGGAAGTCAAGCTTACTCATTCCAATGAATACGTGATTATCTTCGCGTCTCGAGATAACACAATTAGGCTATTCTCTCTCAATGACAAGGGCGAGATTAATGCCATCTCTCAAATTCCTGTGGTCAACGAGTACAAAGGCGTTTTTCCTGAAGAGCTTCCAGGCATGCCTCCGCATCGTCAAGTTGAATTTGTCATTGAACTCGAGCCTGGTACTGAGCCAGCATGCTGGCGTCCGTACAAGCTCTCCCCTGAAGAGTTGAAGGAGTTGAAGAAACAACTTGATGAACAAGAGCGTGTGGGTCTGATCAGGCCTAGCACGTCTCCTTGGGGCTGTGGTGTCTTATTTGTCAAGAAGAAGGATGGCACGGAGCGCCTTTGCGTTGATTACCGGCCATTGAACAAGAAGACAATAAAGAACAAGTATCCGCTCCCCAACATCAATGAATTGTTTGAGCAGCTCAAAGGAGCAAAAGTGTTCTCAAAGCTCGATCTCCGGATGGGCTACCACCAAAGTCGCATTTGTGAAGAAGATATCCACAAGACTGCCTTCAGAATGAGCTACGGCTCATATGAGTATATAGTCATGTCTTTTGTCCTCGCTAATGCTCCACCTACCTTCTCGAGAATGATGCACTACATTTTGAACCCCTACACCACCGAATTCGTGCTTATGTATCTAGATGACATCTTGGTATTCTCCAAGAATGAAGAGGATCACGAAAAGCACCTCCGTCTGGTTCTCGACAGACTCCTGAACATAAGTTCTATGCCAAGTTCTCCAAGTGAGAATTCTGGCTGGATAAGGTCTTGTATCTGTGCCATATCATCTACGCTGACGGTATTGCTGTGAACCCCGAGAAAGTTGAAGCGATTGTCAACTGGGAACCTCCTCAGAACGTCAAGCAACTCCGAAGCTTCCTTGGTCTTGCTAGCTATTGCAGAAGGTTCGTTGAGAACTTCTCCAAGATTGCCAAGCCTCTCTCCAACTTGCTGCAGAAGAATGTCAAGTACAAGTGGTCTTCGGATTGTGATGTGGCATTCAAAACTCTCAAAGAAAAGCTCATCTCTGATCCGGTTCTTACTCCTCCAGATGAGTCCAAGCCCTACGATGTATTCTGTGATGCTTCTCTTCAAGGACTTGGTGGTGTGCTTATGCAAGACAAGAAAATTGTGGCATACACCTCTCTTCAATTGAAGCCAAGTGAGAAGAGCTACCCCACACATGATCTCGAGCTAGCAGCTGTGGTACACGCCTTAATCACGTGGAGACACCTTCTGTTGGGCAGAAAAGTCGACATCTTCACCGATCACAAGAGCTTGAAGTACATCTTCACACAGCCGAACCTGAACCTTCGCTAGACCCGTTGGGTTGAAATGATCCAAGAGTATGATCCAAGCATCGAATACACACGTGGCAAGGCAAATGTCATTGCAGATGCCTTGAGCAGAAAGGCATATTGCAAGAGTCTCCTTATCAAGCCATTTCAGCCTGAGCTTTGTGAAGCATTCAGGAAGCTCAACCTCCAAGTTGTTCCGCAAGGCTTTCTTGGAAATCTTCAAGTTGCTCCTACCTTGGAAGATCAGATCCGTGAGGCCCAACTCGGTGATGCTATGGTGCAGAAAGTGAAACATGGTATTGCAAAGGGTACTCCAAAATACAAGTGCTATCGCGTTGATGAGAGAGATACCTTGTTCTTTGAGGACAGACTTGTGGTTCCCAAGGGTGATCTCAGGAAGCTCATAATGAACGAAGCACATGACTCCCTCCTTTCGATTCATCCTAGAAGTTCAAAGATGTACCAATACATCAAGCAATCTTACTGGTGGACTCGCATAAAAATGGAGATTGCCCAATTCGTGAATGAATGTGATGTATGCAGAAGAGTGAAGGCAGAGCATCAACGTCCAGCCGGTCTTCTCCAACCTCTTCCTATTCCTGAGTGGAAATTCGACCACATTGAAATGGATTTCGTCACTGGGTTTCCCAAGTCCAAGAAAGGGAATGATTCTATCTTTGTTGTCATCGACAAGCTTACCAAGGTAGCTCACTTCCTTCCAGTCAAAGAATCCATCAATGCAGCTCAACTGGCAGAGTTGTACACTTCCAGAATTGTGTCCTTACATGGCATTCCTCAAGTTATCTCCTCAGACCGTGGAAGTTTGTTCACATCCAAGTTCTGGGACTCCTTTCAGTCTGCCATGGGCACTAAGATCCGTTTCAGCACTGCGTTTCACCCTCAGACTAGTGGTCAAGTCGAGAGAGTGAACCAGATCCTAGAAGATATGCTCAGAGCTTGTGTCATATCTTTTGGCATGAAGTGGGAAGAATGTCTTCCGTTTGCCGAGTTCTCTTACAACAACAGTTTCCAAGCAAGTGTCGGCAAAGCTCCGTTTGAAATCCTCTATGGCAGAAAGTGCCGTACTCCTCTCAACTGGTCCGAGATTGGTGAACGTCAACTTCTTGGCAATGACTTGATCTCAGAAGCCGAAGAAATGTGCAAAGTCATATGTGAGAATCTCAAGGCCGCTCAATCACGTCAGAAGAGCTACTATGACGGCAAGCATCGTGATTTGGCCTTCAACATTGGTGATCATGTCTACCTCCGTGTTTCTCCTATGAAAGGAACCCAAAGATTTGGTATCAAAGTAAAGCTTGCTCCTAGATACGTGGGCCCTTTCAAGATCCTTGGCAAAAGAGGCGATCTAGCCTATCAACTTGAGCTCTCTTCCAACTTCGCTAATGTTCATGATGTGTTTCACGAGTCTCAACTCCGCAAGTGCTTCAAGGCTCCTGAATGAACTATTCCGTTTGAGGAGATTGATCTTCAACAAGACTTGTCTTACCGAGAGCATCCCGTTGCTATTCTTGAAGAAACCGAGCGCAAGACCCGCAACAAGTCAATCAAGTTCTTGAAAGTCAAGTGGTCACACCATACCGACCAAGAAGCTACATGGGAACGAGAAGATCACCTTCGTTCCGAGTACCCTTCCTTCTTCCAGTCCTAGATCTCGGGACGAGATCTTTTCGTAGTAGAGGAGAGTTTGTAATGCCCCATATGTAACACTTTCCCTATATGGCAATATATAAACTTTGGCTTCATCATTTCCGTTCCGGGTTCTTCTTCTTTTCGGGTTTCTTCGTTTTGTCGTGTGTGTGTGTGCATTTCATCCATGTCATGTTGTCATGTGCATTGCATTGCATTTGTGTTGTCACTTGCATCCGGTCCCACTCGTCTCTTCCCATTGTCGGTTTTGAGTTCCGACGCTCTCACACGTGCCTGTGGCATCCCCGAGTCCTTCTTCCGTGTTTGGCCGTGTAATGTTTCCGGAGTGGCGTGAGACTTGTCGTGCGATGTTATTTTGATACGTGTAGGCCGCCTGTCAAGTTTCGTCGCGTTTGGAGTTCGTTTGGTACTCCAATAGTTATCCTCGTGGGCTAAAAGTACCTCCTCTTTGAGGCCCAAGACCCCCTCCACAACAGCCCACTAACCCAGCACAACCCTTCCCATCATCTCGGTCGTTGAATGGTGATCGTGTGGCCGAAAACCGCTCCCCTTTTGGAGTCTCCTAGCTCCTTGTGCCTATAAAAACGTCCACCCCTCCATTTTCGTCCAAAACCCTAGCCTCCTCCTAGCTCCAGCCGCCTCCTCGTTTTCCGTGTCTGGCGGACGTGTCCGTCCGCGTGACACAACCGCCGCCTCCCACCGCGCGGGACCGCCGGGCCCGAGGCCGGCCCCCGCGGCCCACATCGCCTCCGCCCGCCGCGCGCGACCTCTGCCGCCGTCCTCCTCAGCTCCGGCGCCGTCGCCGCCGCCGCGAGGCCCCGCCAACGCGCCGCCACCCGCAGGCGGCCGGAGCCCCGCCGCGCCGCCCGAGCTCCTCGAGCTCGCACCGCCGCCGGCTCGCGGCCCCTCGAGCAGCTTGCGCCGCCACCCTTCGAAGCTTCCTCCGGCGGCCCCCTCGCCGCCAGGCCCTTGCCGACCCCTCCGGCAACCCCCACCGGCCGGAGTTGCCGCGGCCCGCCGGCCGCCGCCAGCTTCGGTCGATCTCGATCCCGATCGATCCAGAGCCAGATCTAGCCAGGGTTCCGGCGGGAAACCCTAATGGGCCGCGGGCGCGACCCGTGGACCCACGAGCCGCTCCGTTGACCGCCCGCGACCCGCGTTGACTCCAGTGAGGTTGACCCTCGTCTTTTTGGCTAATTCTTTTAGTTATTTCATTGTCTGATGCATTTTTGTGATGATGATAACTTTTACTGTACTTGTCCGATTTTTGCGTATGATATGTCGAAATGATCGTGGTGACATGTACTATGTTTTGTTCCATTGTGTCATGCATGTTTGAGTCCATCTAAAAGTCTTAATCTTCATGACAAGAGTGCTACATGATATAAGCTGCTGCTATTAGTTGTTTTCATGCCATGTTTGAGATGTGATAAATTGGTGCATGTTTATCCAAATGAAGCAAATGATATGTCAAAATGTTCATCATGAAATGCTCTACATGTTGGTTGCTATAGCATGCATGTTAGAGTTCATATTGCCATGTTTATCCCTGTTGCAAAAGTGCATGTGGCTGTTAGGTTTAGTAACTTGTTACGAGATGCCTAGTTGAGGAGCTCGTTGCTATTGATGTGATTGTCCCCATGTCACATGCTCATATGTTTTGGACTCCCCATCATGTGTTCTTTGTTGTGGTGCAAACCACTTGCCATGTTATGCTTTGAGGTGACTTAAACATGCTCACAAACATGCCATGATAATTTTAACACTTAGTGAAATTTCACTAAGTCTGGAATCTGTAATATCCGGATGCTATGTTTGCTTGCTGTTCTAGGCTAATCCATGTTAGTTTTGGGGTAGCCTTTGATCATTCCTTGCTGTATATATTGTTGTCTATCCATCCATGCCCTCACATGCTCATTTGGGTTGCTGTAGCATATTTAACTCTTGCTCCCAAGTTGCTATAAAATATTGCTGTCAGGTTTTTATTATCATGATCAAAATGTTGTAGCTTGTTGCTATCGATCCATGCCTCCTATGGAGATGCTCCAATGGAGTTGTTTGCTGTAGGATATGTCTACTTCATGTCCATGCTTCTTTTTACCATGTTTGAGTGATGTAGAGTATATAATTATTGCTCCAAAGTTGCTATGTGGCTGTTAGTTTCAGCTTTGCATTGTTTCTTGTTTCGGTTGTATCTTTTAGTCCGTTGCTCCGTTTTGAGCGTGCCCTACATGAAACTTGTGTGATTTTGCATGTAGATTCATAATATCATCTTGTTAACATGTTTGGAGTATGTTTGCTTGATGTTTGGGTGCATTTTGCACCGTTGCCATGCTTATCTTGTTTTGATCATATCTTCTGGACCGTAGCTACGTTTTAAACAAACTTTATATGAAACTTGACTAGATTTTCGTGTAGATTGTCATGGTGCATGTTAACTTGCTGTTTAACAAATTTAACTTAAGGTTTGATCAGATCCGGACTAATTTCAAACTATGCAAATGACGACTTACCGGATTTGTCTTAAGTAGTTTCCGACCTCATTTAAACCTGCTGTTTCTTGTGTTGTTTCTCTGTGCTTCCTACCTTGCCATGTTTTGCATCCTAAATAGACTTGTCTTGCATCCTACTTGCTTGAGCATATTGTCATGTTTCTTGTGATGTTTCTCTGTGCTTCCTATGTTGTCATGGTGTGCGTCCTAAGTGCATCTGCAGTGCTTCCTTAGTGCATCAGCCATGCATCCTGTAGTTTGTGCATTGCATCTTGTTTGATTTTGTGCCTCGTGTGTTCTTGTGTTGAGTAGAGTCGGAAGCCGAGACCGAGTACGAGAACGAGGTTACTACCGAGGTTGAGAACGAGGAGCCCTCTTACGATCCCATCGACGACTCGACAAGCAAGATGACCTGACCCAGATTTCATTACTATCTTTACCTATTGCTAGAAGTCTCGCTCTTTAGCTTCTTGCCTCGATGCCCATGTTTGTTTTGTCAGCCTCCTATTGTAACCATGAATCTGTCTAACCACCCTACCTATGCAAACCTTTGATTGGCTACGTAGGCTTCGCTCAGCCCCTCTTATAGCATTGTTAGTTGCAGGAGAAGATTTGAAGATTCTTGCTTCATCTTGAAGCTATTATTGGGATATCACACTATATAAACTCTTAAGCTAAATCATCTATATATTGGTAATGGGTGGAAGGCTAAGCCTCTTGCTTGGTGATTTGTTCCACTCATGCCGCCCTATGAACCGTATAAACCGGTGTTATGTTCCTTTATTTTGCGTTCCTCACACGGTTGGGGTTATGGGACCCCCTCGATAAACCGCTTAGCGCTAAGGCTTTTCCAGCAAGTCCCAACATTGGTACTCCATTTGCCTAATAACTAAAACTTGCATAGGGCTTTGCAAACCCGAGTTCTTAATTAACAACCCCCGGGCCAGTGCTCCACATGAGTGTTGGTCCAACCGGGCCGACTGCGGGGCCACCACGAGGAAACTCGAGGATTGGTATTTTCCTGTAGGCTGTCCCATCCGGTCGTGGCCTGAGACTAGATACGCGCGGCTATTGTCAGGGTGTAGGCACGCTGGGAGGATTTGCTGGATTAGTCTTACCTTAGTCGGAGTATCTTGAGCACGGGATTCCGAGAATACTCGGGCCTTCCCACCGTGGAGTTGCGACTCCGCGGATCGTGGGCTTGTAATGGGCCAAGTTGGAACACCCTTGCGGGGTTTTGAACTTTCGAAAGTCGTGCCCTCGGTTATGTGGCAGATGGGAATTTGTTAATATCCAATTGTAGAAAACTTGACACCATGTTCAGAACACACTACCAGCGTGAGTACCGTGACGGTCATTTTCCGAAAGGGATTCAGGAAGTGAACACGGTGGGGTTATGATTGCCGTGCTTAGTTAGGATCACTGTGTGATCATCTTGTCGCTCGTGGCACTTCTCTTCTCGCTCTTATCACGTAAGCTAGTGCTAGTGCAGCTGCAGCCTTTTATTCTTTCTTCAGCCTTGTTCCACACCCAAGGCTTAGATAGTTCTGCTACCCGAGAACGGGATTGCTGAGTCCTCTGTGGCTCACAAATTCTTCACCACACCAGATGCAGGTACCATGGTGAGCTACTCAGGTGACGGCACAGAGCTATACTGGGAGTACGATGAGGAACATAGCCGTTACTATGTGCACTATCCTGATGATCAGTAGTGGTTTCTACTAGGGGCGATCCGAACGTGTGGCTTTATGTATGTTTGGTATCTTTCATTTGGATCTTCACCCGTAGTCGGGTTGTGATGTTATTTGGATGATGATTGTTATGTAATGTATTGTGCGACATGGCGAGTGTAAGCCAACTATCTCTTTTCCTTTTCATCCCTATTTTTAAATGAGATGTGCAAAGATACCGAACTTGAGATCATTCCATAATGGGCTTATACCTTTAAGTCGTGCCTCGACACGTAGGAGGTATAGTCCCATCCTGGGCATTACAGAATATCAATAAAATATGATTGGTTCTTGTATGTTTTCTTGATTTCCTTGTGTGCTTTTGTTTTCGTCCTTTCTTTTGATTCTTTCTTTGGGCCTTTGGTGTTACCTTATTTCCCCTTATTAAAGTTGCTCATCAACCAACACCGGACTCTAAGAATGAGCAATGATTTCAAATATTTGGCAGCTCAGCTAAACAATATGGATTTCTCGGCTGACTGTACTGTCTAATCTAAATGCAAATAATATATTGACTTGATTATCAACGTCGAGTCTACATTAGTGTGCGCTCTTCATAGCAGAAATGATCAAAAATCAGCCAGAAGACAAATTGTGTGCACAACTAACCGTATATTTGAAGACAAATGTATGGTTCATATACAAGGATTGATTCTACTACGAGTACGATTTAAAATGTGCTATACCCGGAAGCGAGCTGGAATATACTATGAGCTTAGTGTTTAGCAAGGAGGATATCCAAAAAACCTTTTCATACTAGTAATCAACGACAGAAATATCAAAGGTATATATATGGTAGTCCGCATGTCACAAAAAGAAGTTTCTGGTGTTAGCAACCCAGTCTGCCTCCACAAGTTACCAAACAAGCTTACAACGCAAGATTCCCCTGTATCCCCCAGTATGGTATGTGGATGACTTCCAGCACAAGATACTCAGGCTTCTTTAGTAAGCTACCTCAAAAGCTTCTTGCATAAGGTACCGAGTATTCCCCACCAAGACACTAAGGGGGAGCTTCTGAAGTATGATACCCAGTTTTCTTCAGCAAGCTGCTTCACGAAAGCTTCGAGCAAAAGCTATTCAGTTTTCCCCAGCACGATTCTCTTGATGGCTTCCAACACAAGTTCTCCAATCTTCCTCAGTACGGCACTGGTACAAGATATTACACAGCAATTTGACATCATATGGCAGTGCAACCCAAGAATCAGATCCACAACAGTTTGGTCAAAAGCAAGAATGAGTCAGAACACAAGTCTGTCTCGGGAATCAGATACTTCTATATATACTATGAGCATTCGTGCAAGCCACTAGTACGATGAAGAATTCAAGGGAGGAATCCGGCAACCTTGCCAATATACCAGAGGGAGAAAACAAGTTATACACCTCAGTGTGTGATGCAAGGACCGACAAAGTTTAAAAAAAGAAAACATGAGGCAACAATTTTTGAAGTGCATATGAAGGCCAGCTTCCACACACCTGACAAAGCGATATAATTAACCTTTGTCATTGTCATTCATGATTGCCGACGACAATGAGCTCCATATCAGCACGCGCGAGCCTTGTATATATTCTATGGCCCGAGACATGGACAAGGATACATCATGATTGCTGGAATATTACACATGTACAATATCCATGGTCAAATAAAGAATGTAGATCATATATAATGCCAAGTTCTTTTAGCAAAGGATCTGTTGATACGTCTCCAACGTATCTACAATTTTTGATTGTTCCATGTTATTATTTATGATGTTTTTGATGTTTAATGGGCTTTGTTATACACTTTTATATTATTTTTGGGACTAACCTATTAACCCACAGGCCCAGTCCAGATTGTTGTTTTGTGCTTATTTCAGGGTTTTATCGAAAAGGAATATCAAACGGAATGAAATCTTCGGGAGAGATATTTTTGGAGCAATATCTTCACGGGAGACTTGAGAAGCCCCCCCCCCCTACAGGGCGTGCCCCCTGCCTCGTGGGCCCCACGTTGGTCCCCCGGTGTCCTCCTTCCTCCTATATATACCCATGTACCCCGAAAACATCAGTACAGGAGAAAAAACCCTAATTCCACCGCCGCAACCTTCTGTTCCCATGAGATCCCATCTTGGGGCCTGTTTCGGAGCTCCACCGGAGCTCAGGATCTACCACGGAGTGCTTCTACATCAACACCATCGCCTTAACATGAGTTGTGAGTAGTTTACCACAGACCTTCGGGTCCATAGTTAGTACCTAGATGGCTTCTTCTCTCTCTTTGGATCTCAATACCAAGTTCTCCCCGGTCTTCGAGGAGATCTATTTGATGTCATCTCTTTTTGCGGTGTATTTGTCGAGATCCGATGAATTGTGGGTTTATGATCAAGATTATCTATGAGAAATATTTGGTTCTTTCCTGAATTCTTTTATGTCTGATTATAATTTCCTTGCAAGTATCTTCGAATTACTGGTTTGGTTTGGCCTACTAGATCTATAGTTCTTGCAATGGGAGAAGTGCTTGGCTTTGGGTTTAATCTTCCGGTGTCCTTTCCCAGTGACAGTAGGGGCAACAAGGCACGTATTGTATTGTTGCCATCGAGGATAAAAAGATGGGGTTTATATCATGTTACTTGAGTTTATCCCTCTACACCATGTCATCTTGCTTAAGGCGTTACTCTGTTCTTATGAACTTAATACTCTAAATGCATGCTGGATAGCGGTCGATGTGTGGAGTAACAGTAGTAGATGCAGAATCGTTTCGGTCTACTTGTCACGGACGTGATGCCTATATATAATCGTCATGCCTAGATATTCTCATAATTATTCGCTTTTCTATCAATTGCTCGATAGTAATTTGTTCACCCACCGTAGAATTCTAATATCATGAGAGAAGCCACTAGTGAAACCTATGGCCCCCAGGTCTATTCTCAACATATCAATCTACAATCTACTTTACTTTTCTGTTTTTACTTTCTGTTCTTATATCCAAAAATACCAAAAATATCAAATTATCATATCTATCAGATCTCAGTTTCGTAAGTGATCGTAAAGGGATTGACAACCCCTTATCGCGTTGGCTGCGAAGTTCTTATTTGTTAGTGCAGGTGCGAGGGACTCGCGCGTGGTCTCCTTCTGGATTGATACCTTGGTTCTCAAAAACTGAAAGAAATACTTACGCTACTGTGCTCCATCACCCTTTCCTCTTCGAGGGAATACAACGCAAGTTCAAGAAGTAGCATCCATAGAAAGAAAACAATAATGAAGGAGCAAGACCAGCAATAAAGGGATGTTGATTTTGGCATGAACAACATAGTACGAATACCCAAGACAGTGTGATTCAATATCGATCACCATGAATATACACCTAAGGGCTCTACTCCATTTTGGCAAGGACCTCATATCAAGGTAACTCCGCTCAGACAACTGTATATGCGCAGATTTGTCGGTGTCGAATATCCAAGTCTGCCATGTCAGACCAAAGGACAGCTCAGTAGTTTGACTTCAGTGACCATGTTAAAGCATCACACGGCCTACAACAGAATGAGTAATCAAAATGTTGAAGAATAGTCTCGAAGCATATGCCCTCACACATGGGAAATAGTTAAAGGAGAGCCTGCCGTGAACAAGATTCTTCTGTCCGAACCACCGTCAGTCAAGTCTGTAGATACTATCGTTATAAGGCTCTACCGCTTTTTGCTAATCCCGACAGGCGACAGCCAAACCTTTGGTACGAAATTGATACTCAAGACATTGGAGCTAGCCAATATGATTCAGGAATTCCCCCGAGAAGTCAGATTCCGCCAGGAGAACTGTTATGATTCACAACATTGTTTCGAACTCAAAGGTCATGTATCTATTTGAGTGATAGGATGCAATGATTAAAAGGTTTCGTGTCCATCGAGGAAATTTGTTCACAACTCCATGGAATGTTGTCAATGCTGGATGAGACATCCATCGGAGATCACACTCAGACTTGCGAGAAGGGCACATATGTCAGTTATGTTGATCTATCATACCCTAGCTAAGATGACAGATATAAAAGTATTAGAGTCAGGGTAACATAAAAGGTAAGACTAGTCAGAATGAGGATATAGTAAAGCAAACCACCCCAAAGTAGGTAGTCGGTCATATGTAATTCAGTTGGAACATCATATAAAGTAAAAAACGATACCCGAGTTGGAAACGGTTTCCTTAAGTCAGGATATTACTTGTTCCCTGAGCAACCAAATCTCAAGGATGAGATTTCTTTATGGGGGAAGGTTTCTAACACCCTGGATTTTGGCCTTTTCTTTTTGTTTGGGATTTATTTGAATTTTGACCTGGAATTTTTTTTCTGTGGCTATGTGGTCTTAAAACCTGAGAAGTCACCCTTGATTCCCCTCCCTAGTGCTTGTTATCCTCAAATCCATCCTAAGACCTTGTCATTTCCATCCTAGCCCAAACCCAAATTCTTTTCTTGGAATATTCCTTTTTTTCTATTAAATGAATAACCCTATTTTCTGTAGGTTGTTAAGCAACCTATATTTTGGTCACTCCCAAATTCCCAAATAATTCTCATAAATTGTTGGGGTCTGATCTTCCACAAATATGTCAAGATCCTTCCTTGCCTAGTTCAAAAATAATTCAAGGATATTCCTTTTCCTATTCTGCCCTAAATGGCACTTTGTGAAAGAAGTGTCATTTCACTCTGCTTGATTGCCTTCTAACTTTTTGGAGACTCTTTCCTATCCATATCATAGCCACATGCCAAAATTCAGCTTTTTTTCACTAGTAAATATTTCTCAGCTAATTTCCAAAGTTTATGTCTAGAAGGAAACTTTGTGAAGTAGGTATTTGCTAGGAGTATCTAAATGAGTTGAAATTTTGCCATGATCTCATTATGTTCAAATTTCCACTCTACACAAGATTTTAGCATCATACCATCATCCATGTGAGCTCAACATCCAATCTTTGTTTCTGGTCATACTTTCACATTGTGAGGCAACTATATTTTATATTGTTGCATAATTGTTGAAAATTTACCAGTACTTTCTCCTACCTATATAACCTATCTCCACAAAATTTGGGCTCATTTTGTGTCGCTAATTTCTTTGAACAATTTTACCATAATACTGTCCAGAATGAAGCATTGTGAAGCAAGTACCATTTTGCTATGTCCAAATGGTGTGAAACTTGTATAGTGTACTCATATGATCATATAACTCACCTCCTACAAAATTCATCCCAATCTAAGCATCCATGGGAGTGCTACTGCAACATTCTCAATTCTGTAAATTTGCATAGATGATCATCTTAGTGTATGATCACACACAGACAAACCTCATCATTCATCTCCAAGTATGTGTTCCCCAGTACACTACAAACACCTTGATGTGCATTTCTCCTCCAACAAGCTCTAGCCACATCTTTGGCCCCTGTTCTCGTTTCTTAACTCCTTGGATCTCTGTGATGAATGCACACTCAATCTAACAAGGTTAGGCCAGCCAGAACGCATCGCGTGCACCTGTTCATGCGATGACTACGTTATTCGCATGCCTGGCCGCGCACTCTGGCGAATCGGGCCCCTGTTATCGTTGGTTCGCTCGAGCTCCTGCCACCTCTCCTTATCTAGGAGCTTCGTTGTGTCATCGCCCTCGCCGTGGACCTATTTGCCCCTTGTCTAGAGTGCCCGGCAAGTCACGTTGGTTGCGCCCGTGACCTGCTGCATGTGCCTCCACCATTGTTCGTATCCATGCGAGCTCTCAAGCGTTCCCGAGCGTCCCACTGAAATATATAGATGCCCCGACCTCCTCCGCGGCTCATCGCCCTCCCCAGACCCCTCCTAGACAACCGGAGCTGCATGTCCGTCCCCCGGCCATTGCCGCCGTTGGCCTTGTTTAATCCAGCCAACCCGTTCCCTCTCTCCCATTCGTCACCACCAGAGGACTCGCACTAGCCCATGATCCGCCCCACCCCCTTTCTTCTTCGCCGGAGCCAGGGTGGCCTTGCCCCCAAGAATGGACGAAGGCCACTTCCACGGGAGTCTGCACCGCCACTACCATAGTCCCCCTCGGCGCTCATGCCCTGAACCGGTGGGTGTGGCGTCTACTCCAACTTTCATCGGTGGTAGGAACATGGCCGGAGTCGCCGGAGAGCGCCGTCATTTGTTCGACCCCGACCTTCTCCGCTTCACTTATCGGGAGGAGGAAGGAGGCAGGGAAAAGAGAGAGATCATCATGGGCCCTATCTGTCGGTCTCCCTGGAATGCATTTTTGTTTAGAGAAAGCGTATGTTGATTCTTCTTCGGTTGAAAGTGTGTTTTCGTTTACAGACGGCGTATTTTCTGAGAAGGCGCTTCCTGTTTAGCCTCCAGGTATCTGTTTGTAATTTTTTCTGTTACAAATTGGTCCCTAGACTTCAACCATCTATATCTCCGCAATCGTAGCTCCGATTCAGGTGAATGCAAAGCCCATGTTCTCGTCTCATCGAGCCTGTTCCATTGGTACCATTTTCATTATGTTTTCACATACTGAAAATGACCATATTGCCTTTACCCCTAATCAGCCCCCTTCATGAGAGAAACATTTTCGGTGAATCTTTTCGCGATTTCATCGCACTTCCTCCCGGTGTATTCTTCATCCCAAGGCAAGCCACGACAGCCACTTGTATGATGATCTTGCAATAGTGTTGGTTTTCTACTTGAATATTTAAATAAGTTGTGCATGTTAATATTTTCGTGAATGCTTTATATTGCCTATGGATCCATGCTCGTTACTATGTTGTGATTATTCCGCATCTGTTAGTTAAATGATTTCTTGCTACTGTCATTATCATGTTATATTAAAGTAATTATTTCAATGCTAGTGATCATGCTTTGTTCGTATGTAGTGTTATACTACGGTTTTTCTTAATCGTCGCTATGCCCTGCTGATTTGCATCTTGTAGAATAAATGTTTTGTTGTTGATATTCATATGGTCCTGCTTCATATCCATGTTCTTGTTGTTGCTATGTTAATACACATTGTCCTCATGCTATTTTATTATTATGGCTCAGCTCATTATCATTCAAGCTTAACCGAACTTTAATCAAACATGAACACCTATTGGCTGAGTCATGGTGCCATCAACTCGAGCTGACCAGTGCAACCACACTTGCTTGTATGGGAAGGCCCTAATTAGTTATATTGTCATGCCTCTCACCGGTGCATCCAACTTTGGAAGGTTATGCGCGCGCGCTATCCTAGCCTGGTAGGTGGCGATAACCTTGTGTGCCCATAATTGTTGTAGGCGCCGTTGTCCCCGTTTGGGCTAATTTTTGTTTCGCCACGATGGTGGACGTTTGATGTCCGGAGTGCCATCCATGGCCACCCATGACTTATCCCAAAGGTGAGTTTGTTGGAGTAGCCGGTAGAGTGTCATGTAATAGATTCGTTTGGTCGGAATGCCATTGGTGCACCTCAATGGGAGCACTAGGCCATCGGTTATATAGTGTGGGTACAATGTACTAACCTCTGCAGAGTGTGTATAATATATTGATAGCCACATCAACGGTCATGGACATAGTTTGTAGTAGGTCACACTATCGGTCAACAGTAATAATAACCAGACTAATAAACAACCCTGGTTCAATGAGGACAAAAGTTGGTTGATCTTTATGTGGTCACGAGATGATCACGATGGTATTCTTGATGATGATAATGTGATCTTGTGATGGTCATGATGGAATTCTTGATAAGGATAACGTGATCATGATGGTATTCTTGACTATGATAATGTAAAAACGATGGTAAGTAATGTGGATATTTATGGTGGTTATGAGATAACGTCTGAACATAGTAAGTTGGTCCATGATATTTGTAGATGATGCATGCTAGTACTAGGATCACCCAATTCGTATCATGTTCCTGCCATGCTAATGTTGTTCTAGAAGTATCATGCTCATCATGGATGATTAATCTTTTAATGCCATTTTTTTGTCTATCTTGATTGCTTTTGGTTGCTGTGAGCGTGCAAGTACATTCAAAGTACTCACATGGCGTGTCATGCCAGTTTGCAGGTCATGCCATGATTGCTTGCTTGTCGGGAATCCCGAGTTTGCAAGCTAGGATACGCGTTCCAGCAAGAGTCCCTGCAGAGTGGAGTCCATCGTTGTTGTTATTGTTCCACTCTTAGAAGTTATTTTGCTGCTTTGAGCTGTTCTGCTGCTAGCATAGAACTACCTAAGAAGGCATAGTGTTGTTCTGCCGATATAATTCATTGTGATATCGGAACCATTGCATCCGTATCATTTGTTATAAGAGCTGATTGTTCTATGCCAAGCATTGTCGTATTCAAGAAGACTTGATCTCTGGGCTGGAATATGGGGTGTTCCGATATCTCTGAGCCGGGGTGGCACAACCAGTGGGCTTGATGTAATGATTCAGGAAGAAGTTGTTGATAAATCTCCTAACTATCAGCAATTCACCAGCGGGGAGCAATTCAGGGGTCCTCTGTTCAAAGATGAGCTGCATTATTTTTTAGATCAGAATGTGCCATATGAGTGGAGTAGAAGATATTAATTAAGACATACTTACTACACTGGTACATCGATATGTTATACAAAAAGTTGTTAACCCCTTTCTACGATGACATTTTAAATTGTCGACAAGTGAGTGTGGGTGATAGGGGGGTCCTTCCCACACGACCCAGAAACCGTCGGGATAGGGAGTACGAATGCTTGCGTTTTCCAGAACAAAGCATATGTGTTGCCGGCATGTATCCCAAACGTGATTGTTCACACAACTATTTGGGATATATCGAATATCCCAGACACTCCATCATTGCTACTCCTTTGTGCTGGCATTACCATCGCAGTCGGTATTCCGTGGTACTACTTTTATGATGTGTGCCCCATCACAAACAGTTCACGATTATAGAACGTGTATGATAAGCACACAATCACACACATTCACTTCTCCCGAACCGTATGCGATAAATAATTAAGAAGATTATCTAATCATCGTACAAGTATCAGATAGGATTACGAAACATCGGACCGTCATAACAGTGTCGTAAAGGATAACTATTGCAAACATTATTCTGTGGTGCAACGTTTATGATGCATACCACATCGGAAATAGTTCATGATTGTAAAGCGTGCACGATAGGGAGACTATCATAACAGTTAGTTTGCTCGCACCGTTTGTGATATTGTCTACCATCACACAAGCTTTGTAAACAGAAACTGCGTGCGCAGTCACATTTCCTCTATGTGAACCATGTTGGATTATTGCCTATATCACACACATTTGTATTTTACGAACCGTGTGTGCCATAACACCCAGCAGAGCATAATTTCACCCTAATTTAATTACTGCGATTTAAAATTGTACCGAATTCGAATATGAAAGTAGGCTATATATAGCTTTATTCATGTCCATCAGGCTCAAACAACGAATGCATTATTCGATTCACAGGTACATATGTTCGAGAATTACATAAGAACCAAATAAAGAATGATGAACCATAGTAGTATACTTGTACTATTAAAGACGGTAAAGACAGAGGTGAAATACATATATCAAGCCCCAAGACCACAAATGGCCAAGTTATTGGAATCATCTGAAGCTCTTGAGCCAGCACATGAGCTTGTCGTGCAAGTATTTTACATCTGTCACACTTGCGAACAATGTCCTCCACATCAGGATGAGCAGTAAGCCAATAAAAACCATGTCTAAAAGCCTTGGCCACCAGGGATCTTCAGCCAACGTGATCACCACAATCACCTGCGTGGATTTCTTAGAGAATCACACGGCCTTCCTAGGGTGAAACACATCATTGAAATACATCAGTAATAATGTGCTAGTGCAAATATTCATTGATGATTGTCATTGATTTAGACCACTTGATGATATTCTAGGCAGTGATTTCCTCTCCAGGGAGCTTGTCACGTGTTAGATAATCTAGATAAGGCACCGTCCAATCTGAAATAGCATGGAGATTCACCACAGTTGTCCTTCTTGATCAGGGATAGCAAGATCCTCCTCTAAAGGTAGCTTAATAGAAGGATTATGGAGAATTTCAAGGAACACATTATGAGGGACCAGCTTACGCTGGGAGCCCAGACGGGACAATGCATATGCCACCTTGTTAAGCCGCCAGTCAATGTGATCTACTTAATAGCCCTTCAAGTGACCATCAACGTTAGTTACTGCCTCATGATAAGTTGCCATGATGGGATCCAATTCCCATAAACTTGTTGTGCAACCAAGTCTGAGTCGCCAAGGCACCTAACCAGGCTTAAATTCATCTCTTTGGCAATACGGATCCCATGAAGCAAGGCTTCATACTCAGCTGCATTGTCAGTATAGGGAAACATGAGTCTCAACACATAACAATATTTGTCACCTCGCGGGGAAGATAGCATAACTCCAGCCCCCGAGCCTTCCAATTGCCTGGAACCATCAAAGTGTATCATCCAGTATGTACTATCCGGCTTCTCCTCAGGTGTTTGTAACTCCGTCCAATCATTGATAAAGTCCACCAGTGCTTGAGACTTGATAGTAGTGCGGAGCTCAATTTCCCATTTAGCAACCCGGCATGTAGTATCTCTGTTGTGGATGATGTCTTCAAGGGAGCTGAACTGACCATGGTGATTGGATGTCCTAGGAAATAATGCTTTAACTTGCGGCTAACCATGAAAACCACAAACACAAGTTTCTACTAATGTGGATATCTCTGCTTGGACTCTGTTAACATTTCGCAGACATAGTAAAGTCGCCTCTGGACTGGATATTCCATCCTTTCCTCCTTTCGCTCCATGATCACTGCCACACTAACTACTTTATTATTAGTAGCAGCATACATGAGCATATGCTCTTTATTCATAGGAGCTGCCAAGATGGGTGGCTCAACCAACTATTACTAAAGAGCTTCAAAAGCTTCATTAGTAGCATCTCACCAGACAAGATTGTTTGTATTTTGCACCAGGTGGTACAGGGGAATCGCCTTCTCACCCAGGCGGCTTATAAATCTACTCAAAGCTGCAATACGACCCGCCAGGCACTGGACGTCATAGATGCAGGCCGGCTTGATAAGGATGTGATAGCTTTAGTATTCACTTGGTTAGCTTCAATGCCCCTCTCAGACACAAAGTAACCCAACAACTTCCCTGCTGGAACACCAAAAACACACCTGGTCGGGTTAAGCATCATCTTATAAACCCAAAGATTATCAAATGTTTCCTTCTAGTCGCCAAGGAATGTTTCTTTCTTGACTTAGCCACGATATCATCGACATAGGCATGAACATTGTACCCAATGTGCCAATGAAACAAATTCTAAACACAGTGTTGATAAGTCGCCTGGGCAATCTTCACTCCAAAGGGCATAGAGACATAACAGAAGCTCCAAAGGGTGTGATGAAGGTAGTTTTCTCCTGATCTTATACTACCATCTTAATTTGATGATATCTAGAGTAAGCATCCAGGAAACATAAACTCTCACAACCTGTTGTAGCGTCAATAATCTGGTTGATGCGGGGGAGAGAAAATGGATCTACTGGACAAGCTTTGTTGTGATATGTGTAATCAACACACATGCGCCAAGTCTCATTCTTCTTGAGCCCAAGCACAAGATTAGCCAGCCACTAAGGATGAAAAGCTTCAACGATGAACCCGACAGCTAAGAGCTGGGCCACCTCTTTCACAATAGCCTTGCGCCTCTCCTTGATAAAACGACGGAGAAATTGTCAGACAGTTTCATCTTCTGATCTACATTAAGGTGGTGCTCAGCAAATTAAGATTGCTGCATGTTCAATTGTGTCAAAAGCCTTTTCAAAATCCAGTTTAATTACTAAGATTTCCTCCCTAGACTTATGCCATTGGTGAATAAACTCATATGCCCATCCTAGGCAATCCTGAATCACTCTGTCTGTGAGGAAGCCATACTGGTTAATGTGCACCATTTGACATATAACTCTTTGTAGTCTATTGGCCAGCAGTTTTGTAATAATCTTAAGCACTCCATTGAGCAAACAGATTGGCCTAAAGTCATTTGGAGATAGTGGCACTTCTTTTTTGGGTATCAGGGTGATGAAGGATGTGTTGATGCTTTCAAGATTAACATTCCCAGCATGAAACGCCATAATAAGCTCAATAACATCTGTCTAGATGATATCGCAACAACTTTTGATAAACTCATTATTAAAACCATCTGGGCCTAGAGATTTATCTGTTGGCATGTTTTTCACCACACCTTCAATTTCTTCCTGAGTAAATGGCTTTTCCAAATCAATAAATACTTGTGGGTCCATTGTGTTTTCATATAGGTCATTTAGATCGAAATGCATAGAGTGTCCATTTGATTGCCCCAATCTAGTTTTAAAAGCCTCAAACAGAATGGCAACCTTTCCTTCATGATTTGTGATTTCAGCTTGATCCTTGTTTAAGAGCATAGCAATTTTGTTGTGCATGTGGTTGATAGAAGCCTTTGTATGGAATAATTTTGTGTTTTCATCCCCAAATTTCACGCCTTTAATTTTGCCTCTCTGCTTCCAATAGATTTTCTGATTATTGGGTACTGTTAGCAAAAAGTCCTTTAGCATGTTCCTGCAATTAGTTTCAAAGACTGATAGTTCCATGTATTCCTCTATCAAGTCCCATAGAAAGATGCAATCATTTAATTCTACAATCTGTTTCTTAAGACATGATAATTTTTTTGCCCATAGCTTGAGTGTTCTTCTGACATTTTTTAATTTTGCATTGATCTTCTTTGCTTGGTCATTATGACCCACTGGAATGTTCCATGTAGCCTGGACCACTTGTTTGAAAGAGCTGTGCTTAAGCCAATAATTTTCAAATCTGACCACTTTTGATCTTGGAATATTTGTACAAATTTTAATCATGCAAGGAAGGTGATCAGATATTGGTTTGGCCATGGGAAGAGCAGTGGAGTCTGGGTACCTAGTCATCCAGGCAGCAGAGGTGAAAAACCAATCTAACTTCTCAAGGAGGGGGCTGTCTTGCATGTTACTCCAACTGAATTGTCTGCCTTTTAGTGGTAGTTCAATCAATCCAAGTTCACTAATAGCTTCATTAAGCATCAGCATTTCATTGACATCTCCCCTAGGTTTATTTTTGTTCTCAGGTGACCCAATAAAGTTGAAATCCCCCATGATTATCCAATCCACATCATTGGGCATTTGAATATTTCCAAACCATTCAATGAATTCAATCTTATCCTCATGATTGCAAGGCCCATATATGGTTGAGAGAATGCAAGATTTGGAGGAGGTGTTGCAAGTGAATTGAATGGATAAAGAAAATTTGTTTTGAAACATCATCTCTCTAGTGAACAGTGCTCCATTCCATGCAGTTAAAATACGACCTGATGCCCGAAGGGCACGTAGCTATTGAAATTTATGAAATCTTTGTGGGCATAATTTATGAATATATGCCAAGTCAAAGCTCTCTCTCTTTGTTTCTTGAATACACACAATCCCAGCCGCAGTTTCTGCCACTTTCTGTCTGATAGCCAACCACTTATCTGAAGAATTTATACCTCTTACATTCCAATTTAGAATATTCACCAAGGTCCATCCCCTAGAAACTACCCCAAAGTGGAAGGAATGTGTGGAAAAATTGAGAACAGAGTTCATACAAAGAGGGATATCTGTCAGGTAGTGCATTGTAACAAGTGTTACCCAAAGCAATAGCAGCATGTAGTTGAGGAAATGGACTTCCAAAGCATCAGATAATGAAGTATCCTCTCTCACAGTGAGATACTAAAGCTTACACATAAATAGTATATAGTGAACAAACAAAAGGTGCCTCTCAGGGCAGACTACCATATAAGTTCTGAATTTAAAGACTCCAGCATAAATGTAGCAACAAGTCACCAAAATAGAACAATAGTGCACTCTGCTGCTCTGACTATGTTGTTGATGTAGACTCATCATCACACAAACATGGGTTGAGGTGCATCTCCTATGGCATTGGACAGCTTGTCCACCTCCTCCTGCCCCTTCTTTTTGGGCTTCTTGGATAGTTTTTCTTGAAGTTCATCCTCAGCCACCTTACAGAAAGATTTAGTCAAATTTTTAACCATTGTATTTGGAAGAACTTGAGGAACAACATTGCATGGCAAACAAGATTTAGCAGTACATGATTTTCTTCTATAACCCTTGTTGTGTTTTTTAATCCTCTCACTTCTTCTTACCTTAGTTTCAACCAGTGGCTATTTCTCCCTCCTTTTCCTGGAAATAGCTTCTCCTAGTGGCAGAGCATTACTAGGAGTGACTTGTTGCAATGGGCTGCCAGCCCCACTTGAGGAGTGGGCTATTGGGCCAATTCCTTCATTTTCCTTGCCCAACCCTATTATGAAATCCTTACAGGTGGGGGCCTGGGAGGTAGCACATCCATCAGGAATATGAAAAAACATAGTTTCTTCATACATACAATTAGCAGTTAACATTTTCCACAAATCAAATTTGATTAAGTGTAATGTCTAGCCAAACTTATCAGGTGTCAACAGTAAATGGGTTATGAAGTTGAACCAACTTACTGGCATATCAACTTGAATGTTTTTGTAGCTCTCTAAGTTGCTGGGGCAAAATGTTGTATCCACAGATCCAGACCTTCTTCAGAAATTAAATGTGAGCCATCAATAACTTCCTTAGCATGATGCTCAGCCAGTGCATGTAAATCAAACATAGTAGGAGAACCTGGCAAAGAGAATGAACCATAATTACCTTTATTGCTTAAGTCTATTGAAGTGTCCACATGAGGAATTGGTGCATCTTCCTTGCCCTTGTCTGTAGAGAGCACATTCTGAGGGACAGTGACATTTCCTCCATTGACAGCAGCACCAAGTATTGCAGTGTTGGTTCTAGTACTCTCAGATGGAGTCTCAGTCAAAGCATCTCCGTGCTTATCAGAAGTCATCTCAGGATGAGAAAGGCCACCAGCCTCAGTATGTCCTCCTTCCTTGTGCACAACAGTCTGGTTATTGTGTTGGAGCTCTGATTCAGCAGACTGAAGTAGTACATTAGTCTGAATAGCTTCATTTTGGGATTGTGTATTGTCCACATTATGTTGTGCCACCTGAAGATCTTCCTCCTCTCCTTCTGCATTATAGGCCAGAACAATGTTGAGGAGGCCCTGACCTATTGGTGGAACTGGGACTCCTTGATTAACCTCTTCACTAGCAGAGTGAGTAATAAAGAATAAGCCATCAGATATGGATATAGTTGTAGTGATGCTACTGTTTGGTGCCCCATCTTTTGGTAGAGCATGAATTCCAACTTGTTGTTACTGGGAATGGATTGGTTCTGGTTGGGGAAAAGCCCAATGCTGATCCAGCTCCGCTTGCTCTTCCCAATCTACGTTGCTGAGCATGTCTCTTGCTTGCTCTCAAGTTGTCATCATGTTATATCCGTCAGCCTGTGAACAACATGTTCAATTTGGCAACACTTATTGTAATCAATCTATGCTTCCTATGGAGTTGTGCCAATGGAGTTACTTGGATTATGCCATGCCTACTACATGTTCATGGACTTTGCATGCTTATTATAATTCCTATGCTTGCCGTTATATGCCTCCAAAGTCAGCATCATAATGTTTTTATTGCATTCCCATATTTTCACGAAGTGTGAGAATCTGTTACGTTATGTTTGCATCTTGTTTTGATGAATGCCATGAACCTGTTTCTCCCATGTATATTCCATGTTTTGTTCCTTGATCTCCATGTTATGTTCTAGCATGCCATGCCTTTGCTTGCCATGATCTTGCACTGTAGCTTAATTATTTCCTGCCTCCAACCTGCCACCATATTAACTCTGCTCATGTAAATGCTTTGTTTTCCACTAAGTCATAATCTGTGATATAGAGTTTGCTTGTTGCCTTGATCATGTTGGATTACTCTTGATGCCTATGAACATGATCCTTGTTCTTATTGGAAGAATGCTATCTATAATTTGAGTTCATGCCATGCTTGTGTCTATCTTGCACTTGTAGCTTGTTTTGATGCTTGCTAGATGCCTAGTTGTTGTTTTGGACAGCTTGTCCTTTAAACTTGTTTCATGTGTATGTGGTGAACTCTGTTGTCACAGCCCTAGACCAGACCTTGCCTGCCTTGCTTGGTCTTCATGTGCATCATGTTTAAATTTCTCAGAAACTGGAAATGGGGATGTTCAAACCCTAGCACCAAAAGAACTCAACTAGGTTCAACCTAAAAATATTTCCATTGACCCAAAGTGCCTTTGAAAATGTTCATGATTTTTGAATTGGTCTAGAACCCTTGTCAAAAATGGTGCACACTTTTATAGGGCCATTCTAGATTTTTGGAATTAAATCTTTAAGTATTTGCATTTGGATTTTTAAATGCTTAAATAATCATAAACTAAAATGTTTACTGTTGGATTTATTCTAAACATTAGCCATGCTTGGTTTTATGATTTTTGGAAATGCCCTGGCATTTTTATTAAAGCCCTAAAGTTTACAAAGAAAGAAAATAGAAAACAGAAAAGAAAAGCGAGAGAGAGAAGTTACCTGGCCCACCTACCTATAGCCGGCCCAGCTCGCTAGCCCAGCCCACCACCGCAGCCCCCTCTCTGTCGTCTTCCTCGTGCCAAAAGGCACGAGGGCGTGTGCCCGTGGCGTGCAAGCATGCGCACGGCCACCGACGGCCACCTCCTGCTTGCCGCTTCGCCCTGGACGTCTCTGGCGTCTCCACGCACCCCCCCGGACCCCTCTCACTCCCCCTCGACCTCTTCTCCCTCTTCTCTGGTCCTCTCTCCCGCTCCACCGAAAACGCCAGTCGCCGCCGTTCGCCGTTGTCGCGGCCACAGCCTCCCCCTCGTCCCCTCGACGTGTCTACGAGCTCCGCCACGGACCCATGAATCTACACGCCCACGCACGCGAGCTCGGGAGCCTCTTAGCGTCTTCCCCGACCTCGTCTTGAAGCTCCGACCGCCAGAGATCCCCCTCGACGCCCTGCTCTGCTCCGAGCCTCCCCGAGCCCACGTCGACGCCTCTGCACCCACCGTGAGCCCCCGAGCCGTTTCCCCCTTCTCCCCTAGCCGCGCATGACCTCTAGGCCATAGCTCTGCCGCGGCAGAACTCCGGCCGCCGCTGAGCTTGACACCGTCGTGGCCACAATTGCGCAAGCTCGGAACCGAGCACGTCACCGTGCCCAGCACATCACCAGGAGGCTGTAGCACTCAGCCGTTCGTCCCCTCGTGCACCAGAGCATCGACTCCGTCGATGCCCGATCGCCGGCCGCCGCCGTGAGCTTGATTCCGACGAACTCCGGCCGCCCCGGCAACTGCCGCTTGCCGCAACAGATGCGCGGGAATGCGGGCTTCACGTAGATACTCTCCGCGGCCATTTTGGTCGCCTGTGGGCGTTTTCCGACGCGCCCCGCCGTCTCGGCACCCGTCAGTGACGAGCCGCCGGCGCTTTTGACTTTTT